>CM053592.1:52478583-52552154 GCA_028646515.1 Pseudochirops corinnae
CATATACCTATACATGTATATATACCTATACATATATATGTATATATATGTATTCATGCACATATTAATGTAGGTATACAACTAGCTACACATATACACATATACACATGCATATGTACAGTGCTTGTGTGAACATATGTCTATATGTGTGCTTATATAAGTAGATAGGGGTGTGTTGTTCACACATATCTCTCCCTCTCTCTATATATAGATATAACTATTTCATTCTGTTTTCCTTTCTAATCCTACTTATTTTATTTTATGCATTTAAAAACATTGTTATGAAAAGGACCCCACAGGCTTAGCCAGATGGACAAGGGAAATTGAGGTAAGTAAAACAATCTAAGCCTAGGAGGGATTGGCCTCTCCAAGGAGTGACTGATTATACTACACATTGAGCCTCTACCCCTTAAACATGCTATAAGTGAATAGCAGTAGCAAAGTCAGCATGGTGCCTAACAGAATTTGTCAGCATGCAAACAGGAGCTGAGATGCCAGAGTTAGAAGAGACAAAGACAGAGAGAGACAGGGAGAGGAGGAGGGAGGACAAGAGAGGGCAAGAGGAGGGGAAGAGAGAAGAGGACAGAAGAGGAGAAAAGAGAGGAGGGGAGGGGAGGGGAGAAGAGAGGAGAGAAGAGGAGAGAAGAGGACAGAAGAGGAGAAAAGAGAGGAGGGGAGGGGAGGGGAAGGAAAGAGAGGGAAGAGAAAGGAAGAGGAGGGAAGGGAAGAGAAGAAAAGGAGAGGAGAGGAGAGGAGGGGAGAGGAGAGGAGAGGAGAGGAGAGGAGGGGAGGGGAGGGGAGGGGAGGGGAGGGGAGGGGAGGGGAGGGGAGAGGAGAGGAGAGGAGAGGAATTTTACTCCTTAGAGAGAGACAGAGACGGAGAGACAGAAAGAGAAAGACAGAGAGAGAGAGACAGAGACAGAGACAGAGGGAGACAGAGAGAGAGGAGACAAATAGCACAAGTATTGTACGACAAAATAGTCAAGAAAGACTAACTTGTCTGTCTCTTAGTGGTTCCTGTTGGTCATTCTTGGAGGACTAAGCCTTGTCTATTACAAATATAGCTTTAAAAATATGGAATAACCACTTGGAGGGATTATAAAATGACATCCTCTCTCAGTGACAGTTCAATACCATTTTCTAAGGCTGATGATTGTTTCCCCCACATTAGCAGGAAGAACAAAATTCACATAGTTGGATTTAAAACACTTTTTCTACCCTCCAGTACTTTACAGTAAGTCATAACATTATCTGCTCCTTACTACATCAGGCATGTGTATCATTGCATCCCCTGCAGCAAGCATTTTTTAAATCAGAGTAAACTACTTGAAAGTGACATTTAGAACTAGAGAGCTAATATGATTAAGAGAAAAGAAAAGTACTCAATCCACAATAATGCATTACATTTTTATAGTGTTTTGCTGTCTTCAAATGTTTTCTTATTTCACATTCAGAGAAATCCTGTAAAGTAAGAAGGACAAGTGTTTTACTCTCAATTGCATATGAAGGAATATTGTGGGGGTTTTTTGTTTGTTTTTGTTTTGTTTTGTTTTGTTTGCTTTTTGGAGGGGGGGAAGGCAGGGCAGTTGGGGTTAAGTGACTTGCCCAAGGTCACATGTCTAGTAAATGTTATATATCTGAGGCCAGATTTGAACTCAGGTCCTCCTGTTTCCAGGGCTGGTGTTCTATTCGTTGCACCACCAAGCCACCCCTATGAAGGAATATTGTGCCTTGGAGACTTTTTCAAGGTTCTGTGACAATTAAATGGTTGATGTAGGATTTGAACCCACCTCTCCTGACTAACCTAAGGTTCTTTCTATACCATGCTACTAGCCAATAACAGACCATGAAAACATATTTAAATTTCAGGTGTCACTTCACACTCAAAAACTGAAAAAGATGACATAAGATAGAAATGGTTGATGTAGGAGTTGCTGCAGAAAAACAAGTATAGAGATGTTGTTGAAATCATTAATTAGTTTAATGATTTTGGAAAACAGTTATTCCAAAAGCCAACTAAAATATTTGTATTCTTTACTTCAGAGATCTTACTATCAGACATATTAGGTCAAAGACAAAAAGGCACAATGTTCCAAAGGCACCAAAATATCTATAGGCATTTAGTTGGAAAAAGTAGAAAGAGTTCAGGCTGCTTAGTCAAGGACACCTGAGTTCAAATTCTGCCTCAGACCCTTACTAGCTGTGTGACCTTGGTTGGATAAGCCACTTAACCTCTGTCTACCTCAGTTTCTCCACCTAGAAAATGGGGGTAAAAATTTTAACACTTACCTCCCCAGTTGATTGTGAGAATTTAAAAGTCTGCACAAACAAATTTGATTTAGTTGAAATTAAAAGAGAAACAGGTTACTGGGGAAAATCTTTGCAGGAAATTTCTCTGATCTCATGTCTAAGATACATAAGGAAATGACTTAGATTTATAAGACTGAGTCATTCTCCAACTGATAAATGGTCAAAGGAGAAATATAAAGAGGCAATCTAAGCTACCAAGAACCATATGAAAAATACTCCAAGTCAATAACGATTAGATAAATGCAAATTAAAGCAACTTTGAGATTCTACCACATACCCATCAGACTGGCAAAGAAGACAAAAGAGGAGAATGAGAAATGTTGGAGGAGTTACAAATACACTTGTTTTTTGTGGAGCTGTGAGTTAGTCTAATCACTCCAGAAAGTAGATGATAGTAGAGATAATACATGTAAAATGCTTTACAAACTTTAAAAGGTTGCATAAATGCTAGCTTTGTTGCAGCGAAGAACTAGAAATAAAGTAGAAAAATATTGTAAGGCATGAATGTAATACTATGTTACTACTGTACCATATGAAACAATGAATATGAAGGATTCAAAGAAGCCTGGGATAACTTGTGTGAACTGATGCAGAGTGAAGTAAATGGAAGGGAATTAATATACCCAATAACTATAGCAATGGAAATGGAAAGAATGAAAAATCAAACTGAACACTGTGGAATTATAATGATGAATCTGTACCTCAGAAAAGAGTTTAAAATGCACCCCTTTGTTCTCTTTTAAAAAAAAAACTGTGAGGCTACCAGTGTGGATTTTTTTTTCCTTTCCTTTTCTTAATTTCTATTACATAGGATGGTTCAATGCGAAGAGGACCATCTCTATTCAGAAATAAATACAATGTAAAACCAGAAGAAATGAATTAAAACCATGTAACATTTTCTTTTTTATAAAATGTTTAGTGATATGTTTTGTTTTTTAAATCAACTGAATCTCCTCCTATACTTCCCTTTCCCCCTCTCATAGAGCGATCCCTTATATATTTTTTCTTTTATTAATTGTTCTTCCCACTACTCCCTCTACATTCCTCCCCAAACACCAATTAAATTTAAAAAGAAAAAGAAAGACTTCTATACATACAGACATAGTCTGACAAAACCAAGTTCTATATTGCCTATGTCTGAAAATAAATGTGTCCCTTATTGCATTGTAAGTTTACCATCTCTCTGGCAGGAGGTGAATGGCATGTTTCATCTTTGGACTCTGGGTTTATCATTTTATTTATCAGAGCTCTGAAATCTTTTGTACTTTCCCCCTTCTGTAATGTTATCGTTCTATATGTTGTTGTCCTTGTTCTGAACACTTAACTCTGTATCAGTTCATATAAGCCTTCCCAGATTTTCTGAAACTGTTCTCTTGGTCATTTCTTATGGTTTCCAATTTTTCCAGTTTTTGATTACCACAAAAGGAGCTGCTGTAAATATTTTTAATACACAGGCCATTTTCCTCTTTTAAAAAAAATATTTGGAGAATATGGACCTAGAAGTGATATGATATTAACAGTTTAGTAACTTTGAGAGCATAATTCCAAATTACAGAATGACTAGCTAGATCAACTCACAGCTCCACAACAATTGACTAGTGTATTTGTTTTCCTGTAACCCCTCCAGCATGCGTCATTCTCCTCTTTCCTCTTCTCTCCATCTTTGCCAGTCTGAGGGATATGAAGTTCAAAGTTGCTTTAATTCATATTTATCTAATTATAATTTATTTAGGTCATTTTTTTCATATGGTTGTTAGTAGCTTGGATTTCTTCCTTTGAAGATTGCCCCTTCATATCTCTCTTTTGACTATTTTCAATTGGAGAATGACTCAGTTTTATAAATCTAAATCATGTCCTTATGTATTTTGAACATGAGATACTTATTAAAGAAATTTGCTGCAAAGATTTTCTCCAGTTATTTGTTTCCCTTCTAATTTTAACTAAATTAAATTTGTTTGTGCAGATTCTTATTTTATATAATAAAAATAGTACATTTTAACTTGTATCATGCTCTCTATCTTTTGTTTATTCATGAACTCTTTCCCTTTCCACAGCCAAAAGATGTCTTCCTTTCTGTTCTAATTTCTTTATGATGTAGCCTTTTATAATGAGGTAATCTAGGTTTATATTTCGGTAAATGGTATATGATGTTAGTCTAAATTTAAATACTGCTATACAGTTTTCCTAGGAGTTTTTGTCAAAAAACAAACTAACACACACACACACACACACACACACATACACACACAAAATGGTCCTCACAGTAACTGGAGTAGTTGTATTTTTTTTTTTTAACACTTATGCTATCATGTTTTATTTTTACCTCTGTATGTTGTATACCTAATCTTTTTCACAGATCAACCTCTCTCTGTCTCTTTATCTTTGTGTGTGTGTGTGTGTGTGTGTGTGTGTGTTTCTCTGTCTCTCTTTCAAACCAGTACCAAATCATTTTTAATGATCACTGATTGGTAGTAAAGCTTTAGATCCAGTACTGATAGGTGCCCTCTCCACCCCAATCCCCCCACTCCCACTTTTTTTTTTCCATTATCATTCTTAAGATTATTGAACATTTTCCCCCTTCTCTATGAATTTTATTGTTTTTTGTATCTCTATTTCTGGTAGTTTGATTTATAAAACAAAGATTAAGGACATTCATTTAGGTATTATTGTCATGTTTATTTTACTGACTCAACCTGACTGTAACTAATGTTTCACCAATTAATTAGATACGCCTTTATTTCTGCAAAAGTGTTTTATTCATAGAGTATCTGGGTGAGTCTTGGTAGATAAAATCCCAAATATTTAATTTGTGTGATTATTTTGAGTGGAATTTCTCTTTCCAAATCTTCCTGAAGGTTTTTTGTTTGTTTATTTGTTTTTATACACAGGAATGAACATATTTATGTGTATTATCCTGTATCCAGCAATACTATCAAAGTTGTTTCAATTAAAATTTTAATTGAATCTCTAGGATTCTAAGCACACACCACATCTTCTGAAAAAGAGATATTTCATTTTCCTTTTTGCCTATGCTTATTCCCTTAATTCCTCTTTCTTGTTTTATTGCTATAGTTATAATTTCTAGCATTACATTAAGTAGTAACGGTGATATTGGGCATTCTTGCTTTAGCTCTGATCTTACTGGAAAGGACTCAAATTTTTTCCATTACAAACAAAATTTGCTCTGTGATTTCAATAGATATCATTTAATATATTAACAAGACACCTATTTGTTCCCATACTTTTTATTTATGATAAAGCTAGGTGCTGCAGTGGACACAGGGTCTTGAAGACCTGAGTTCAAGTCCAGTTTCAGATATATAATGGTAATTTACTAGTATGTGACCCAGGTAAGTCATTTATCTTCTATCTGCTTCAGTGTCTTCATCCATAAGATGGGGATAATAATACTTATCTCCTAGTGTTATAAATGAGATGATATTTTTAAGATTGCTTTGCAAAACTTTAAGTTCTCTATGAATGGTAGCTATTATTATTACTATTTCTTTAATTTTTGACAGAAACATGTTGATTTTAGCAAAAGCTTTTTTCTGTAACTGTTGATATTGTTACAGTCAAAATCAGGGAAACTGAAGCACTACGTTCCCAGCTCTGTCAATTTTTTCATAAAGAGTGAATTTACAAACAAACAGGATCTCCTTTTCCTCAGCAAAGCTTAGACTCTGAGGTGGGGAATGGCTACCTTTTTTGTAGTTTGTTTTGGGAAGTACAAAACAAAGAACAGGATTTCACAGGTGGGAAACAAGTTATGATTAGTTAAAAGAGCTTAACTTCATAAATGATCAAATCAATATTATTGCTTACAGAGCTAAGGTATGATTGCTTGGAAATTGGGAATGAGGGGCTAGCAACAAACCCCTCCTTCCTCCTGTGACTAAGAAATGTTCATTGTGTGACTCCACCTGCAAAGTTAGAGATAGTGGACCAGACTTCTTTGTTTAACAAATCAGACATCCTTGAAGGAGAGTGGCACAAAGATACTAGACAAGACTCCCTAGTATCCATCCACCTGCATTCTTCAAGGGTAACAGATTTTCTTGACATAAGAATACAACAGTGATTAACAAGGGAATGGGATTTTTAAACTTAATTCATTACAATCCAGCTGAATTTCTGAACTGAGTTCAGAGGCAAAGAATCATGACTGAGACAGTTACAAGAAAAAATCAATTAATTGCAAAAAGGATTAATTTTTAAAAGATTCAGCCTGATTATTTAAATATAATCATGATATTTATTATTTATGTTATTAACATGGTTTATTACGATGATAATCTTGCTTACATTGAACTAACCCCGCATTCATAGTATAAACACAACCTGGTCATAGAGTATAATCTCTCTACTATTGTATTTTAGGCTACTTACTAATATTTTATTTAACATTTTTGTTCTAAAGTTCATTTAGGAGATTGGTCTGTAGTTTTTTTTCTCAGTCTGTATAATACTGGAATTAATTCATCTTTGGGTATTGATAGATTTTGCTTGTAAATCCATCTAATTTTGGATTTATTTTTCCTTTGTGAGTTCATTTATGACTTGTCCAAATTAATATTTAATATATTGAGGTAATTAGTCTATTTCTTCTTTTCTTGACTTGAATATTTTTTTAAATATTCATCCATTTGCTCTAAGTTGTTAGTTCTGCTAGCATGTAATTGCACAAAATTGTTTTAGATAATTTCCTCTATTTCTTCTATTTTTGTGAATTCTTTTTTTTTACTTTTATATGAACAATTCAGTTTTCTTGTATTTTTATATCAGATTAGGTAACTGATTACCTCTCATTACTTCTTTTGTCAAGAAAAAAATCATCTCCTAGCTTTATGTATCAATTTTGATGGTCTTTCTGCTTTCAATTTTATTAATCTCTAATTTTCAGAATTTTTATTTTATTTATCAGTTGGGAAGTTTTACATTTTCATTTTTCAAGTTTTTTTTTTTTTTAATAATTCTCTTTAAAGACCAACCTCCTCTAGAACTGAAACTGAATGGGCAGTCCCAGACTCTTGGGCTGTTTTTACACTTGCAATTCTATGATGAACTTACTATATATAATTTTGTAATGGAATCATTTGCGTATTCATGATATCATCCTATTGGGCTGTACCCTGAATGAGAGCCAAGGCCATGTTCTGATCTAAACTTTGCTTCTCCTCCCAAGTGACTGTCACAAGTGTTTTCTGATCATGGTAAGCACATGATACATTTTTATTGACTTGAATTGAATTCAGTGAACAAACTTATTCATCAAATTCCAGAATGCTGCTAAAAGATACACCTTGAAACTCGAAACATTTAGTTTGGGAGACATAAAAGGAAACTCCTTTTCATCGTGGGTTAAATTTGTGGGACTTCATTACTCAGAGAGGTGATATGCTTTAACATAACAAGGAAGATTTAGAGAAACTCATGATGGGAAACAGACACATTAATTTAGGAAAATAGACACATGAATTCACTGTTAGTAGCTGTGAATTTTTTTAGTCACTCCGGAAAGAAATTTGTAATATCACTATCTGGCCTAGATGTCAAAAAGATCAAAGAAAGAGAAAAAGAACCCATATATAAAAAAATATTTATAGCATCTCTTTTTGTTGTAGCAAGGAATTGGAAGCTAAGGGGAGGTTCTTATTAATTGGGGAATGGTTGAATAAATCATGACATCTAAATGTAATAGAATACTATCATGCCATAAGAAATGATGAAATAGATGTTAAGGAAAAAAAAGTTAGGGAGACTTTCATGCACTGATTCAGGAGGAAAGAACATAAGCAGGGGGGTGGCTAGGTGGCTCAGTGAATAGAGGACGGGCCCTGGAGTCAAGAAGACCTGAGTTCAAATCCAGTCTCAGACAGTCAACACTAGTCATGTGACCTTGGGCAAGTCACTTAACCCCAACTGCCCTGCCTTCCCCCTTCCAAAAAACAAAAACGAGCAAAAAAAAAAACCAAACACACACAAAAACAGGAGAACAATTTAGATCACAACTTTGTCGAGAAACAACTTTGAAAGATTTAAGATTTCTGATCAATGTAATGAACAACCATGATTCCAAAGGACAGATGATGATATAAGCTGCCCACTTCTTGACAAACAGATGATGGGCTCAATATGTACAATGAGATGTTTATTTTAGACACAGCCAGGATAGGGGTTTGTTTTGTTTTACTATATTTATTTGTTATGAGAGACGAAATTGGAAAAAAAAAATCATTGATAATTGATTGGCCAGGGAAAGAGATGTTTGAAGTATGTCTCTGTCCTTTCAAGATAATCACTCAACAAACAGTCCTTATGACAGGGCCTGCTCTATACACTGGGGATACAAAGAAAAGCAAAAAAGATAGTGCTTGCCCCCAAGGAGCTTACAATATAAAGGGGGAAACAACAAGCAGACAAATATTTGCAAACAAGCTACATGCAGGATAAAAAGAAAATAATTAATAGAGGGAAAGCACTAGAATTAAGAGGGGTTTGGAAATGCCTCCTGTAGAAGATGAAACTTTGGTTGAGACTTAAAGGAAGCCAGGAAGGCCAGGAGGAGATGAGGGCATACAGCAATCCAGGAATGGAAGACAGTCAGAGAAAATACCCAGAGCCAAGAGATGAAGTTCACGGAACAGAAAGGATGCCATGGAAGACAATCATGCTCTCCTATTACATGTCTCTTCACATCACTGTCAGAAATGAACTATTAGGCAATCCAGATTCTTGATCTGACAGAGGCTGTGGACATTTATTTGCTCTTAGATATGAAGTCCTGGGCCTTTCTCTTTTTCCATAAAAGCCCTTTGCTTCTTCAATATTTCAATACTCCAAAAGATTGCAAACTGGCAACATTCCATGTCTTAACAGAGTCTCTGGGAATTGCTACCACCAAAAATACAAAATAAAATGCATTAACTAGTGGCTAAAGTTCTGGTGTTGGGTTTCTTTGAAATGAAAGCCCAATCCTCAGATTCTGGCCTTCACTTAAAGACCTTCCAGCTGTCATACCTTGTGCTCTGTTGGCATAAAATCCAGTGGTCTTAGATTTAGAGATGAGAGTGTTGCTAGAGATTGTTGAGTTCTTCATTTTGCAGATGAGGAAAAAGAGGCCAAGAGAGGTTAAGTGACTGACTCAGGGTCACGTATGTAGGAAGTAAGAGGGTCAGGGTTCAAGTCCAAGTCCTCCAGATGCAAATTCAGGTTTCTTTCCACTCTTTAATATGGCCTCACACTCCAGGGTCACCTCAATACCCTAAGGCCTTGGAGTACTTTAAAGGAGGAAAACTTTAACATGACAAGGGGGGAAAAAAAGAAAATTTCATCTATTAACATATACCATCTCATTCGATCCTCACAACAGTTTTTGAGGTAGCTGCTGTTGTTATTTTTATTTTAGAAAAAAGGAAAATGAGTCTGAGAGAGGTTCTGTGACTTGACCATTGTCACAGAACCAGTAAATGTCTGTGGCAGAATTTGAACTCAGGTTACTGAGTCCAAATCTAAGACTCCATGCACTGCACCACCCAACTGACTCTAAGTACAGAAGACTACAAACAAGAGATTTACAGTATGAGGTAAAGTCTATTAGCTGAGTGATTAAAGTCACTCAACAAACAAAAAAATAAATAGAAAATGAAATTAAGAGAAATGACTGAGCCAGAAAGTCATCAAATCAACAGACAACTCAAATGAGTCTTTATTCACCTGCAAAGGTACAGTGATAACAATGATAAGAATTTCTGCAGAGAAAATACTTTTTTCCAGCAGAGTCCTGAGCTTACCTTTTTTCATTGTTGCTAATATAAATGATTGCATAATTGTAAAGAGGTCAGATGCCCTATCCAGAGCCCCCAAGAAAGCAGAAAGTCTAGAACTGACCTTAAATATAAGAGACTATTCTGCACTGGGTTCAGAGAATGGAAGTAGGGGGAAGGATTCTTAGGATTACACCCATTTATTGCCTGCCTATTGTGTTTACTGTAATTAAATTTTTGATGTACCAATAAAGCATTGTGAAATAAAATGAAGAAAATATACATTAGAAAGTCAATATATTAACAGAATTCAGAAAGACACATTGGAAACAATGGACATGACCTTTTACTATTTGGCCCAAAGCATAACCAGAGATACCTTGGCAAATCTTAGTAGAACTTTTTAACGGCTGTGTGGTCAATGAGGCTATGAATTTGTTCCCTCTAGCAGTTCCAAAACATAGCTTTAGAAGACCCAATAAAGCTTGAGGCTTTTATTTCTAGTCATTTCCATTGCCTGCCTGAAATTCTTTTTCATACCATCAATCTTTTGCTCCCATCTTGATAAATCATTACTTTTTCTCATCACCTTAAGGAATTCCCTTCTTCACTATCAAGCCATGAGCACTACCCACGCTTTGGCTTCTAGTGGAATAACCAGGTAATAGTAGCTCAGAAATGTGATACAGATACACATTTGAGGGAGGAAGAAAATGGATATTTTCATCATTTCTACCTTAAATTCAATGGGTCAATTCATTTTTCCAGATAAACCTTTCTTAATAGCTGAATCACCTCCTTGTGGGAAGGTCAATAATGATCTAAGAGATGGGAATCTAGATTTTCCAACTAACCTTTCTTGCAGATGCCCTTGGTAATCTATCACCCTCAGTTTATTCTTAAATAGAAGATAATAAAGCTTGCCACTAGCCTGGGAGGGACGCATGAAAATGAATTAGATTATCTTTTAAAATTGGTTTAAATTTTTCAGAAGGAAGTTGTCATATATAGAAAAAAGAATTATTGCTGTAATTACTCTAGGTATCTGTTATTAATTCAATCCTTATCACTCACTCACAGAGTTCTGCAGCTTGTAGAATAAGCACAGGCCATCAGATGATTTGGGTTCAAATCCCACTTAATCCACTTGCTTGCTCTGTGACAATAGGGAAGACATTTTGTATCGCTAAGCCTCAGTTTCTTTATACATGTGAAATGGGTATGATAAGCTTATTCCTGCTTCCCTTAATTGGTATTGTGTAGATCAAACACTCAAGAAAGAACTTTGTAAACTATTATGCCTATGCAAAGTAATATTATTGCCTATTATTAGTGTGCCTATGAAGTTTAAATTTGATTGTTAAGTGGGTCTGTCTAATGCTGGCACCCTGTTAGTTCAGCGTCAATGTTGGGATGAAATAAGACATTCCTGGTTCCAGTCAACAAAAGGGGTCTACTTAACTAAATATAGAAAACATATCAACAGTAGTACTTAGCTTCAGCTTTGGTAGGGCCTCTCTTACTTCCCTCTACTCCCAGGAGGACAAGGTGTGGCAATTCTGATGGTCTCAGGCATCCACCAAGTCTGAGATATATGGACTCTACATCTATGGGATTTTTTTTTTATGACCTTTGGTAACCAAAAAGTTATGTGAAGGGAGGCAGGGGCCAATCTGGTCCCAGGGACAGCTTTATCACATTTGAGGGGAAACTAATTCTTCTTGGAAAGGAGAGGAGTGGGACTAACTTATGTGTGAAAAGAGGGTAGAAGCATGGGCCCACCTTTGTGGGGAAACACTGATAGATCTTAGTCCTATCACAGTTGTGTCTACAGGATGACAAAACACCCAGCCAATTCATAGAGAGGTCACTTGGTTTCTTCTAGCAAAGTTTTCCCCCTCTTTTTTTCTTCTTTGATATGAAGGGAAGAAAACTGTCTCTAGTGCTTGAAGATTTGGTTGGAGTTCTAGATAGCCATGTAATCCAGGGCAAATTACCTAACCCCTTCCCCTGAGCCTCAGTTTCCATATCTATAAAATGGAAATAATAAAAATTCTTACACAATTTGACTCAGTATTGTGGTTACAAAAGCATTTTGTGAAACCAGAAGCACTGCATGGGATCATAGATAACAGTAAAAGATGATACATCCAGGATTTTAGTTTGCAAAGCACTTTGTAGATGTTATCCCACTTGAACCTCACAACAATCCACAATCACACAGCTGTTAAATATCAGAGGCAACATTCAAACCTTCCTGTCCAGTATTTAAATCCACTATGCCAGTAGTCTCTAAAGAGGGGGCCATAGCCTAACCACAAGGGGTATATGATCAAACAACCAGAGGGTAGAGAGATGGATTACAACCCACCTTTCTGCCATGGCCAGGTGTGGAGTTTACCTCTAACACAAGCATGCTTAGTCTTATTCCCCCAAATTTCCCTACTCTTCCCCCCTTTTAGGTAAAGCATAGGCCTCTCATGGCAGTTATAACATTCTAGATACCCTGACACCCATAGCAGTAGCTGCTGGGCCAATATTATTGGAAAAATTCCACACACACACCCCCACCCTCAAGCATAGCCATCCCAACTTATAGATTACCTTATGGCTATGACAAGTGCTCTCTGAGAAGGTGATCTCTTAGGTTTAGATAAGTATATTAGACTCACCTTTCCCTCTCCTTTCATTTTGTGTGGGACAAGAGTGAGTTGTATAGGATGAGTGGGAGTGCATGGGTTGTGATTTTCAGTGAAGATTGCATTACATTAGCCTTTCCCCAAACTCTCCCCTTTTCCGAACTTCCATAGGTATATACAAATTTAAATATTTAAAAATGGATGAACTTGCCTATAGGGGTAGGTCTTATGCAAATGAGAGCCTATGGTATGTATATGTATATTTTATATGCACATATAGAACACATCTGAACATAGAACATGAATGAACTGATCTGTTTATACAAATTAGTATCCCACAATACGTACACGTGTGCTTGCATACATATACACATGTTCATGGATATAAATAGATACATTCTATATTGTATGTGTGTGCATGCATGTGTGTGTGCGTGTGTGTATATGGGTGTGTATAATGGGTGAACTGACCATTCCCTAGAGCATACATGAATATTCCTACTGGGCTGACTCCAATTCACTATGTGGAAATTTGGGAAGACCTTCTGCTATGCATGACTAAGGGGCTTACACTGTATATGATAACAAAGAGTCTTCTAATTGTTTGCTGAACTAAAAGAACTGATGACACAAGAATTCTAGACAGAAAAACTACTGGGCTCTACTACTTCCCAACTACGAAGGGTGGAAAGTATTTCAAGCTAGTCCTGAGAGTTGAATATGCATGTGAATATGTATAGGAGTAGGTGGTTGCCCTGTTGCCTACGTAACCTCTGTGTGACTAGGAGTACATGGCAGTCTCTATTTTGCATTTGTTCTCTCCTTATCTTATCCAAGCAAGTAACTCACAGAGAATATGTCCAGGACTGGCAGTGCTCTTATGGACTCCAAAAAGTCTTAGTGTCCTGGAAGGCTGGGGAAATAGCAATCACAGTGTCCCTCAAGTCAAGTTGGCTATTGGCAGAAGCAACTAATAAGGAATGGAGAGACACACCAAGGGCAGACAGAGATGTGGAAAGACTACTGAAGAAGGAGGCAATTTTAGGTAGGATTTTATCTGATAGTGGATAAAAATGTCAGCTCTAGATTCAAAAAAAGGATCATATCCTGGGAGCTCAGATGAGAAACCCACACTGCAGAAAACTGTCCCTAAGGAGAGCTTTCTAAGGATGCTACAAAAGTACAAACAAACAAAAAACTTCTAGAACCTGGAGTTGTAAGTAAGCCATTTGCTACGTGTGTTCTTTTCCTATGTGCTCACAAAGACTATATTCTGAGTTTGAACCTCACTCTTCCTATGGACCTGAGTGTATTTGTGGAAGAATACACTGTAGGCTTTGGTAGAGAAAGGAAGAGGAGAACATTTTGTACCAATTGTTCTTGCTATAGTCTTAGTAAATGCCTTTGCTAAAACTTAGTTAAGTCTCCTGGCTGAGTGTTTATTCAAAGCATACTGGTGAGGGCTCAGGCACCTATGATGTTAGAAGTATAATCATTTTGACCTTGGACAGGTCAATTAACCCTTTTTAGCCTCAGTATTCTCATTTGTAAAACAGGAATAATTAGATAATTATACTTATACTGCCTACCTTATAGCATTGTTGCTAATAAGCTCTACAGAAAATATTATTATGGCTCAATCCTTGCTAGATTGCAAATTCTTCATAAGCAGGAACTGTTTCATTCTTTTATGCTCATAACTCCTCAGTAATTTAATGTTAATTAAACCACATTTTTATTGAAAATCTGAAGCATTTTTAAACCTCCAAGTGCTATGTAAGTATAAACTGATATTGTCATTATTATTACTCAGGATCTTTAGAGGTTGCAGGATAATTACTTGGAACAGTTCAATCTACTGTAGAGTTGTAGGAGATTACACTGGAAAATGATCTGACCCCAGAAAATTTTTATGGGCTTTTTTTTTTTGCTGAAATTTCTGATAGCAATTTTGTTTCCTGCTTCTATTTGCCTCTTTCTCCTAAAATTGGACTGCAGCTCCAGCTAGTTGGTTTATAGTTAATCAGAATGGTCATAACCTTCCTTAGCCTTTAAAAGCTGGGACAGAGTTTATGAAGAAGATGGGATTTGGATGAATTAGGGTCAGTGGCCTGGTAAATAGGAGGCTGTTCCAAGCATATTAGATTGTATGGGGAGAAAAGGTACTGAATACAAAGTGGGAGAATGATAGAAAGAACCTAGAGTAGATTTGATGGGCTAGACCAAGTATTAATACTAATAACTTCCTTAAGGTTTACAAAATACTTCCAACAACCCTATGAACTAGGTGATAGTTTACATTTTTATCCCTAAGTCAACAATAATTTATTAAACATCTTCAATGTACTGGGTACTTTGCTAGGTGTTAAGGATAGAAAGGCAAAAATGATGCAGTCCCTGCCTTCAAGGAGCTTACATTCTATCAGGGAAAATATGTGTGCATATCAATATCTATAAAATATGTGCAAAGTAAATATTAAGCATTCTTTGTAAATATATACTATAATATTAATGCTGGCTATTATAAAGTAATTGAAGACTAGCGCCTGGGAGAAGAGGAAAGGCCCATGTGGGACAAAGTCCTTGAGCTGTGCTTTGAAAAAATCAAGAGACTGAGGATTTCTAAGTGGCAGAAATGAGGAGGGAATACATTGCAGGTATGAGGGAGGGACACCCATCATGCAAAGGCACAGGGACAAAAGATAGAACATTAGTTTGTGAGGATCATCAAGAAAGCCAATTTGGTATTTGTATAGATTTTGAAGTTTAGAAAGCATTTTGCTCACAATATTTTTGTGATGTAAGGAATTCAATTATTACTAAGTCCATTCAACAGAAGAGCTAAGGCAACTTTGTAGCTAAACATTTTTTTTTTAATTCTGAGAAGCAAAGTGACTTCTTGGGATCACACAGTTCATCAATGACCAAAGAAGGAGTTGGAAGAAAGGACCATGATCACGCAGAGGCAGGTGAGAAAATATAGTAAAGATGAATGAGCAGATGAAGCTGTGGAAAGAATGGCAGATTGAAACCCAGAGAGATGAAATTGAGTTTGATGCATTGGGCTAAGGGGGAGTCAGGGAGAGATGGAGGAGCTAAGTGACATGGCCAATATGAATTGACAGCCTAGAGAGATGGTTTTTCACAGTGGCAGTTTGAACTAAGTAGAGTAGAAAATTGCAGGAGACCTGGCAAGAGATGGCAAAGACTTGGGCCAAATATTTGACTATGGAGAAGGTATAGCTATTAGAACTTTCACAGAGGAAGGGAGGCAGGATTTTGTAATTATTTGCACATGGTATGATAAGTAAGGAGTCAAAATTGACCTTGAGATTTCTGTATCTGAGCAAGTGACCTGAAAGAGATATGTTTCATAGTTTGGGGAGTAGTATAAAAGAGTTTTGATAGAAAAAATTAAATATCAATCTATATTTTCTTTTCTTATAGCAGTTCTTAATAAAAAAAATCATCTTTTTTCACATCATGCATTTTAGTATATAGAGCTATCAATATTCTATGTCCATCTTTGAGGGGAGAAACAACTTAGGAGGGACTGACCTGACTCTTCCAAGCTTGCCTCCCCCCAAAAGCTGGTTCAATGATTATTTTAGGGAAGTTATGAGTGTTGCTTCTTGTTCAGTGTTAAAATTTTGTCGGGAGACTTTCATTCCTGCGTGGTGACTGTGGCCTGCAGCTCTGGCTTGGCCACACGGTGCTACTTGAAAATCAAACAACTCCATCACATTTGCATCCCATGTCATGCCTGGAGTATTGTCCTTTGAAATAGATTGGTCAGGGTATACTATTTCACAGCACAGCAATAAGCAACCAGCTTGGTATTGCTCCTGGAGGCTTGTTCTCATGGAGAGAATACCAAAGTAAGTTATCATAGACTACTTCTGAAAATAAATGAGCCTGTTAGGAAGAGGCATAATATGAAAAAAAAAAATCCCTCTCTCCTTAACTAAACACTTCTATATTCAGCAGCAGTCCCTGCCATCTCCAGGCATAATATAAAAGTTCCCTATTGTGCTGTCGCTTTCGTCTCTGAACTATCGTTTCTGTCCCCAAACTACCCATCTGTAACTCTGCTTCTAGCTGCTTCGCTGCCCATCGGAGTCAGACACGGTAGCCATTCACTGATATTATCAAATATGGGCAGGCTGCCATGCACAACGGCTACAGGGAAAGTACAGATACCCTATTTCCTAGGAAATGGAAATAAAATGTCAGACCATAGGAAATATCCCACATGACATGGATTGGTTGACTTGGGGCTTGTCTTGGCCCTGTTTTTAGGGGAGCAGCCTTCAGGTCAGGCCTGACATATAGAGATACACTGAAGTGATTTTTGGAAGGGAGAACATTTGAAAGAGACATAATATGAAATAATGTATAGAGAGATGGCCTGGGAGACAGGAAGACCTGCATTCAGATCCCACTTCTAGGCACTGACTGTGACACTTGGCAATTCCTCTAACTCCTAAATGCCCCCCTAGGATACTCTATAAGATTATAAATTGCAGAATATACACCAGTTTGCATTGGAACCTCATCTAGAGTTCCCTAAACCATTGATATCGCCTACTGGGTTAAAAAAAAAATTTGACTAGGGCACAAGGATTTCTGTCTTAAGAGAATATTTTAATATTTTGCTAGAAAAAATCATTTAAAAACTGTTGTAAAATATCAAAATTCCATTGTAGGGGTGGCTAGGTGGTGCAGTGAATAGAGCACTGGCCCTGGAGTCAGGAGGACCTGAGTTCAAATCTGACCTCATACACTTAACACAAAACTAGCTGGGTGACCATGGGCAAGGCACTTAACCCCAATTGCCCTGCCTTCCCCCCTCCAAAAAGCAAAAACAAAAATTCCATTGTAAACTAGTCTCTACCTATTTACTTATAACCAGGAGTGTACCATTATAGAATTTTGAGCCAGAAGAGACTTAGAAACCAAGGAGTCCCACCCCCTCATTTTATAGAAGAAACTGAACTATAGGTCAAGCCTAGATTTATGGGAGATGATAAAAAGTGTATAAACAATATAATGATTTTCTTCCTCTGTTTATTCAGAACAAAATCCTTCTTGATCATTGTCAAGATAATGAAAAAACAAGGTTAGGTGGCTCTATAGAGTATCCACATTTTTTTTCCTAGGGAAGCGATGGTAACAATGAGGCATCCCTTCTGTGCTGAGGACTTTGAAATGGATGAGGAAGAAATCTTAGCCTCTTTCTTCTTGGGAGGCAGCTGCCCTCATGCTCACCCTTGGACAAAACTAAATTTGATCACTGGCAAATTGTCCTCTGTCAAATTAGAATAAAATTCTTATTTTGCAGAATAGTGTCATGTGGCAAAGTATACTGTCTTGAAGAGGAGAAACAGAAACTAAGGGAAACCTCATTAACCAAAACTAATTGGGAGAAAGGCCAGGATGAACAGATAAAAAGTCAAAATCATAGAATTTGATTTTTTTAGAGAAATTCAGTTTCATTACTTTCAAATGCCTATAGTAATGGGAGCAGAGCTAATATGGTATAGCTTGGTAGAGGTAGCCCTGCTTTAATGAGTAGATAAAAATGATTGGTAATTAGCATACCAAAGTGGGCAGCTAAGCATAGCTAGCCTCTGTTTACATTGCAATTATGTTGCTTGCATGGAAGTAAACGCTTCAAAAGAACTTGATAATAGTTCTCTTTGGTAGGTAAACATTTTACTCACAATATCATTTACATTATTCATTTATTTTTATTTTTTCATAAACAATGCAAAAAGAAACTAAAGCTTAGAGACCAAATTATCCCATTTTTCAAATTAGCTAAGTGCCAGTGAGTGAGATTTCATTGGGGATTTTAGCATCATAGGAGCGGTAAGAGCCCTGGCTTTGGAGTCAGAGGAGTTGGGTTCAAATTTTGCCTCTCACTAGTTGTGTCAATTTGGGTAAGTCACAATCTCCTGGGGTCTCAGTTTCTTCATCTGATGAAAGGGGTTAGCCTAGATGGCTTCTTTGTGCTCTAAACCTATGATTCTGTGGTTGTACAACTCTATATCACTAAATGAAGACATTGGATTTATTTCTGAGTATTTGGGTGGCAGGGGTGTAATGAGGTGGGGTGTAAAAAACATTTCACCCAGTTTCCACAAAGCTTTAATTTCCACTATTAAAATCTGGAAAGCAAGTGAGTCCCCACTGATTGGGTAACAAGTGAACTGGAATATATTTCCCGTTAAGAAACTGTGACCATGACAAATTAAAAGAAACATGCCATGAACTGATACAGCTTAAGCAAACAAAACCATTCAGAACCCATACATCTGACTGCGGTACTGTTAATGTAGAGAACTCTATAAGGAAACAACTCACATTGATTGCAATGAACAATCTTGGTTACCTTCTTCACCCCTAGGCTTCTTTCAGAAACACCTGAACACATCCTTCCAGTGGTTAGAGAGTTAGGGGTCTACAGGTGGAGAATGCTACATTTGCTTTCTTGCATGTTGCATACATTGTGAGATGTGGTTGCCTTGGTCAGCTGTCATGACTTGTTTTTCTTTGTTACAAGTGCAACAGACACCACCGTGTGCCTCACCACCTGAAGACCAAGTAGGTTAAATTTCACTCTTCTCCAGAGTTCTCTGTAAGCTGTAAGGGAATTGTTTGATTGGGATGTCTAGGTTCTCTGAAAATAGCTTCAGTGCCCACTAATTGTGTTCCTGAAAGTGTAGGGGGTCCTCTGCATTCCAGTTCCATTAGCCACTAAGAGTAAGATTAACATTTATACAGAAATATATGCTTCAGAAGGTATAATCATAAACATACAAACATATTTTCCCAAGCCATGGGAGGCCTATTCCTTGTCCCCTCTACCACCTCAATCTCTAGAGAGGGGAAGAGGATTAGGTTCATAGCATAGCTCAGTCTCAGTTCCAAATACAACCCCATCCCATCCCCCTTGGATTCCAGTTCCAGGCACCTTGGCTTTCCAGCAGATCCATGATGGCCTGGCTGGCTGCGGTACTCTGCCTACAGCACTGGCTCCAAAGTCAGGATGGCTCAAGGTCAACTCTCTGTCCCACAAGGATCACCTCCAGCACCTGAAACTGAGGAGGACAAACAACACCAAGTGGGAACAAACACCACCAGGCCTATTTCTCGGGGCTAGGATAAAAGGGAGGGAGTGAGGGAAGGAAAGTCCTGTCCCTCTCAAAGAATCAGTTCAAGATGCCAATGCTGTGGGTAAATGGTGATCATTTTAGGATGTAGTGGACAAGAGTTGCTGGAAAGAGCATAACAAAAAAAAGGGGACTTGGTTCAGGCTCTCTCAGTCCGCCAATTTTTGAGGATGTATGCAGTCCATCAAAGGAAACTACCCACATATTAGGGGGACACAGGGCTCCATGTTAGTCAAACTGGGCATGCCCAGATATGTCCAGTTACACACAGCAGAGTTCAAAGTATATGTATATGAATTTGGATGAAGGTTATTGAGAAATGACTGTGATATAAAACACTCATAAAAGACATCAATAAAAAGAAAAAAAATACTGTCATAGGGGTCCTGCTATGGAAACCTAATCACATGGAACCTCATATTTAGAATCATTTTCAGTGAGCACGTGTAAAAGATACTGGAAAATGTGTCCCATGTAGAGTGAGTAAAAGGAGAATAAAGACTTAGTTACCATTTCTCTCTCTTTTTTTTTATCAAAACCTTGTGCCTCTTATTCCATAAAAATAACCCTGACAAGTTCCTCATCAGCAAATTCTACATCAGCAAGCAGGCTAAGCCAGCAGGAAGCACTGATTGATTCTCATCACCTAAGTAGTCATTAAAAGAGGCATGACTATAACTGAAGGTCATCAGCAATAACTTTCCTAATCTGCTGATAGTGTCTAGGATGACTGTTGATTATCATTACCCTCAGAGATGCTGCTCTCTTTAGGTAGTTTCTAATAATTGTAGTTAATCCTACTGATCAGCAATAGAAGACACTTTGAAATTTTTGTGTATAAAACAGAAAGTGATACATATGATTTTAGCAGTAGGGATGACATTAAAGAAGAGGCATCAGCATCTGCTTTGCTTCTTCACTCTAAGGACCAAGGACCAAGTCTTGCACGTGAAACCTTCCATCTGTGTTGGATATAATAATAATACTATAATAATATACTATTTTATATATATATATTCGTATGTATGTGTGTATATATATGTGTATATATATATTGTATATGTATATGTGTATATAAGCACATATATGTATATATGTATGTTTGTGTGTGTGTATCTCATACTATAATAAAACTTCCTTGAAAGCAGGGGCCATATTACTTTTCCATTTGTATCCCCAGAGCTTAGCACATAGTAGGTGTTTAATAAAGGTTTTATTCAGTCATTCATTCATTTTACGCAAACAAACCCCAGTTGATTACCTCCCATTGATTTCCTTCCTCCCAACCTAGAACAGACAGTTCAACCCAGGTGAGCACTTTGATCATTCTGAGCCTTTCCCAGGCAAGGGGACATTTGCATTGCAAAAAGTGTCTACTAAAGAATGAATCTGAATTCAAGAAGATTTTTAATTAAGTCATAGACTAAGATCTCTGGCTTAGAGCTGCAAGATATTTTAGAAGGCTATCTAATCCAAGCTTCTCATTTTATAGAAGAAGTAACTGGAGCCCAGGGAGGTTATTTGCCCAAGGTCTCACAGGTGAGAAGCATCAGAGGTGAGATTTAAACCCAAGTTCTTGAACTTGAAAGCCAGATTTTTTTCCACTATACCCCACTGCCTCTCAAGATAGCCTTTGCGGACAAGATATAGAAATCCCAGTTGGCTTGAAAATTCAGTTATGTGAATTCGAAACTGGCTGAATAACTGGATCATGAGAGTAGTGATGGGAAGAATTGAGCAGGGAGCCCCTCAGGGAAATTTTCCAGCTATTCCTAAATTGAGTCTTCAGAGTGTGCCTCCATTATTTTCTTTAAAGTGCTGTGAAGTCCTAGAACATGAACCACATCGGTACTCAAATGGGAAAGTTTCTGGATATGTTTTGGATCATCCATGCCATGATCCTTTCCCATTAGCATTACCAAGAATTAACTGTAATGTCTGTTAGTAAAGTGCTGAATAGATAGGAGTTTGTCTAGTCATTTAATCATGACATAAAAGTTATGTTCTAAAATTTTCATCTTGAAATTGTGGGTAGTCTTGCCACCTTTATTCTTACAAGACTCCCTCATGCATAGCAAATATGCACACTCCTGTTATAACAATAGACTCAATAATGGGGAAAAGATGAAATTTATGTTCCTTGAAGTCCCTGGAAATGGTCCAATAAACTATTGGTTTCCAATATGGTTCTGTTTTTGTTTCTTAGATGTTAAATATATAGCATTCAAAATTGTTTCACATTAAGACAGTATGCTAAAAGATTTTTTTTCCAGTTTTACTCCAAAGGAAATTATATTTTTACAGTCCAGACCTTTGCAATTACAAGTTCTCTTTGGTTTCAAAAAGATATCTTTTCATTGACTTAAAAATTCCACTCCAAATAATCAACTTTGCAGGTTACAAGTCTTTGAGGAATAATGCTGCATTAATAGGTCACTTAAATTGCATGACTGTATTTTACTGCTTCTGATACTTGAATATTTATTGTAAAGTACCCTGCACAATCATCTCTATGCAATTAATGAAAATATAAGAATAAATAGAGTAGATGAACGGAAAGGATATTGTCCTGTGTGTGTGTGTGTGTGTGTGTGTGTGTGTGTACACATGGCAGAAAAGATTGTGTGCACATCGCTGAATGATATCCACCAAAATTTGGCAGCTTCCTCCTTTTTATGATGACTGACTAATTATCAGGGGTGGGAAGGGTACAGAGGGAGTAGGGGTGGAAATGAGCATTCCGAAAAGTGAACTTGTTGGTACATACTCTTCAATGAACCAGCAGGTACAATAACCTACATGTATTTTAGTGGGATGTAGTTCGCTCTGCTGTCTTTGACCAGTTTCTCTCCCATATCTAGATGGCTCACCCTATTAACAGCCACTGTTCTTCTTAATTCCCTTCCTGAGTCCCCCAGTAATTAGGATTTCCCTCTCCTCCAAAATACCCTGAGTATATTTTGCATATACTATCAATTTGCCTGTTGTTTCCTCCAATAGAATATAAGCTTCTTGAGGGCAGGTATTACTTCATGTTAAATTTTTCTATTCTTAGAGCCTAACAAAGTGTCTGGCAAATAGTAAGCACTTAAATGTTTATTGATTTGAATTTAATTGAATCAGCAGGGCAGCACTTCCTTCATTCACTTGATTCTAACTTTCAAAATATTTCTTTGATACAATAATTTAGCACTGATGTATTTGAACAATTTGAATGTTTAGTTTTTTAAATGTTTTCCCCGAGGAAATAAGTATTAATTAAAAACCTACTATCTCCAGGTACTGTGTTAGACATTGGGCATATAAAGATAAAAGTGAAACTTGGATATATTATATAAACAACCTCTCCACACCTGAGTTTTGTGAATTACTGTGATAAAACAAAGACAAAAACAAAACAATTTAAAATGACAATTTACATTTTCAAAATAATCAAAATTTGGATCTCTTTAATTCTAAAGATAATATTCAGCAAGCCTACTCTTTTCTTCTCCATATTTTAGGTCTTTTCTCTCGTACTACTTTTTTTTTTCTGTTGTGCTTCTGGTATCACCTTGCACTTCTATTACAAGTCATTCTTCAGTCTTCAAAGAGTAAAGTCTAGCTTCTAGGTACATTGGAAAGTCTTTTGGTCTTGATTCTTTCCTGCCAATCTTTATTTTTTTTCCCTTTTGCTCTCAAGGCCAAAACATATTTAAGTTTTCCTTGACTTTGAATTTTTTATTACCTCCTGTGTCTTTGTCACCCCAGCCATCAGCCATCCACTCCTGAGCATTGATAGAAAGTGTCGTTTCCTTAATTCTGCTTTTACTGAGACCCTTATTTACATCTTCATCATTTTCTAGATCAGATTCTTGCCTCTCCATTTTTTTTACAGACTTCTTAAAGCTTTAATCTATGAATTTCAGAATTGGAATTATATAGCTAGATGACTCTGTTCCTCCTTTTCCTATCACTCTACACAAACTCTAAATTTTATACAAGCCTCACATTTTTTACCTTATTCTGCAATATTTCTTCAATGACTTTTTCTTTATTTCTTCCTCTTCCTCCGAATACTAAAAATTTTCTTTCCTTTGCTTACCTCTTCAGTCTACTTACCTTTCCCAGAATCCACTTAATTCTAAACTTTTACTTATCCTATTTTTGGATCTTATTGTAAAAAAATAATAATACAAAACACTTGTTTGATGTATGGTTTTTGGTGTGCTTTCTTGTCAGCTAAAAGCCTTTTCTGGCTCTTGTCTAAGATCTTATCCTAAATATATGATCCAAAGATTGGTTTTATCTTTAGTAGTAAAAACAACACTATGTTACACAGAAGATAGATGTGACTGTATTTACCATAGGAGACTTTGAAACATATGTCTTTTTGACATTTATGATGAAAAAGGAAAAGAAAGAATGAATAAAGGAAGTATAGAGGGAATGTAATAGAATTTCAAAGCTGAACATCCTCTTCCTCATCATTATTAGCTAGCATTTATATGCCACTTTAAAGTATGCAAAGAACTTTACAAATATTCTCTCATTTGATCCTCACAAAAATTCTGAGAGGCAGGTACAATTATTATATGCAGAATGGAGACAAAGTTTAAGTGACTTGTTTCGGATCACACAGCTGGTAAATAAGTATTGGAGGCAGGATTAGAACTCTAATCTTCCTGACTCCAGGTCTGGCTCTCTAACTACTTTGCCAGCTAAATGTCTCCTTTTTATCTGTTCTCCTTTGGTTTGTGTGTGCATGACTGTTTGTTTAGTTATGGATTTTTTTAAAGAAAATTTTTAAAAAGGCAATATAGGGAGAATGAAGATAGACCTGTTGGATTCTTTAGATATATCATGGACAGTTCATTTCAACAGGTCAAGGACAAATTATTTCATTAAGACAGGTGTTCTCTCTACTAATGCAGATCAAAGCTTCTCCAGTTTGTTAGGAGATGGAGCTTCTTTACTGGCATTGGCTTCAGGAACACAGAATCATCCTCCTGCCATGACAAGGCATTAGGGGAGAACTTAAATGGAGGAGATCAACGATGGAGCACACTCCCTGAGACATACATTTGGGCATATGTCCAATGAAGACTCTTGTTTGGCTTGACTATGAGTATACATCATGTGAGTAATGCTTTCCTTTTCCGTGCATGTGTGTGAAAGATGGGAGGGAAGGAACATGAATGCTTATTAATTGAAAAGCAATTTTAAAAAGAAATTAATTGGAGGTGAATGTTAATATTGTGGGAAATATTTGACTCTCTAGGAATAGGCCATTCTGCATAGATGAGTTTTCAGGAAACTTGAGGACTCATCTCTTTATCCATCATTTTAACCACAAATTTTATAATCATCAAAATACATTTTAACCATTTTAGCACGAAGATGACAATTTTTGATTGAGGTGAGCCCAAGAAATAGGCATACAATCATGCTTTTTAAAGGGGCCATATGCAATGTCTTTATGTTATTGTCTCTTTGAGTGATGTCTTCTGAGTCTACTAAAATGTGGAGGCCCTAAATTGCTGAGGGTTTTGAGTTTTTATGTCGGATTTTTATTCATTTTTTTTCTTTTCTTTGTCTCCTACCTCATTTTAGGTAGCTAGATGGTATGATAGATAGCATGGTAGACTTGGAATTAGGAAGGCATAACTTTTAATCCTGACTAAGATTCTCAGTTTTCTCATCTGCAAAATGGGAGGAATCATAGCACTTAATGCACAATGTTTGTTTTTGAGGAACAAATGAAATAACATATGTAAAGTGCTTTGCAAACTTTATAAATGTTAGCTAACATTATTATGGTTATCTGTGACTTGTCATGCCTATCATCTTCCTATTTCTAATTGGATTCTACCAAGATTAAATGGATTTGGAAGTCTGTTACAAAGACTTGTTAGGATTGTGTGCAAATTAAGAGTAAATAGGATCTGAGTGAGGGCCTGAGGACTTTATTCTGATGAGTAAAGCATATGAGTTTTGACTATGGGGTTGTGATATTCCTTTTATTCTTCCCCTGCTTGTCTATGCCCTGGTTAATGGAGATTTCTGTAGAGCAAAAAACAATGTGAATATGTCAAAAAGGAAGCAGCAATATTCAGACTTCATTCAAGCCATTGACAAACTTCTAAAATGTATGTAAAATAAATGCTACTCCAATTTAAGGGGAAGTTTCAGCACAGTGAAAGTTTAAAGTACACAAAAGAAATCTCCGTAAGGTTAAATAATGACACTGAAAAGCCATTTAAGTTCTTAGTGTTAGAATGCCTTTAATTTTGGTTTCATGTTTATGTTATAATATTTATTACTGCTGCTGCTGCTGCTGCTCCTCCTTCTACTACACATTTATATATTTGCAGGGTGCTCCCTTCCAATAATCTTTTGAGGTAAATAGTGGAGATATTAGAATCACCTTTCTACAGATGAGGAAACAGACTCTGAGAAGTTCAGGAATTTGCCAGTAGAATACAAATTAGTTCTTTTTTATGACTTTGAATACTCATGGCCTAGAATAATGTCTTGCACCTTGTGGGTGATCAATAAATATTTGTTGAATTGAAACATCCACAGCAGTGGTATTGCCCATGGTGTAAGACAGTTAAGTGTCTGAGTCAGGATTCCACCCAAGTCTCCTCATTCCAAGCTCAATATGCTATCTATTACACATTCTTTAGGCTGCCTGCCAAGAAATAGGGAGAAATATGAAAAGAGAATCATGTTTTTGATTTACTTCATTTGATCTTTCTGCATCTAAGCCCCTTTTGTTTTAAAAGAAGTTAGCAGCAATGGAGAAGTAGGGGTGTCAGTAGGTGGAAGGAGCATAGAAAAAAAAATATTCCCAGCCTTCTCAACCTCAAAATTAATTAACAGCATGCAAATAATTTAACACTGAAACAATCAACCTTTATGGAGTAAAATAATTTCTGTCACTAATTAAGATTCACCATGAAAGTCATTGTACACTAGTGGAGAAAAGCTTTTTAGAATGGTACTGTTATAATAAATTCAAAACATCTATTGAGTACTTAGTATACCCAAGGCACCTTTGCTGCTGGGAATGCAGAGACAAAAATATGAAACAATCTCTACCCTCAATGAGATTATATTCTACTGCTGAAACACAAGATATAAACAGAAAAGTAAATACAGTGTATATGCCAATTAAACAAAGTAATCTCAAGAGGCATCTAGGTAGCAGTGGTTAGAGTTCTGGGCCTGGAGTTAGAAAGGCTCCTCTTTGTGAGTTCAAATTCAGCCTTAGATATTTAGTAGCTGTGTGACTCTGGGGAAGTCATTTAACTGTTTGCTTCAGTCTCCCCATCTGTAAAATGAGCTAGAGAAGGACATGGCAAACCACTCCTGTATCTTTGCCAAGAAAACCCCAAATGGGATTATGGAAGAATTGGACAAAAATTTTAAAAATGACTAAACAACAGCAAATCTCAAGAGAAAGATAGCACAGACTCTATTCCCACCTTCCATCAAGATAAGACTCATACAGGAGGTAGCACCCAAGATTGCTTTGAAACAAATGGAATTCTAAGCTAGAGGTGCAAAGAGGGAACATATTCCAGATATGGGGGGGTGGGGGGTGAAGAGACCACAGATGCAAAGATTCAGAGATGGAAGATGGAACTTAGTATGTGGGGAATAAACACCAGGCCAATATGATTAGAACAGAGAGTGAATGAAGCAAGACAGGCAGGCAAGAGCCAGATTGTGGAGGACTTTGAATACCAGGTAGGTGAATTCATATCCTAAAGGCTACTAGTTTACATTCTGAAACCCTGAAAACAACAACAAAAATCAGAAGGAAAATTCTCACCTTTGTTATCCCTCTGATCTTACAATATAAAACAAAAACAAACAAACAAAAAGTCCCTTCAGTTCCAACTACATTTCCCTCAGTAGACACATAAAGCAAATAAAAGAGATGAGGAATTCTTGTCCCTACAAGACCTTGAGATATTTAAGAAATAAATAACATATCAAGTAAACAGCTTTGTGACTTGTCTCTTGTCCCCTAGCTTGGGAAGCCCTTGGGATACAGAAAAAAATAATAAAAGGACCTATTAAATATATTACTTCCTTTCATTTTTTTTTTCCAATATAAAACTGACTTCTGACCACATTATCATTCTCCTGTTATTGTCAGTCTTCTTTCAGGTCTTTCATCCCCTTCTCTACCTCCCCCTATCCCCCAGTCAGTTCTTCATTCTTCCGCTTGACACATCTTCCTTATTCATAGTCCTGGCCATCACACTCCTTTGCTAAAGAAGAAAAATACTGTAGTTACTGTCTAAAACTTCAGTTTCCTATAGCTCACAGTTACTGGGCCCAATCTTTCCTTTTTCAGCTTCATTCTGTACTGTACCATTTATTCTCAGTGCTTAGCACAATGCCTGACACATAACAGGCACTTAATAAATTCTTATTGACTGTCTCTCCTCCACGTATTCTGTATGTTCCAGCTGGATTAGACTGCTCTATCTGCCTCCCCACTCCCCTACTTCCTGCCTCTACATGATTTGATCTAATGCACTTCCAACCCCTTATTCCTTCATTCACATTATTTATGTCTAGAATGTCTCCTCCCTTGCTCTCATTTAAGTGCTGATTTTTTACCCATCCTCCAAGGTCAATTCAGATACCATGTTCTTGAAGCCTTTCCTGATATCATCAATTGGTAAACCTCCCCCCAACTTCACATGGTACTTACTTTTACACAAATATGTCATTCCCTATCAGGCTGTAAACCCCATCTGGGCAGGGGCCATGTATCAATGAAACTTTGTGTCTCCCCCAGTACCTAGCATAGAATTCAGGACATAGAAGCTTAGTAAGCCTTAAATTGAATTTGCTCAGTTTTAATGTCAGTACTATTTAAATGAGAGATTATAATATAAATTCATTTCAATATGCAAATATTTATTAAATGCCTCCTGTGTACAAGGAACTGAGAGGAATGCAAAGTTGATTAAGGCATAACTCCCTATGATCAGAAAACTGGTAGGGGTGAGAGGGGTGTGTGTGTGTGTGTGTGTGTGTGTGTGTGTGTGTGTGTGTGTGTGTGTGTGTGTTGGGGAGTTTGAGAGGCAACAGGATAAAAAACAGTTCACAAATTGCTATAGCACAGGGTAAGTTTAAGCGCCATAAGAAAAGTTCACATTAGGTGCCTTGGGGGTCCAAAGTGTAAACATCATTGAGATTAAACTTATAAAATACATCTCATCATGCAGAGGCTAATGAATTTATGAGAATAAAAACAAACATCTTATCTATGTAACTGCGACATCTGGGTTTTCCTCTAAAATTGGGGGCAGGGAGAAGGAGGAGAGCAGAAGCACCTACGAACAAAAACACAAAATGCTCGCCTGAGTGGGAGGAGGGTTCGATGTCATACAAAACACTGTTTGGAAAGTTTAAAGTGTGGGTTGTCTAGCAACACCCCAAGAATAATTGGGAAAAGTGGTTGCTCTTGGTGGCAGTGTCAGTTTAAAAGGGAAAAGGGCTGACATCTTGATTGATCCTTTCAGATGAGTTCTCATTTTCTGAAAAAAGGTTGGGGTGGGAGAGGGAGGAGAAAGAACATGAGAAACAGCTAAAGAGTTGGGAGGAAGAATGTAATAAAGGACTTAATAAAATAGTGGGTTGGTTCAGTTTCGTCTGAATAATCTATAGGTTATTAAAGTAGTGCGATTGGAGACCAACTAGGAGGAACAGAAGTTGAAGAAGCAAAGCAAAGTCAGACTGCCAAGAAGATGAAGTATATAAGGGACTGGCCCAGTGATTCCATTAACATAAGGAATTCTCAGGTGAGTAAACTCTCTATTCCAATTCAGGTCAGCACCTTTTCTGCAATTTATAGTCTTAAGAGAGCTGCCTGTAACACTGAAAAGTTTGATAGGTTTTGGCCAGAATCACATAGACAGCATTTGTCAGAGGTGGACCTTGAATTCCGGTCTTTCTGGCTCAATAGTGAGTTCTCTACCCATTGTTACTTGCTATGTATAAACTAAATGGACTAAAGTGTTTAGGACAAAATATTGAGACAAACATTGAAACTGTTTAGGATTATTATGTTGGGATAATATCATAGCATAGGGTCATAGAGTTAAAGTTGAAAGCAGACTGAGAGGCCCTCTGATCCACCTCCTTCATTTTAAAGATGAAGATATTGAGGCCCAAGGTGGTTACATGACTTGTGTAAGAAAAAGTGTGGACAATGGTCTCCTTACTCAGGGCACCAAATGGTAAATTTACCCAATGATATTGATTGTACTTGTCCGATGTGTCTACTAAGAAAGAGTTTTAAAAAGGAAGGCCATTTTAGTAAGACTTCATATCAGGAAGTGAATAATTGATCAAAACCATACAGATTCTCTTTCGAAATGAAATGTGGACAGTGACAAACAACAACAACAACAACCAAACAAAAAACACACAACTATATTATGTTATAGCCCCCTTTATAAGATAGAAGCAAAACAACTGAGCATTAAGCTAATTTGGTAGCAAAAAACAAAGTAAGGTATTGGGGAGAATTGCCAAGTGACACTCAAAGAGAACCTTCTCTCATAATTCCCTACTGGAAGCACAGTGGAGTTATTGTAAACTTGTAGATCGACCATGCACATTGCACAAGGCAGAGTCTCACGGGTACTTAAGTAGGAGCAGCCTTACATTTAGGAGTGGGAGACCAGAACAGGGCTGTGCACAGGACTAAAAGAAAATGCTGATGGAAACACGAGGAAAGAGGGACATTTCTATTTTAGTGGTGTGATAAAAAGAGTAACAGGAACCGGGAATGAAGGGAGCAGATGTCAGCGTCAAATACATGCAATTTCCCAAAGTAGAAGAGCATGGAAAGCAAACAAAAGTTGTTGTAATTTAGTCATTTCAGTTACATAGAACTCTTTGTGACTCCTGTGGGGGCAGGGGAAGTCTTGGCAAAGACACCTCAATGTTTGCCATTCCCTTCTCCAGCTCATTTTATAGATGAGAAAACTGAGGCAGGCAGGATGAAGGGACTTGCCCAGCTTCACACAGCTAGTGAGTGTCTGAGGCCAGATTTGAACTCAAGTTTTCATGACTTCTGGCCTGGTTTATTTACACTTGTCTCTAAGACTGGTCTAAACAGTTTAAAGTTCATTACCAAATATTTCAATATGACTGATACTCCCTTCTCTAGCTCATTTTACAGGTGAGGAAACTGAGGCAAAACAGGATTAAGTGACTTCCCCAGGGTCACCCAGCTAGTAAGTGTCTGAGACTGGATTTGAACTCAGGAAGATGAGTCTTCCTGATTTTAGGCCCAGTGCTCCATCCACCATACCACCTAGCTGCCTCAAGGCCAAGTTTACAAGGTATCATTTATATCATCCTTGCTACATTACCTTCTTTATAAGCAAACTTAATGGTCACTTCCTTTGGATGGTTTACAATTTAGAGTAAGTCCCTTTGTAAAGGACAGGCTTAACAGATATTGAACAGACAAAGAGGTCTTGAACAGAGAGATACAAAACTAAGGTTGTGTTTTGGGGTTTTTTATTTTGGGAGAGAGGAAGGCAAGGCAAGTGACTTGACCACAGTCACACAGCTAGCATCTGAGACTGAATTTGAGCTCAGGTCTTCCTGACTCCAGGGCCGCTCTATTCACTGTGCCACCTAGCTGCCCCAAAACTAGGTTTGTTTGATTGATTGGTTTATTTTTTAGAAGGAGATAGGTAAGCTTCTCTTTCCAAGTGATTCTCATTATTTCCACTTCCTATGGGTGACAATCATAACTATGACTCTACTCCTTCACTCTTCAAATCAGACCTAGAGATCATACCCAAGAGTAGCTAAATCACTTAACTATAAACTCTCCCTTCCTGAGATAATTTTTCTACACCCAAGCCTTCTTCTCTATTACCAAGCAAGAGTCTCCCCACCTTTCCATCTCTTGTTTTGTGGATTGTAATCTAATCAGTGCTACCATTGTACCTGGAAAGGCTGTTCAGTCAAAAGATTTAAACACCAAATTTTCTAAGGAAGAAATATATGCTATCAATGTTGTGGTTCAGTCATTTTTCAATCATGTCTGACTCTTTGTGACTCCATTTTGGATTTTCTTGGCAAAGATAATGGAGTAGTTTGCCATTTCCTTCTCCAGCTCATTTTACAGATGAGGAAACTGAGGCAAACAGGGTTAAATGATTTGCCCAGGATCACACAACTAGTAAATATTTGAAGCTAGATTTGAACTCCTAATGAGCGCAGGCCCAGAACTCTGTCAACTGTACCATCTAGCTGCACATGCTAATAAGAGCCATATTTTAAATAAAATACTCCAAATATTACTAGTTAGAGAAATTCAAATTAAAGACACTGTGTGGTTCCATCTCACACTCATCAGATTAAAAAATAACAAAAGATGGAAAATGACAAATGTTGGAAGAGTTATGGAAAAACAGGCACTTTAATGCATTGTTGGTAGAGTTGGGGATTAGTCCAGTCATTCTAGAGAACAATTTGGAACTATGCCCCAAAAATTACTAAACTGTTCATGCCCTTTGATCCAGTGGTACCAAAAGAAAAGGACCTATATGTATAAAAATATTTATAGTAGTTCTTTTTGTAATAGTAAGTAACTGGAAACTAAGAAATTGCCTATTAATTGGGGAATAGATGAACAAATTATGGTTTATTAATATAATGTTACTTCACTCTATTGCTTCATTCACTATCCCCATGACTTCCTGGATCAAAATAGCTTTGCCTGACCACAAGTCCCATAGCATAACACATATATACATACACACACATTTAAATGTATGTGTATGTACACACACACACATACACAGACACATATTTTGTCCTTCATTAGTATGTAAGCTCCTTGAAGGAAGGGATTCTTTATCTGTATCCTAAAAACTTTACACATCCTGTCTTACATTAAATGCTTTTTCATTCACTCTGAGATTTATAAAGTGGTCACCTCAAAACAACCATGTGAGGTAGATTGTACAAAGAATAATGGCATTTTACAAAGGAATGAAGTGATGCTCAGGATTCCTATGGGATTTGACAGCTAAAAAGTGTTAGAGCTGGAATTTTAAATCCCAGTCTTTTAACCGCTTGTCCTGTGATCTTTTTTGTCTCTCCCATTTACTATGTGGTTAATATAGAGGATGTTTTCTTTCTGAGCTCTTTCCCCCTGTAATTTGTTGATCTAGCATCCACGTTAACTGTGTCCACATTGCTAGTAAGCACCACTATACCATTTGACTATGAGTGCTTTTTGTCTAATAGCACATTGTGAGTGTCAGGATGGGAGTTAAGTGTATATTTAAAGGTTGAGAGCTGGAAGCAATTTGTTGAATAATTCAGGACCTCAATGAAAGTCCTCCTTTAATGTCTCAACTTAGCCTGTAGGTGACCCTGGGTTCTTGGAGGAGGCTATGCCCCTGGAACACGATATAGAACAGGTTCTATCAAGCCAGGAATACCTTGAATAAAGGCCTAATGATGTTTTGTGTTGGTTAAGCTAAATGTGTAAAGGTTTGGGTTGACTACCCGGGGAATTTTTCATAAGTTCCACAGATCTGGTGCTGGAAGCCCAACACCCTCCTTTATAGCTGTAACCCAGAAACGGGATTTTCTCAAGGTCACATGGGTTGGAAGTGGCAGAACTAGAACTTGAACTTAGATCCTTTGGACCTTTCCTCTAACTGGGTTTATTTACTATTTCTGCAAGATAGATTCCTTTGACAAGCTGGTGAAACCTGTGATGGCCTTCTCAAAATAATATTTGTTGCTTGCATACATAATTGAAGGAGATGCTAAATTTCAGTTGGAAGTTAGTAAAAAATGAAAGTGTATTTCCCTCCATACAATTTCATGGACTCCTTAAAATCTATCCATACCTCCAGGTTAAAAATCTCTGTTCTATACTTTATTCCCTCCCAGTTTAGGGGGCTCAGAAGCTCTCGAAGAGCAGTGACTATATTACAGAAAGGAGGCAATCTGCAAGATGGCGGAAGTTGTCCCCTAGAGGAAACTGAGGATCACTGAAGTATTGAAATAAGTCAGGACAAAAGTGTAGACCAGTCCCAAAAGCAGAAAAGTAGAAGACGAAGGTCTGAAGTAATGAGGAGAAGCAAAATGGCAATGAGGAATAAAAACCCAGCAGGCTAAAAGACAAGAAAGAATCTGTAGGGTATAATGGAGACAGAGGTTGGAGACTTTTAAATTATGTGACAGAAGTTTGGAAGATCAAGGAAATGTCAAAAGACACAGCATTTGATTTAATTATGCTAAACAGCTGGTGTTAAAGCAGTCCACTGCACTTCAAAAGAGTCCACTTTTTAACAAGTTAGTTGCTAATCCATCAGGGCCACCTAATTAGGGCCCTAGTATTTGTTTAAATATAGCAGAATCCCTGGATTTCAGAAGAATGATCACATTGGGCTATAGAAAATAGGCAGAAAGGCAGTTCAGCCCCACCTCCAGTGGTTTAAGTTTGGAAGGGAAAGGATGAGTGGTTTATAATGAATCGGTCAAGTTTAAAAAAAAAAAAGGCGATTTAGCAAAACCTTTAGAACAAAAGTGCGAATATGGTTCAGGAGCAAAGAGGTAGAAAAGACTCTGGAGTGATGAGAAGGAAATATGGTAGCCATTTTTTGAGTTGACTTTTTTATTTTACTCACCCTCCTGTGGCTAAGCTTTCCTCCAAGCCTGGGGCATTTTGAGTGTTTTTCTGGATACAGGTGAGACTGCAGATTAGTGGAGTGAATACAGAGCTTGATGTGATGCTATATACCTGCATAAGGGCAGGAGGTGATGCCAGATACTCTCCAGGAGAGACCTCTAGAGCAAAGAGGAAAAAAGGCTTGGGAGAAACCAACTTCTTAATGCAGTCCTGATTTCCAGACTGCTTCCCTAGAGACTTGATAGATTTTCCCCTTTCGTAAGACTGAGGCTCTTTTTTTGGTTTGAACTGAGATCTCATCTTGCTCCCAGCAAAAAAAAAAAAAAAAAAACAACTAATTTAATCTTATATATTTTCTGGTATATTACAGTCTGTATAACTTCTCCAATTTCTATTTCCTGTTTTCTTGGATAAATGAGTTTGCTCCTATTATTCTCTATTTGGGATGGTCTTTTATGTGACAAATATTTGGGTAAATGATTGGCAAGTGTAAATTTAATGACTTGTGGCCAAGGAAATGGCTTTTTGTTTTGAATCAGACATATTTCTAGACTAGCAAACACACATACATACACATATGTATACATACGTATATGTATATCTAGCTACAGATACATCTATAACTAGATATATCTGTAGTTAGATATACACATATATATTGTGGGAAGAGAAATATAAATCTAGCCTAAAATACTTTTGGAGATGGGGAGGGGAGGAGGAAGCACTTAGCCATTGCTCTTTTGCTCCCCTCAAAGTGGCAATCATAGTCTCCTTGGAAAGGGACATCTATTCCAGAGACATCTATTTGTACCAGCCATGATGGTCATTTATGCAACCCATGTCCTCAAACATATCGAATATAAGCATGAGCACATCTTATACTTGTATTACTCCTAAAGAGCTGTGATATCATTAATGCATGTTTTATATACACAGAGGTTAAATGACTTTCCCACAGTCACAACTAGTGTCAGAGGTCTATAGGATCACAGATTGAAAAAGAGGCTCATGGAATATAAGTTCCCACATACATAGTAAAGCAGTAGAGTTTGGACTCAAATCCAAACCTATATTTATAAACACAATGAGTTCTAGAGCTAAAAGGAATCTTATTGGTCTTCTGGCATAACCCTATCATTCCACAGAGGTAGAAGGCCAACTGTTGGCTTCACCTCCAGGGCTCTTTCCACTATACCTCACTGCCTAATATTTGAAAAGTAGTTCTCATGCTTATCCTAAGCCTTTTCTTTTCTAGGTTTAAAGAAGAGTCTCTATCTAAGCTGAAAAGCTTGTCATGAATTATGGTTCCTTGTCACTTCAAATATAACTAAGTTTTCAAAACCTGGAGCTCTGTAAACAATCCCATTCAGAAGTGACACATGGGAGTGGGAAAAGCAAATTTAAGCTCAAAAACACAACCAAGTAGAAATGATACACATGGGAATGAATGGCCTCTTTAAAATCTTCTTTAAAGATCAGCCCTCTTCCAAGATCCCATTTTGCATACATCTTTTAGCACCTTGCTCTGCATCAGTCAAGCTTTGCAATAATTTAAAATCATTTATTGATGGAGCCCTCTTCTTGATATTATCCTCTCTCATATTTACAGCATGAAAATATTGGAAATTTCATCTGAAGGAATTCTGCAAATGAAGGAGATGGGATATTTGGCAAAAGTTGGAATTTGTTGCCTATCTGTTTTGTTTTGACATTCCTGATACAAACCACACTCGATAAAACTCCTTTCTATTTGAAGTCTCTATGACTGATAAAAAATGGAATACTTGAGTTTATGCAGCTGTTCACAAGCTAATTATCTGCAATCATTTCTGATTACTTAATAGGCCATGGTAGGATGTGTGTTTGTTGCTATGTTTGAGTTTACACATCAGTCTTTAATGTGCTGATATGGTTAATTGTTGCACTCACTGCTGCCTGCTAATAGACCATTCCTGGAAATGAGATCATATCTCAATGGAATTTGCCTGTTTATTTTAAATAAGTAATAACTACAAGCTCAGATCCAAGATCCAGTGTTTACCAGTTTAAGAATGTACTTTTTAATGTTGTATCATTTCTAATGCATTTAAATTATTCAAGTTTGGAGAAAATGAGTTATTAAACTAATGAGTCAATAACCCACTCAGATACGTAGATGTAACATTTTTCTGCGTGGTTCTGTTTCCTAAATTGCTTTCTTTCATTGATAACAAAATAAGTTTTTTTAAAAACATTGCCAAACATGTTATGTGCAGTGGAATTATGAGACAAATAAATACATATTAAAAGTTGACAAGTTGACATAGATACCTATGCTGATGATTTGGAGTTGCATGTATGTTCATAATCTAGTAGATAGATATAGAAATGTTATCTAGGGACACCTGATTTCTTTAGCAGTTTATCCATTTTATGAGTATCTAGTTTACAAATTTATATTAAAACTATGGGATTCAGTTTTCTTTTCCTATCCTTAACTGTTTGCATATGATAAAAAGTAATGAAATGTATACATTCCAATCATTTCTTGGTAATAAACTTTTTGAGGACAAAGATTATATCATATTTATCTTTGAATCTTCCCAAGAGAATGTAAGCATCTTCAGAGTAAGGATTGTATTTGTAAACCCCAATGCTTAGCGCACTGTCTAGCACATAGAGTATGTGCTTAATAAATGTATAACTGATAACTTATCCTTCTACCTTTGGTCCTAAGATCTCTTCTCTAATTTCTCCCCATATTTTGGAGAAATCAGCATCACTATCAAGACATGCATAGGTTGATATTTTTCCTTGTAATCTGTACTCAATGTTCCGGAAAAAGGTGTGGCCTAGCCTGTATCTTCTTCTCTTTGCCCCCTTCCCTTCTGTGTCCTTTTAGGAGTATGTATGAGAGAAGGAAGACTGAGGGCAAGCAAAGGTTAAGGAGTGAAATAAAGTTGGAAAAGTATCTTTAAATGATTTAATCAGTTAACATTAGTTAACATCAATACTGTTTGTGGTAAAGCATTAAAAATTATGCCTCCTTGCATTATGTTTGCTAGTTTGCTGTTTATTAATTATATTCATTTTATATGGACATGGATTTTATTGCTGTATCTCCAGTAAATTGCTGGTCCTCTCTCTTGCTATTTTTTTCCTTTATTGTATCTACTATCCTCTAAGGTACCAAATTTGGCAGATCTATGCTGGTGGTTTTCTTCTTTCTGTCTATTTTTGAGTCCTCCTTGATCAAACTTTTTTAAAATTTTAGTTTTTAAAAAAATTTAACAAGCATTTACTCTCCTTCCCACCTCCCCTCCACCAATCACTTAGGGGAGAAAAGAAAAAGAAAACTCTTGTTACAGATATGCATAGTAAAACAAAATTGACAAGAATTCCCAAACTGGCAATGTCCAAACAAATGGGTGACTTATTCTGCAGTTAGTCCAATACCTCTCTGTCAAAGAGTGGGTAGCATGGAGTCACACACCCATGGAGTTGCTGCTTGTAGGGAGAGAGGAACTCAGAAGTTTCTGCCTTCATCCTGTGCAGACCCACACCCATCCCTGCCTTGCCTTGCTTGAGAAAACACTAGGGCTGAGGGGAGCCAGGAAGGAACAGTAGATCTGGGGAAAGAAAAACAGTCCCCTGCTCCACTTTAGCCAACAGAGAGCAGCAGACCAACAAGAACTGGAGGTGGAGGGAACATTGGTCACAAGAAGTCTACTTATGTGAGACTAAGTGATTCTGAAGATTTACATAGAAAAAAACAATTTTGTGTCATGAATCCCTACAGCAGTCTGGAGAAACCTAAGGAGCCTTTCTCAGAATAAATGTTTTTAAATGAATAAAATACATAGAATACTGGGAGTGGAGTTACACCCATAGAGTTGCTGCTTCTGGGGAGACTGAGGCTGGTGAATCCTTAAGCCTGAGAGTTCTGAGCCACACTGGGCTAATCTGATCAGGTGTTGGCACCAAATCCAACATCAACATGGTAAGCTTTTGGGGGGAGCAGGGAACAAGCTTACCTGAGTGGTGAACTGGTTCAGGTCAGAAATCAGCATGTCAAAGCCTCTGTGCTAGTCAGTAGTGAGATTGTACTGGGGAGCAGCTCCTGTACTTCCAAACTGGGTGAGGGAGAATAATTCTGGCATCTATTAAAATTTAACAAAGGAAAAATGCATCTTTATATAGGATTACAAAGAAACATAAAGGTTAGTGGAAATAAGATGTAATTTTTTTCCCCCTTCTCATCCAAGTTCACAGATTCCCTGAAATCTATTCACAGACCCTTTGGGAGTCCATAGACCTCTGTTAAGTACCTCTGACATAGATTATTGAGACTAAAAATTACTCAAAGGATTCTTTTTTGTTGTTGTTTTTCTCCTTTTTAAACAAGATTTAGAAATTAGAAATGCTGTGAACTTTGTGCTTGTAATAAAAGAATTGGTCTCAATTCACCAGGGAGAATGCCATCAATACTTTTTTTCAACTTGGGTGAACCCAACAAGAAAATACCTCTAAGTTTCCCTCAGGTTCTTTGTGCCACTGCAGTCCAAGACACAAGGGTTAAACCCTTTGTTCTGTGTTGAATTTTAGTAGATGCCAGAATTATGCAGGTGCTTTGAATCTTTCACTTGATCTTCTGGGCATGAAGACAGTTTATCTTTTCTAGATCATTTACCGTCTGAGCTTTCCCCATAAGGAGTGGAAAGAAAGGGAGAGATCAGTTACATATACTCAAATTTTGTCCAAGCAATCCCACAATCCTCAGTGCATGGAAGCATATTAAAGAAGGGGAGAATAAGAGGCTTATTAGAGTCCTAGAAAGGTTGAACATGGCCCTGGGGTAGGGGTTGGGGAGTGAATAGCAATAAACTTGCTTTAATTAGTTTTAATAACTAGTTCTAACTGGCTCTAAGACCATAGGTACAGTCTCACTTCTCAGAGACTCAGTTCCTTCAGATGTAAAGATGGAGACAATAATACTTCTTCCACAAGGTTATTGTGAGGATCAAAAGATACATGTGTGAAATACTTTGCAAAACAAACTGTTAAATAAAACCAATTACTTATTTGATAATTTGGACAGTTCTAAAAAGCCAAGTGTTAATTTTAAGGTTAAATTTGCTATATAACTGGGATCCTGCCTTTTAACAGCAAACAAAAGCTGGTTAATGCTATAGTCCAGGGGTGGCCTGGAATGGGCCAAATCTAGCCTGTCACCTGCTTTTATACAGTCCCATCTAAGAATGGTTTTTAAATTTTTCAATAAAATTTTGACCATTCTTATCAGCCCTCTATCAGACTACCACATGATATGATAGAGGGTAAACTTGGTGAAATGGAGCATTGTTATTTGTACTTTTTAAAAAATTTCACCACTAATTACAGAAAGTGATAAAGTAGATCCTTGCACCTTGTTGGTGAAAATGGATTTCTAGTCTCAGCTCAGAAACTACATGACCATATGACCTTGGGTAAATGACTTTCTCTAGGCCTTAATTTTCTTTCTTTAATAAAATGCGGGTTTTGAGCTGTTGTTGTTAATTTTTTTGGTTGTGTTTGACTCTTCATGACCTCATTTAGGGTTTTCTTGACTAAGATAGTGGAATGATTTGCCATTTCCTTCTCCAGCTCATCTTGCAGATGAGAAAACTGAGACATGCAGGGTTAAATTACTTGCCCAGGGTCACACATGTACTAAGTGTGTCTGAGACTAAATTTGAACTCAGTAAGATGTCCTCCTGATTCCAGGTCTGACACTCTATATACTGTGCCACCTACTCTCTGGACTTAACAGTCCACTTAAATGACCCTCTCTCCCAAAGAACAGAAAATGCTCAAACTTCTTTTGAGGTTTATGGATCTGGAGTTGGAAGGCACTACAAAGGTCATAAAAGTACACTCCCTCCCATTTTACAGATGAAGGTCACATCTTGCTTGACGTAACACAATCATCAGAGGCAGGATTTGAACTTAGATCCTGAGGCTCCAGAGTTAGTGTCAGGCCTCCTCTGTGCTATGTCCCAAAGAGCTTTTCTGAGACCTATGAGTGATGGGTTTCTACTCTTCTCTCTTCAAATTTCTCACTTAGCAGAATTATGAATCTAGGAATTGAAAGTTCCCTAGGTTAGCTTTTTGAGATGACTTGCTCTTTGAAACTATAACCTAACTTAGCCATCTGACTTAGTCCTATGAAATGAGGTAATTAGCACAAGTGTACACACAGAAAGAAGGCTCTGGAGTCAAGGGAACTTGGTTGGGTTCAAATCCTACTACTGATGACTGTTACCTATGTGACTGAGCATGTTAAATAACCTTCCTAGATCTCAGTTTCTTCACCTGTGAAAAAAACAAGAGGGATGAACTATTTGTCAATAACATCAATGGGCACTTTATTAAGCCCAGACTTGGGGCTAAGTTTTGGGGAGAGAAAGAAGGGAAAAGACATGCCCAGCTCCTGAGGTCCTTCCCAGCTCTAACCCTGTGATCATTAAGCTTTTTAAATAACTTCCTTTGTAACATAACCATACAATGGCTGAGCAAGTATTATCTTAATTATCTTAATGAGGAAACTGGGGCATGGTGAGGCTAACTAGCTTGTCTCTGGTCACACAGCAAGTAAGCATCAAAGCCAACAGCCAACACCACATCCCCCCAAGTAAAGGGTTTGTGCTACTCTATCACACGCAAATCATGGGCATCATGAGTAATAATTACCATCTATTCATTTTCTTTCTGTGATCCAATACAATGAAGCATAAAAGTGGAGTTATTTTTATCTCTTCTTCCTTTTCTGTGAACACATATCCTTTAATCTGATTAGCTTGGGCCTATCTCCTTGTAAGCTTATTTCTCTAAAATTGCTCAAGAAAATGACAATTGTGAGAACTGTCATTTAAATTACTAGATTCAGCAGGCTTTAATCACTGCAGATTTTTCCTCATTTGTAATAAACTTGAAATAACTCTTTTTAGATGACATTTAAGTGGAATTTATGTTTGAAGAGTGTTAGCAAGGTTAAAAAACGTGTAACAGCAACTGACAGATTGTGTTAAAAACCTATAGGGACTAAGATTGGAACACATTTTTATTTTAGGTCCTTTACCCATTGAACTTCTCAGCAATACTAACATATGCGTGCAGTAACACAAAATTTAGCCCATGGAAAGAAGGGGAACTTACATCAGAACTGAAATACTCCCAGGAAAACCTAAAAAGAGTGTACCTAACCATAAGAAAATGTCCATCTTAACCATTCCCAGAACTGGTGTATATTCCAACTAAACATTTTACTCATCTAAATATATATATATGTATGCATATTGCATATACATATATACATTTAAAAGTAATTTAGGAGATAAGATGTTTTATGACATTTATTTATAGAGAGGAATCATTTAGTGGAAAGAATATAATAGTTAGAGTCAGAAGGTTCAAGGTGCAGCTCTGAAGCTTCCTAATGATGTCACCTCTCTGAGCCTCAGTTTCCTCATCTGGAAAATTGAGTGAACTCTCCTACTATCAACTTGTGAGAAAAAAATGCTTTGTAAATCTTAGTCTCCCACACCTCCAAACTGCTTGTGTAATTTCATTGGTGTGGGCAATTCCTGGGGAAGGAAATTCCTTTCAACAGTGCAAGCTTGCATCTACAATGCAATTTATAGTGTTAGAGAATTGTCTGGGGAAACAGATTAAATGACTTGCCCAGAGTCACACAGACAGTAAGTATCAGATACTGGCTTTGGTAGAGAGAACCCAGGTCTTTCTGACCCTGAGGCAAACTCTCTATTTACTATACCACAACTCTCTCCTTAAACTTTAAAGCAGAGATTTAAAGCTGAAACTGTGATTTCATTTGGCATAAGGAACTTTTAGGTGAGGAAATTCTCTCTACCACGGAAGTTAACACATTCTCTGCAATTAAAACTGAGAGGTTAAATTGACTGTGAGCTATTTTTTCTATAAACTTTCTTGTTTTTTTTTTTCCCCTGAAATAAGAATGCAGAAAACTTTCACCCTCACATTTCCCACTTTAGCATATTTTCTATACAGAAAGAGGAGAGGAAAAGGATTCCAAAGAAGAGAGAATTAAAAATTATCTTAAGTAATGAATTTTTCATCGTGAATAGGTTAGAAGGAGCTAAGGCAAAAGGGGGTAGAGGGTTGAGAGAGGCTTCAATTCATGAGACCGTTTGGGGGGAGTGTGGAAAGAAGGACCTGAGAATAAAAGGTTGCTCTTAGAAAACTTGGCCAGAAGACCTGATGTCAATTCCAACTGGCCCAGGTAACATAACCCCTACTTTTTGTCACTGCTGCTTCCAAATCTCTCCCAGGAAAGCAAGGCAAGGTGCTATATGCACTTTACCTATACAAATCCCCTTCCAAAGAAAAGAATGTATTTACCTCACATCTGAGGTCCATGGAACTATTCAAAAGGGTATTGCACTGAGTGTCCGATCTAACCCCCTTGCTTAGCCTCGATCTCTGAACCTTGAGGGCCAGCAGTCCTTTTAACAAGCCTTCACATAGTGGTGCTAATGAAAAAATGCAGGGGGTAGAGGGAGGAATCTGTTTAAAAAATATTTTAATTAATTCTTATTTCATATGTGTGGAGACTCCATCTACAGACTTATCACCTTTCTTATGGTATTTAGTGGTTCATTTATCCCATATACATGACCTCCACCTGTAGGAACTTCTCATTTGTCCCTTTTCCCACTTCCCAAATAGTGGATGGCTCAATCAGCACCATGGACACCACTCAGTTCTAGGAACCGAGGTTATGAATAGTCCAATAAGCTGCAATAGACTACCAATTAGGACACCTCTGTCACTTAGACCTGTAGTGAACAGTTAAGATGAACAGCTTTGTATCATCTTTTTCTTCCAGTCCTTTGAAAACCAGAAAAATATTACTGCAGAATTGGGGGGAGGAGTATCTAGACCCATCATTTTATCTATTTAGGGAATTTCCAGTGAAACTTCAACTGGCAGTTCAGACAGCCAACTAATAGTCTTAGAAAATTACCCTGAGATACTAAGAGGTTATGCAATTTGCCAAGACTTTCACAATCAGTATGATTCAGAGGAGAGACTTTCATCATTCAGTCTATCAGTCAATATACTTTTATTAAGTGCCCACTATGTATCGAGCATAGGTTTGATCAATAGATAGAAGTGAAAGTCCCTCCCCTCATGGAGCTTACATTTTATTGGGGAGACAACATGTATTTGTGTGTGTGTGTGTGTGTGTGTATGTATACATAAACATTTATAGGTACTGATTTCCTGATGTCACTGATTAGAGAATTATTGGGTGAACAAACTTCCTCTTGCAATACTGGCAGAGAACTTTTTTTGAAACTCAAGTCTTAGAAAGTTACCTAAAATATTGAGAAGTTAAATGATTTGCCCAAAATCACACAGTCGGGTGTTTTTTAATCACAGGCAGGATTTGAATGTAGGTCTTCCTGATTTCAAGACTAGCTCTCTATCCATAAGGTCACAAATCTGCTCAAATATTTATAAACTACATACTTTTCTTTCTCTCAGTTTTTTTTTTAAACAAGATCTTTTACTGTTGGTCTTCTGAATTCTTCCTTGGTTATGTTGCAGTCTGCTCAAATGCACCATGTTAACTTTCCATTGCCCTTTGTATAATGCTCATTTTTAGTTCTTCAGATACAATGGTATTCTGGGTCTTCTTGCCATACAGCAGTATCAGGAAAATGTTCCCATTGAAAAGATGGACCTTTGCTACTAAGGGAAACTTGGGGGTCAGTAATAGTGCTTTGTAAACTCTTAAGAACAATCTAGTCTTCTCTCTTCCCCCTTTCAATTTTGGGACCATATGTATTATCAGTCCCAGATATACACACTGTTGAACAAGTGTCCATTCAGAAGCTTGTTAAAATCTGGGCAACAGACACTCTTCATTCCTTTGGTCCTTTCTGTGTGGAAGTACAGGCCAAACTCCTTTGAGTCAGTAAGTCAATAAATATTTGTTAAGCACATATTATGTGCCAGGAACTGTGCTAAGCTTTAGGTGATTACAGATCTCTTCCAGGAGACTTTACAATGGCTTGGGGCTTATATCACCAATGTGATACCCACAGTGGCTGCTATAAATATGCAGGCGTATTTCCAGGATTGAATCACAAGATTTAATACTCTCTTCTTCAAAGACAAAACGAGATGTTTATTCATATACCAGAAAGCCAAATCCAACATGGTAATAAAGAAGTTGATACACATCACCAATGCAGGAAGCACCACCATCCCCAAGCCTTCCCTCCATCAGGTCTCCCCACAAACAAGCTCCCTTAGGTGAAATGCCCCTCTCGCACCCATGCTAGCTGCTCTGCCTCCTTTCTCTCAGCTCTACCTTACTCTCTCACTTCCTGCTCCACTGTTTCTATTCTCTGCTCATGCTCTGTTGAGTAAACTCCTCCCATACTGAGCTCCACTTGACTTGGCTGGGGGCTGGGCCAAAGCTCAAAGGTATTTTGGGGCCCATTAAGGGGCAGGTAAGATTTTCAAATTCCCTTAACATTACAGGGCTTGATGCAACTGAAAAAGAATTCTTCAACTTAGAATTGCACTGGATCTCATCCATCATTATAGCAAATACTTTCTGCAAGCTTATATTTTCTTGCTTTATGCCTTACCTGATTTTTCTTATCAGCAGGTCACTGAACAGAGTTATTTATTGTTACACATTCCAAAGCATCTTGAATGATTTTGATAGATGTTCGGCAGGCACTTGTTGTAAGTGCCTGTAAAAGTGTTTTGTTCCATTGAGTCCAATGCTTTTTCATTATCAGCAAACAATAAGGCAGATTTTGTATAGATGGGAGAACAAGCATAGAGGTTGTTAATTGTTTATCTTTTCTCAATTAACTTTTCTTTTTACCCATAAGGTCTGAACTTTTTATGCTTTTGTTATATTCCCCTACTTTAGATACCTTGTAAATAAGTCCCTCAATACCTTCATAACTGTATCATCTTGAGAACCAAAATCTCCTTTATGTGTAGACTTGATCCAAACAGTACCCTCTTCCCTTCATTCTTTTCAAAGCTATTTCTACTTCCTCTGTGTCTTAGAGACTGGATGTTAAAGTCCAGGTGTGGTATTCCCACTATTCTTGATGAGAAAAATTTGCATAATGAATTCAGCAAGTCTTTTTCATTTTTCTTCTGTTTGTAGTCCTCTTATGAAACATAATGAGATAAAACTATTAAAAGAGTGAAGTAAAGATGAAATAAACAATATTAAAAATAATTTAGTAATAAAAAACTGTTCTCAATAATAATTTAAACAAGAGTAATATGATTAAATGTTTTATTATTTCTGAAAAATTTCTGTTTATGTCCCTGGAGGATAGAGTGAAATTGTAAATAATTGCTAGTAGTTGATTAAGCAATCATTTTAACAATGTAGCTAGCTAAGGAGGTGAATTTCAATGCTGAAAAATCACTTCCATCAAAGCTGGAAACTGAAGCAGACGTTTTATAGCACTAGCTTAGCTGGAGAGTGTCCCAGTGAAGGGGTCTGGTGCGGAGCTTGGAGTTTGCTGGGGTTAGGATAGGCAAATTTTGCCAATAGAGTCTGGGTCACAGTATAACTGCCAGGAAGAGATTGTCAGTAAGAGGCTGGAAACTTGAACAGAGCTTAAGGAGGTGGAATAGGGGGCAGGATAGAGGTGGAGCAGGATAGAGTTCAGCAAAAATGTATGACAGGAATGATGGTGGTGTGTTTGAGACATGTCTTGTCAATGGATATTGCAGTGAGGGTGGGTAATCACATCCATCTTCAAGAGGTCACTCATCTAGCCCAACTCCCTCATTTTACAATTGGGGAAACTGAGGCTAACAAGAGATTAGATGACTTGCCTAAGATTATACCAGTAATTAGTGGCATGACTGGAATACAAATTCATCTCTTATTATTGTCTGCTTCATCACTCACTCTCTGCTTTGCCCCTTTGGTGAAGAACAGACACTAGATATAGCTGAAAAAGGTACAAGTTGGTATCCCCCCTCCAGTCATAGTCCAGACTTCTGTAATTACTATTATGCTAAAAGTGCTTTATTTTTGTCATTAAATACATTCATTATGCAAGAGGTATTAATATATTTGACATAATATAATGCCTTCATGAAGAAAAAAAGTAATACAGAGCAGAAGGGGAAGATTACATATATGTATATATGTACACATACACACACACAGAAGAGGCTGCAAGAAATCTATTAAGAGCTCTGGAACATCAACAATAATCTTCCTCTGGAATATCAAAAATAATCTTCAGGCATCACAGTCACACTCCCAGTGAACTATGGCTATTATTTAAGCCCAAAATGTAATTAAAAGGAACTAACACCTTATTTATCATTTTATGAGAACCAGCTATGTGATACAAGTCAAAAACAATTAGCATCCTGGGATAATCTCTATTCCTGGTCCCTTTGGGGCCCACTGAAAGAAATCACACTGTTTATCCTTTCTGAGGGGACACACAAAAAAATTTCTTCCATTATTAGGACCAACTTTCAACACGGTCCTTATGATCGAGTGTTTTCCATGGTTGCACAATGGAAAAGATAAATCAGCCCACTGAAAAAGGAAAATAAAGAGAGATTATAAAGATATAAAGATGATATAATGATATGTATGACAGCTGGGAATAGCTACCCTATGATAACTTTACAAAGACATGAATTCTTGCCCCCAAGGAAGTCAGAGTCTAAAAGAAGTTAGTCCCCCCCAATCACGTAAAATTTCCTGGATAATTTCATTAATTGCCCATTTTAATTAGCTTTTCTAAAGTTTTTCTTCACTTTCATAAAGATATTAGTGAAAACTATACTGTATGTTGACTGTAATGCAGATCTTGGCATTAATGCCACAAGATGTAACATCTGAGACATACCCAGCATCTAGCACATAATAGGTGCTTAACAATTATTTAGTCATTAGTATCTATGATAAATATATAAAGATAAATCCAGTTTCAGGGTTATCTCTTTAGAGACATCAGTGACCTTAGGTTCAATTCCTCATCTAGTTCAATTCCTTCATATAACTGTTATAAGGAAATAGAGACTCAGAGGTCAAAAGTTTTGCCCATAGTCATACAGCCAGTGAGTATTACAGGCAGAATTTGAACATAGGTCTTAATGACCCAAATGTAGTCTACTCTGGGACAATATTATGTTAAAGCAGAGTTTTGCATACATAGTTTAATATTAAATTCTCCTTATCCAAAAGGGTGGGAAGGGAAGATAGTGATTAAGATAGACATACCTTTGCGGAATTTTACACTACAATGTTTCAGTGAGATTCCAGTATATTAATATTGTCAGTCACTAGCATTGATTAAATGTTCAATATTTATAAAAGCTTCCTGGGGAGTAAAACCTCATATTTTCTTTCTCATCCTTTATTACTCAAACACACACACACACACACACACACACACACACACACAGGGGTAGCACAGGAAGTCAGGACTGTGATATTCTTATCTCAGATTTGCTATATGGATAAATCACTTAATCCTATTCTTTATACATAAACTAAAGATAATACTTTTTTTCTCATGGGGAATGTTTGAAAAGCTCTGTGGAGGAGGGATGTGATAAGTCCTATTAATTGTGCTTTTAATAAACTTTTTGCTGAGTCTCATTGATTTAAGTATTCATTATCTGGTCTTCAGAAAGCATAGTGATGGGGGCTTTTTTTTCCAATTTGAAAAGAAGGTGTTTGGAGAAAAATTGTTACCTGATTACCTTGTAGTCAATATATGCAAATATTTTTAAATTTTTATTTTACTTTCTTTATTAAGTAATGTTCAATGAACCTTATACTTACTTCAAAAAATCCACACTGGCTTCCTCTAGGTAAAGGACAAGCATAAAACTGCCTGCCCTTGCTTTCTCCATCCTTCCTCACAATTCGGAGAACGCAGAGGCGGTTGTGTTTACTGCAGCGAGGACCGTTAATGTTTTTGGTACAAGTACTATCTGTCATGTTAACTTGAAGTTCACTGAAATGACAGGTTACAAAATAACACCAGCTTAATCACTCTAATGCATCATTAACACTACTGTTGCCCCCCACCTACAAGAAGTCAACTACTAATAAAATGGTCAGGAATGGACCTCTCTGATCAACCATAGACAAGAACATAAATGGTATAAATCTTTTCAATGCCATTCTGCAAATGATTTTCATGATGTCCAAGATTTTCCTATATCTAATGGTCACAAGGAGTATTCTGAAAAGGCAATAACTAAAATTTTCATCTAAGACACAAGAATGGCTACATTTTCTTATGCTCCTTTTTCTTGTCCTCCCCCACACTGAAGTGTTGCTAATTCATCAATTTTAAAATATTCTCAATTTCTGTTCTCTCCCCTTTTAGCCTTCTTTTCTCTTAGATGAAATTTCATTTTTGTCAAATTATCAAACTTTTTTTCTTTCTTGCCTCCCCCAAATCTCACCAAAAGAAAACCTTCAATCCTGTCCCATGATAATTTATTTTTTACCTCATAGTAAACTTAATAAATAATTCTTACTAACCATAGAGAACATCCCCTTTACTGTCCAATTAAGGGTGATTTTTCACACTTTTCCTTGGTCAAGGCCACTATAATGGTACCAATCATATTTTAGAAAAAAAAAAAAGTCTGGCTAGCAAAATAGAGTTGGTTATTTCTATAAAGCTGCTAGAGAATTTATTTTTATTGTGAAGATATCTGGAGGCAATACTTATATACAAGGAACAAAAGGAAAAACCCAAAGTAGGTCTTTCTAATGTCAGTTTGCAGAAAACTTGCTTTGAAATGGATACCTTCATTATGATCATGATTCTTTATTTCTTTATTTTTTAATTTTTCATATCTTTTCATAATGCGGTTTTAATAGCTTACTTGGTCTTTTATGGGATCAGTCAGAGGGAAATAGTGCTTCTCAGTTATTAAAGCCAAAGGTTAAATAAAATCACAAAGGGAGATACCGCTTTAAAATAAAAAGTCAGAAATAATAATGATGATAATAATATGAAATTTTTAACTATAATGTCCATAGAGACTTTTCTCAGGAATTGCTACATTTTTTTAAAATAGTAAATACCATAATGAACTTAATATCTTTTGCATCTAAAACTAAATTATGCTTTACTATCTTTTAGAATGGTATTATGAGCAAGAATAAGATCTCAGCGGATTCCAAGTCTTTTACAATGAGAGAATTCTTCATTCTAACAAAATCTCAGCATAACCCATGCTCCAGAATATTTTTAGATTATAGTTTAATGTCACAGTAAATAAGCAGACATGGATGGTCTGCAATCTGTATCACTAAAGGGACTGTCTGTATTGATGAGCTCACAGGTTCTTTTAAATAAATAAGTCTACTAATAATAAATTTAGGGCTTATTTTTAAAACACATATTTTCAAATTGATTTTATTCAAATTCTAATCTTACTGAGATGGATGATATTGATTGCTAGTTTTTTCTAAGATCAGAGAGGGATTTTATAGAGTATCTAATTAAATGTCCTCATTTTTAAAATGTTATTTCTTGATTGTGAACTTATCAATCAACAGACATGAACAGTGGAACTTTCTGCCAAAAATGGCTGACTGAAAAGGAACAGATCAACAAGTCATCACACAAGGACTACTGCAAAACCCTCAAGTTCATCCAGACTGAATAATGATCAAGAAATTCACTGAGAAACTGGAATAAGTGATTTTTTTTCCACTACAGAACTGATCAAAAAGTTAACCAGAAGCCCAGGGGTAAGAAGGCCCTTATAGGCATAGCCTCTAAGAAGCAAGAGAGGACAAATTCTCTGAGAAAGACCCAAGGTAGCCCTAGGTCAAAAACTATGGAAGGATCAGAGCAGTGTTACAGTGCTCGAACCACCAGACTAAGTAAGACCTGGTCAGTGTAGATTCAGGAGCTCTCAAATCCCCTAACACTGTCCTGAGACATCATAGATTGCACTGAAGACCTGCCTCAAAGATCCAGGGACTTTAACCCCAGGAGGCAGAGGTCAGCTAGATGATGAACTCAATAGATCTTAGTTAAGACCAAGTAGGACCAAAATGTGGCAAAGGGCAGAGACTGGCTCTGGCGTAAGACCCCAATTCTAGAAATAAAGAGAGAGATGGTTAAATAAAAGAAAATGCCAATCAGTATAAAAATTACTACGAATCTAGAGATTCTCCCTCCCCCCCAAAAAAAGAGACAGTAACTACACAATACCTAAGACTCAAAGGAAAAATGGATTTACCACCAGGACTACATGAATTATACTTTGGGAAAAACAACTGGAATGAGAATAAGTAACTTAGAAAGCAAAATTATAGCCATTATCCAAGAAATCAATTCCCTGATAACTAGAACAGACCAAAAAGAAATCTATGACTCTATGAGATAGCAAGAAATATTACAGCAAATATTTTTAATGGAAAAAAAAATAGAAGATATCTGACCAAAAGGGAAAAAAAAAAAGATCTGGAAAACAGGTCAAGGAAAGATAGCTGAAAAATCACTGGACTGAAATCTGATATTTTTTTAAAGCTTGGACACTATATTTCAATAAATCATAAATAAAATCACCCAAATTCAATAGAACCAGGGGGCAAAGTAAAGATAGAGTCAACTAATCACCTCCTGAAAGAAACCCAGAATGAAATCAAGTCCCTGGTATGCTATAGCCAAAATCCTGGGCTTCCATGTCTAAGTGAAAATACTGTGATCATCTAGAAAGTTCAAGTACGAAGGAACCACAGTCAGGATCACATAAGAGGTGACAGCTTCTATGAGATCTTGAAATCCACTATTTCAAAAGCCAAAAGAGGCTTATATCCAAAAATAACTTAGCCTACAACTTAAGTATAATAATATGAGAGAAATGATCTTTTAATTAACAGAGGACTTTCAAGCATTTCTGATAAAAAGACCAAAGCTGAATAGGAACTTTGAAACACAAACAAAAGAGTTAAGAGAAAACTACCAAAACAAGTTTATACGAGCAATTAGGAGGAGCTATGTCATTTCTCTTCATTGGTAAGTGTGAGAAGAAAGGTACACATAATGAAACGTGGAGGCTTAAGATGAACTTCACTCAAAACTAAAGCATTGCCTTCAGCTGTTAAATATTCATGCAAAAAATAAATCATAGCATCTTATAGACATAGCTTTGTCTAATCCCTTCATTTGAAGATGAAGATGAGATCCAAAAAGAGGAAGGAGTGTGTTCAGGTAATTAAAACCAGGATAAATGTAAGTCCTCAGTAACAGAAAAGCACCAAAGAAGACAGGTAAAAAAAGCCAAGTACTGGACACTGAATTATGGATTTTAATAAGATTATCTGAACATCACCTTAAAGGCCACTGAATACAAAATGTCACTTTTGTGGTGTTTTTCACCTCCTTAGTCTCACATATCTATCCTGGACCTCAGTTTACTTATCTGTAAAAATGAAATATAATTATATTTGGTCTCCAAATTCCCTTCAAGTTTTAGAGTGAGAGTTTTTTTAAACCTTTCTTCATAACCTTCTAAGAATTTTCTTAAATGCATAAAATACATAGGATTACAAAAGAAACCAAATATATTAAAATAGCTATTGGAAAATGTTTTGGGTTTTTTTTAAAACTCGGTACTAACAAGTCCATAAACTCCAGGTTAAGAGCTCTTGTTCTCAAAGTGATGATACTTCGGTTCAGAGCATTGTTTCTTCTGTAAAAAAAATGTATACATTAAAATCACATTACTGTGCTTTATTTCTAGTTATCAAAATGCTTGTTTAAAAAGCTCATAGTTCTTGACCACTAAAATAATTGGCTCAACCAACTAATTTTTAATCTAGTTTGATGAAATTCTAACTTTTTTTAAAAGACCACAATGGAAAATAGCTTGTCTATTTAATAGAGAAAGGGTAATGGCTCATGGAATAATTATATCTGTAATGAGTATGATAGTAACAGTTCAATCAACTACCATGTCAAATGATTACTGAGATCAAATTGGACTGGTAACCAAGTCTGTGATTGGGCCACCACTTCCTAGAGTGAGTAGGAGTTCATGAGCTTCCGCTGGGAATCTTGTCCAAAAGATGTACACTGTGTCTTCCAGACAAAGAGAAAAAAGATTTAAAATGACAGTAAATTACAATTTACTTCTTGTAAAGTAGATAAATGTAAAAGGGCTTCAGATGAATTTATTTCATCCCTTGACATTTATTCTGCTACTTGACCTTGATAGACTGTAAATGAACCAGTCATGGCTCAGCTATAGTCAACTTGTATACAATGTACCAGTATTTCTAAGGTGTACATTGTGACATGTTTAATCATATAGTTTGGCTGCCAATGCTTTACAATGATTTTTAAATTATCGATTTTTAAGCCCTCAATTAATTAAATTGTTTGTAATTTGTGAGTTAGTAAAAAGAGAAATTTAATAATTTCACATATTTTTAGTGTGTTTATGAATGATCGCTATTTATCTCTTCTCTGGAAATAAGAAGCCAAGCAGGATGTTCAGAGTTTATTTTCAAGTATTAGATACTTTCCTAAATCAGGGTGAGGGACACTTTCTTAAATCAGATTTTATTTTACCTTATAGTACAGGCAGCTATATGAAAGAGTTGGGTTTGTGTCAGGAAGACATAAGTTCAAATTCAGTCAGACATTTACAAGCTGTGTGATCCCTGACAAGTCACTTAGCTTCTACTCACCTTATTTCCTCATCTGTAAAATGGTAGCGATAATTGCACCTAACCTAATAATAGCATCTGAGCATCCTTATAGGGATAATTGACTTAGTTTGCATAAAGTGCTTTGCAAACCTTAAAGTTCTATATAAAAATTTGCTATTCTTATTATTACTGAGAACTTCCAGGTGAGGAAAATCCTAGTGCCATTGCATACTCATAAATTCTCTACTACTTGGAAAGTTGCCTAAAGCACTGAGAGGTTAAATTACTTGTCCAAGGTCACATAGCCAATATGTGTCAGAGGTACGACTTAAATTCAACTCCTCTTGCCTTCAAGGTCAGCTCTCTAGTCATTTCCCTCCTTTATGAAGGATTGCAACCAGGATGCTAATTAGAGCCAAGGGTAATGAAGAGAGGCAGTGGAGTGGAGTGGAGTGGAGTGGATAGAGTGCAGAGAATCAAGAGGACATAGGTTGAAATCTTACTTGTGATTTCTACTAGTTCTGGGACCTGGGCAAGTCACTGAATCTTTCAGAGCCATTTCCTCATCTCAAAAACAAGTGGGATGGACTGGAAAGCTTCTAATTCTAACTTTCTCTAGCTCCAAATGGTCCTAAGAAAAAACACCTGAAAGTCCTGTCTCTATGGATTTATCTCCAACTTTTTCTTTGTCCAAAGTGTGAAATCTCCTTCTAATTTTAATGTCTTTTCTCCATTAATTATCTCTAATTTATTCCATCTAGAGGTAACAATGAAAGTTATCCAACTGTAGAAAAAGTCCTTTAAGCACCAATTAAAATCCAATCTTTTTTTTTTTTTGGAGGGGCGGAAGGCTGGGCAATTGGGGTTAAGTGACTTGCCCAAGGTCACATGGCTAGTTTTTTTTTTTGTGTTAAGTGTCTAAGGCCAGATTTGAACTCAGGTTCTCCTGACTCCAGGGCTGGTGCTCTATTCACTGTGCCATCTAGCCGCCCCCAATCTTCTATAAGAAGCCTTTCCCAACTCCTCTCAATTCCAGAGCCTCCCCTTTGTTAATTTCTATTTATCCTGTAGATAGTTCATTCTATATATATTCATTTTCATGTTGTCTCCCATATTAAATTGTGAACTTCTTCAGAGCAGGGACTATCTTTAGCCTTTTTGTATTCTCAGATCTTAGCACAATGTCTGGCACATAGTAGGTGCTTAATAAATGCTGATTAATAGATTGAAAAGAACAAATTATGTGATTCCAGCAAACAGTGCACAAGTCAGAGATAATGAGTGCTCTCCTTTGCCCAGGTGTTAACATGTTGGAGATAGAACTTACTGTAAAAGTAAGTATCTTACCATTTACTACTATTTACTATTTACTAGTAAAAGTGGTATCACACGAGTTGGGGAGTTGTCACTTGGGACAAGCCAATATGCTATAGTAGAACTGTCATTATTCAATGAAGCTTTAATGACCACTGGAAGTCAATCTAACTACAGCAGGAGTATTGAGCTGTTCAAGAGTTGCTGATCTGACTAGTCAGAAAAGGAATTCAATTAGCAAATCCATAGCCAATAAAAAATGCTCTTTTGCTGAACAAATTGGACTACATGAATATAGTGGAATACTCAATTGCACCATAAGAATAATGGATACTAAGAATTCAGATATGTAATTAAGATCTGTAGGAACAGATTTAAAGCAAAACAAAAAGAACCAGGGGAACAAATTACACAATGGTCACAATATTGCAAATCATGTTCTTAACCTGCAATCTGTGAACTTTTTAATATTTTGATAACTATATTTCAATGCAACCAGTTTATTTTGTGATCCTGTGTATTTTATGTTATGCAATTAAAAGGATTATTCTGAAAAGGGATTCAGACTTCCTTAGACTGCCAAAAGAGTCAATAAAAGTTAAGGACTCGCAATATAAAGGAAACAATATGGAAAAATCTCAAAACTAATCAAGGAAAGGACCAAATGTGGCTTTAGAGAACAGTGGGCTGGTGGACTACAAGTGTGGAATGAGGCATATATTTTTGTATCATTAATGTGTGGATATATTTTGCCTAACTATACATATTTTTAATAAGGAAAGATCTTATTGTTCCAGGAGGGGGGAAGCACTAGGAAATGACAAGGTTGTTAATAACAACAACAACAAAATCAATAAAAATAGTTTTAAAACTATCTTTAAAAAAAAGAATCTTATTTTGTATTTAGATGGCCCATCTTAAGCCCTGTCTCTCTTTGAAATACATTATCTGCTCAAAGAAAATCTCCTCTTAATGCTAATTAATGTCTTCCCTCCATTGATTATTGCTAATTTATTCTGTCTATATCTTGCTTGTATATAGTTTGTTTGCATGTTGTCTCCTCCATTGGACTGTGAGCTCTTTGAGAGCAGGGACTGTCTTTTTCCCTTCTTTGTATCCCTGGTGCTTTTACCAAGTGCCTGGCATACAGTAAGTACTTAATAAATGCTTACTGAATGACTGATTCAGAATGTAAGCTCCTTTAAATAAGGATCTACTTTGATTACTTATTTCACATTTTACATAGCACCTAATAAATAAATAAAGAATCATTTTTAAAAGAAGTTTAATAAATGTCTTTCTCTGGTGAATAAAATATACTGCCCACAAAAGAGAGCATTTAGACAGAGAAGTAGATATGTGCTGGAGCCAGCTTGATGCTGAGTCTGTTGTTAAATTTCTAGTGTAAGTATTTAACCTCGAAAATTAGCAAACAGCACAAATCAGGGCTTGAGTGATTGTTCTGTTGGTCGTCTAGACTTAAGAGTGTCTTGACAGAGAGGTCTGGGGTGAAGGGAATGTTGATCATCACTTGTAGGTTGATGATAATGATGTTGTATGGCTCTCCACTGAAGTTCTGTATTAATGGAACAGAGGAGACCCTGGTCTATGCTAGTCAAAGAAAAGCTCTTATAAGACCCACCCAAGATTAAAGTTTCAATTACAGATGCAACTCGATGACTGTCTCCAGAGGGTTGGTCTGTTTGACAGATGAGTCACCAGAAGGTTAAATACTGGTCAATGAGTTTTTAGGGGGCAATGGCACCTCAGGAAGACAGTTGTCTCAGGCACAGAAGAGTTGTGGTCTGCATCGGTGGAAAGAGCGCCCATATTGGTGAAATGTCAGATCCCAGAAAAAAAATATTTCTGGCAGGAAGCAGTGGTTGGAGCTTTGCCTATCACAGTGTACACCAGAGGTACCAAACAAAAGACCTATTCAGCCAACAACACTCCAGGGTGTGGCTTGAACCAGATTAAAATGTCATGGGGAAATAATAAAATCTATCAGTCAATAATAAATAAAAATACAATGAAATGAAATACACACACACACACACAGACAGATAATGTTAATATGTGGAGTTTTTTTTTCTAAGTCAACATGCAGCCTACAAGAATTCTAATTTCTCTTTGAGTTTGATATCACTGGTTTCCATAACTAAATCTAATATAGCATGTTAACTAATATTCTTTCACATTTTTCACCTCAGAATCAAAAAGCAGAGTACATATTTTGGGAGTGAAGTCTTCATTTGAAATAAGGATGGATTTCATACTTATCTGTCAGAGGAGAAGGCTTCCATTGGGGAGGTGGTGGGGGAGAGAAAGAGAGTGAAAAAAAGGAAGTAAATCAATGAAGTGTTTAAGAAAAATACTGGGAAGTAGACAGTTTGGAAAAGACCACAGAGAAGCAGAATGTTGTTCAGTCATTCAACTGTGTCTGACTCTTTGTGACTCCATGGACCATTGCATGCCTGGCTCTTCTATTCACCACTATCTCTCAAAGTCTGTCCAAGGTCATGTTCACTGCTTTCATAACACTATCTATCCATCTCATTCTCTGCCATCCCCTTTTCCTTTAGCCTTCAATCAGTATTGTTAGTACTACATTTAATATAGAATTCTCCTCTTCAAAAAAAACGAAACAAAAACTTGTGTGATTAAGCTCAAAGTAACACACACAATCCTTTTCTTTGTTCTTTGCATGTTGAAATGTCAAATTTATGAAGTCCACAATAAGGAAAAAAAATTTCTTTTAAAGATTGGATCATAAGATTATTAACTTAGAACTGGAAGGAATCTTTCAGGCCAATAAATCCAATTCCTTAATTGCAAAGATGAGGGAACCAGGGCACAGAAGAGTTATATGTCTTGGCCAGAGTCTCACAGCTAGGAAATGATCAAGCTTCAACATCCTACTGGCTCCACCAACTCTCCTCCTATATATCTTTAGTGGCAATGACATTCAAGATTTCTAAGAGTTCTGTCAGTAGTTGAGCACTTGATAAAAACATACAGATCATGACTTTTTATGATAAATTTGAAGAATTATCTTTTTATTGGTTTGGCAAGTTCCAAGAGTCAAGAAGCATATACAGAATGTGCCAAAAGTCTGAGTGGAGTTTAAAGCCTTGGTAGTCCATTCTCTTCTTAATGCCTTAGAATCTGGCTTTTGTCTCTATGACTGGATGGAAACTGCCTCCTCCCAAGGTCACTGATGTTTTCTTTATTGTTAAATCCCATGGTTAGCACTACCATCCCTCTTCCTAAGTTCACCATTTCTATCAAATCACCTAAGTTCACCATCTTATCCTTCACTTTCACCAAAGTCTTGTCAATTCTTTCTCTGTAACATCTCTTATAGTAATCCCTTTCCCTCCACTCACACTCCAAGTATCATGTTTATTCAGCCTCTCCTCACAGGCTTTCATAAACTCTTATAATTTTCTCCCATAGCCAATCTCTCCCCTTTCCAAGAGAGAATGGAGAAAGAAGAGAGAAAGAGAGAAAGACTGGTTAATATAACAGCAATCCCTCAAAGGCTGACTTACACTATCTACAATTGATTCCAGCTATTTCAGCAAGAATATTCTCTATGCTACCTTTCCATAGCCCCTACTTCCTTACACCGCCACCTTATTATAATTTTGAGAGAAATACCTGAAAGAAGTAGGATCATTGTTGGAAGGATTATGCATTCTTGAGAAGCCAGGGCTGCAACTATTGAGCTCTGGAAATGAGTGGTCAGTCTTTAATTTTTTGTATGCTGGACTTAATAAACTAGACTGAGAGTCAAATACGGGTGATCCACTGACTTTGTCCGATGGTAGAGCCATATATTTGCCTTTCTCCTTGAAGGGATGCTCTGCATGGCTAAAATAAATGTTATCAACAGAAGAATTTTTAAAATCTCCACCAGGCTCCATGTTTTGGTTTCTGATACTTTCTAAAGAACTGGAGTTATTGCTTAGGTCTGTCAAAACCAGAGTTGTCATTCCAAATGCAGTTTTGCGGTTGATCTTTACTTCCGGATGGTGTTTGCCAAAACTATTACAAGGATACTTCATCAAATTATTGTCATAGGCGACAGAATTATCGACATCCTCTTCTTTTGCATCTTGAAATGGAAAGAAAAGGAGTTATAATATATTGGGGAAGTTAGGTGGATAGAGCTCTTCACCTGGAGTTAAGAAGATCTGAGTTCAAATCCAATAGGGACACTTTCTAGTTGTGTGACCCTGGGCAAGCCAGTTAAGCTCTGTCTGTCTCAGTTTCCTCATCTGTAATTGGAATAATAATAGCACCAGTCTCCCAGGGTTGTAGTGACAATAAAATGAATTAACATGTGTAAAGCACTTTAGAAACCCTAAAGTATTATAAACATGTTAGCTTTTATATTTCATATAATGTTTTGCTAGTTATTTTTAGAGGAAAAAAAAAGAATTTACCAAAAAATAACATATTTTACTTAAAGCACAAAGTTTACTTTGTGTATTTCAGTTAATAATAGCATTTATACAATGCTTTGGGGCAGTTCAGTGGCACAGTGGATAGAGCACTAGGCCTGAAGTCAAAAAGACCAGAGTTCAAATCTGATGTCATGCATTTACTAGCTGTGTGACCCCAGGCAAGTCATTTGATCCCTGCCTACATAAAAGTGGAGAAGAAAATGGCAAACCACCCCAGGATCTTTGCCAAGAAAACCCCGTGGATAGTATTATTAAAAATGTTAAAAGACATGTCATTGGAAGAGGAGCCCCTCAGGGTCAGAAGGGTTTGGTACACTATGCTTCACAGATCATGAAGAGTTGGACACAATGGAACCACACCAATATAGTACTTTAAGGCTTGCAAAATGATTTACACATCTTTTGTTTGTGAGATAGGTGCTATTATCATATCATATCATTTTACTGATATGAAAACTGAGGCTGAAAATGGTTAAGAGACTTGTTCAGGATCACCCAAGTGATGTGTATCAAATGCAAGAATAGAACCCACAGCTTTCCTGACTCCAAGTTCAATACTCTATTCACTGTACCACCTACTAGTTAGCAAAAGGACTATGATTTGAGTTTCATGATTTCCAGTCTACTTTCATGGTACCAGAGAAGGGATTTACAAAGTTTTTCATTGCCTTTCATTATGTTTCAAGAATCCATATGTAACACTGAGTTATCAGCTTCCAGGAACTGGGGAGTCTACAGAAACAGCAATAGTGATATCGGATTTTATAAAATTCTCTCCAAAGGAGCTGCAGTTGAAACCAGTACAGGTGTTTAAGTTATTATGGTTCATAAAGGGATAGAATCTGAATGGCATTATAAGTCTTGTTTCTATGGGTAACTGGATTTACGATGAAAGCCTTATTTTAAATAATATGAATATAGATGAATGAAAAGGGCTATTCACATTTATTAAATATTGCTGAACTGAAAATCAAGAGACTACACTCTAATTCCTTGTATCTAAGAACTAGGGAACCTGTGTCAAGAACACATTCTATCAGGAGGGTATTCTGATCCACATCTTTACTGCAGAGGCCACCAAAGAAATGGGAAGAAAGATTATTAGCAGAGTAAGAATGCTCTGAATGGTGACATAAATTTAGAAACTCAAAGTCGCTCTTATCTTAGGATGCTAAAAGCTTTGCAATATTGGAACAAGAGGTAAGGACCATTAAGGCAGCTTCTGCTGGAAGCTGTGAAGTTCTTCTCTCAGCAAGGCCTGCTTGCTTAGTCCATACAGTAAGACGCACCATTCCAGCCTACAAAGTATGGGAGAACATAAGTCAAGAATGAACTTGTTCTGTTCTAATTGAAGGGGGAAAAATAACACATTGAGAACACAATAGAATCAACATCAATGAGATGGGTCTTAATCACAGGTTTCCATGGAGGGTTTTACATTTCTCTGAACACATAAGATTGCAAGTTGCAAAGAGTTATTTTGAAGGATTTCAATGAAATCAGTACAATTGTCTATGTAAAGCTTTTAATAACAAGGGGGTGGGGAACATAAAGAAGAGAGGAGGAATTTTTCCATTCCACCTGCAAACACATTCTTTGAGAAAACCTTCCTTTCAATTTATAACACTTGGACTGAATAACAAACTAGAAAGTTGCTGAAATCTGCATAAAACAAAGCTTTATTGAATAATTCATCAGAAACAGGGGAGGAGAACAGATGTGATAATCTCAATTTTTAAGATACAAAAAAACTTACTGTTTAGCACAAGCATGTTTTCCCTCCCCCTAAAATAAAAAGGGAGGAAAAAAAAAAACAAACAGGTGCTTACAGATCTCTGTGGAGATAGTTTACATGCAGAAATACATATATTGTAGTGAATAAATACTTGTTCGATGGAGACTTGCTCAAATTAAGGCTAATTCCTTTGAGTTTTCAGGAAGAAAGTGTTATTCTTATATTAGGATTATTGAGCAGCAGGAAAGAGTAAAATAGATACTTGACTTTGTATAATTAACAGTCTTGCAAACAGAATGATCAAAGAAACCCAGACTCAATCTTACCATTGGGCCTTGAAGCCATGCAAGCATCACATTCCTTAGCAGAAGGCCTGTTTATTAGGGTGCAGACAGCACATGTCCATTCCTCTTCAGCTTTCTGAGCAACATGTTCATTAGGATACAGCCCCCTGCTATATGCCCAGCCAATTAGACTGTTTCTTGTGGGCAGCTTGCTGCAAGATGATACATTTAAAAATGAACATTATAAGCAGATCTACTCTAACTTACTTTGTCCATAGGTTTTGGATATTTCAGAGACAAGAACAATAGAAAGATACTTTATTATGTACATCTATAATTAGGTATATCTGTAAAATCACATTTCCTGCTCCTCATTGTGATTCCCAGGCCCTCCCCCAACCACCTTTATACAGTTAACTCTCCTCTTTCTGAAATCTATTCAATGCACATACGTCACTCTATCCTGATCCTGGTGGCTGTTAGTGCCCAGTCCCCAAGTCATTCTCCCTTCCTCAAAGAGTTCAGTATCTGGATCATAGTTTTCCTATCCATTCCAATCCCTGTCCACAAACTTGAGGATTTTCAACTTATATACAGATATCCCTTCAAATAACCTTGCTTCCCAGTTCATCACTCTGAACTCTACTGACCTACACTCAGTGATATATTGAGGACAACCATAACCTTAATCATGTCATCACCGATATGAGTTCTATCTCTATAACACATAATTCTGAAATTCTTTTCTGACCATATCCACCTGTCCTTCCAGCTCATCTCTCCTAAATCCATTCTCAGTCTTCATCTCCAGTCTCTATCTCTTTCCAAATATAAACTTTAGACAAGGGGTAGGGAACCTGCTGCCTTGAGGCCACATGTGGCCTTCTAAGTCCTTGGGTAAGGCCTTTTGACTGAGTCCAAGTTTTACAGAAAAAATCCTTCTATTAAAGGAATCTTTTCTGTGAAGTTTGTATTCAGTCAAAGGACAGCACTTGAGGACCCTAGAGGGCCATATGTGTACCTTGAGGCTGCAGGTTCCTCACTCCTGCTTTAGACATTCCTGCCATCTGCCTTATCTATTCTTGCCCAAATACTCCTTACTTCTGGGCTAACTGAGCCCCCTAGAAATTTGTGTTCCCTAATTTCAACTGGATCCTTATTATCGAGAGTCAATCCTTTTATTCTAATCAATTCTCTATCTCACTCCTCAGAGGTTGCTCTAAGCCTTTGCTTCTCAGGCCCCCATACCACCCTTCTCTGTCATCCCTATCTACAAAGGTCTTCACTTCATACTTCTTTGAAAAAATGAACCCATTGCAAGCTCTCTCATCCCTAGTTCTATACTACAAATCACCTCAGCATCATCACCAATTCTCTCCTCCTTTTCAGATGAAGATGAGGGAGCCTTTCTTGCCAACATCAACTTATTTTCTTGCGCTCTTGCTTCCTTCCATATATCATTTCTGAGAACTTGGCTCTTTACACCTATTCTTCCTCTGGTTTTCATTCACTTTTTCCCCATCCACTCCTTCCCTTCTGCCTTAAAACATACCTAAATCTCTCATACCTGTAAAAATCCTTCATCTCCTCAAGCTACTGCCCTATACTTTGCCTTCTTTTAACAGTCAAACACCTAGAAAAAGCTGAGACTCATGTCTACTTTCTCACTGGCCATTTACTTCTAAACCCCTAGCAATCTGTCTGTTGTCTCTAGGACTATACAGAAACTGTTTCCTCCCAAGGTCAGCAATGGTTTCTTTATTGCTGAATCCGAGTGGTTAATAGTATCAAATATACCCTCCTGCAAGATACTTCCTCCTCTTGGGGTTTTTATGACATTCTCTATTGTGATTTTTTTTTTAACTCTTCTTGGTCTCCAGTGTAGGATTGTCACTTGCATCTTGTTCCTTATGCATAGGTGAACACCGGGCCTATGTCCTAGGTTCTATCCTTTTCTCACGATTTTGGTGATACGTAATGCTTAATAAATGCGTACTGATCAAGTAATCATCTTGTCAGGAAACAACAATCATCTCTATTTGGGTAACTCCCAAACACACATCCAGCAATATTATTCTCTTACCCTACAGACTCATATCTCCAAATGCCTCCTAGAATCATTTTTTTTTCTTTTAAAACCATTCCTCTTCCTAAGTTCACTATTTCTGTCAACTTTCCAATCACCTAAGTTCACCATCTTATCCTTCACTTTCACCAAAGTCTTGTCAATTCCTTCTCTGTAACATCTCTTACATCCATCCTTTTCCTTCCACTCACACTCCAGGTATCATGGTTTATTCAATTCCTCCCACAGGCTTCCATAAACTCTTATAATTCTCTCCCACAGCCAATCTCTTCCCTTTCCAATCCATGCCCCACAGAGATTCCAAAATGATATTGCTAGATCTCTTGGTACTTGTCTCATGAGACAGATGTAATTTAGCTGAGGACCAGAATGACCCAATGACCAAAGGTCCTCCACCTTACAGGTGTTAAACTAACCTGAAGACAGGAATTTGGACTACAAAACCTCCAGAAGAAATATTCTTCTGACTCTATTATGAGGCTATTTTATCTGTCTTAAGGACCAACTGTTACAGAAGACCCTCCTTGATCCCTGAGCTGCTAGTACCTTCCCATCTATGGTTACCTTGTATCTATATGTATCATATCTGCATGTATACATGCCGTCTTCTCCATTAGAATGTAAGCTCCTTGCGGGCAGAGCCTGTTTCATTTTTGTCTTGGAATACCCAGTGCCTATTAAAGGCACTGAGTTAAGTACTTAATTCAGTGGTTGGTTTTTTCACAACGAACTAACCAATATTAGATATAGCTTCTTATTAATCTTCTTGGCATTCTTAGCAGACAGGGTTATAAGAAAGATATATTGAAGATGAATATCTTACCTTATGTCAATACACTGAGGATTTTCCTTTTGACACCGAGGACAGAAGTATGTCATTCTGTTATTCTCCCCCAAGCGACATACAGTTATCTTGCTTCTGCACTGACCACAGTCAGAACGTTTGTACACCTTATAGTGTCTATAAAGAGCTGAGCCTGTTTTGCGGCACTTAAACAAAACAATTATGTGACCTTATGTTACCAACTACTGTGACAGTTGTGTTGCTAAGGAATCAAATTTATAAACTTCAAAGTTATCCACAAATATGATATCCTAAAGAGAATTTGAAAAGATTTGCATATTTTAATCTTTAGAAAAAGATGTTGACAAGATTCTTAAACACCTGTCATTTGACACAATCACTTCATAACCTTATACCTTGTTTACATTTCTCTTTCTTTGCTTAGAGTCAACTTATTATCTACAATGGGATATAAGAACTGTCTGGGATTTTACTTCAAATGCAATGAAGTGTTATCAAGAGAATTCCATGCCTGGTCAATTTTTGAAAAATCCAATCCTTCTCTTAAGTAAAATTTCAATAACCCAGAAGATATCTTCCTCTCACGGGCAGCATTTTATTCCAATTTCCTGCGTGGATCTGGTTTAAAGCATTAAGCTTTATGGTACAGTGTAAAGAACATTAGATTTGGATTCAGAAGACCTGGCTTTGAGTTCTGGCTCCAATACTTACTAACTACATGACATTGGGCAAGTTCCTTATCACGCTTCTGCCTCAGTTTTCTCATCTGTAAAATGGAGATGATGATATACTGTTTAGGTGGTGAAGGAGCACTGAACTTGGAGTCTGGAAGACCTAAGTTTAAATCCTCCCTCACACATTTAACTCTCTGTGTGCTCTTTGAACCTCAATTTTCTTATCTGTAAAAATTGGGTTAATAAGAGGACTTATTTCACAAAGTTGTTAGAATAAGAATAGATATAGTAGACTGCTGACCTTAAACATTATATAAATGCTAGTTGTTGTTACTATTATTATTACTATTGTTATTATTATTGCCTACCTCACAGAGTTGTCGTTCAGTTCAGATAATATAACGCATATAAAATTACTTCGTTAACTATGAAGTACTATATAAATGTCAGCAGCTATTAATATCATCATCATTATCATCATCCTACACCTACTCTAGAAACATTCAATACATTTGCAGTACAGAAAGTATTCTGTTTAAGTACAACACATGAACGATTTCAATGCCATTTCAAAAGACATTTTGACAGTTTCTGTCATATATAATCCTACTCACAGACTATTTAAAGAGAACACTGTGGCTTTCAATCAGCAGGATGAAATTGCAGAAACCCAGAAATACTGTTCAGCATATATTAACTAAAAATTACACACAGTCCTAATATTAATTTGGCAAAGTATTAAAATTTCAAATTTACAGGATAGACAAAATGGGAAATTTTCTGTAACCTGTCTCTCTGGGAGAATAAATGAAGATAGAAATTGGGCATGAGAAATACAAATGATAACACAAATGATCATTAGGGCTCCTCGCTGGGACTACCTAGTAATGAGCCAGCAAGTCCATGTATACCTTTCATTCAACTATGCTAAAAATTGCCAAATGCTCTAAATTCAACTGAAGCCATCTTTTTTATTACAATAAACATGACAACTCAGCACACAATAGATGCACAAGCCAAGATACTGTGATACTGCTGCATAGTCATGACTAGGGTGGGTGTGTCTAAAAGTATTTTTTAAGAGCAAAATATTTATGTTAACTTTATGAAGGCAGTCTTCCCCAATGTAGCCTCTCCCTCCTCCACTCCTCTAGTTCATCACACTAGTTCATTCTACATGAAATACAAGAAGAGGATAGAACACATGGTTTGGAGTCAGGAATATCTAGGTTCAAATCCTACCTCTTGCAATTTACTAGCTATGTAACTCTGGGAAAGTCACTTAATTCCCCCAACCTCAATTTCCTTCTATAATATGGAGGGGGGGGGGGGGTATTTGGATTTGATGACCTCTACTATCTCTTCCAACTCCATACCGATGATCCTTTGAAAGACAATTGGGCAAAAGATTCATCAGCCTTGTGTTTGGTCAAATGTAGAAAAATACATACTTTATATGATTTAGGGGGAGGTTGGTTTCTTCCCCTAAAATAGCAATAGCTTTATAGCCTCTCCATTAGACGGCTATAGACAACTTTTACATTTTGTCGTCAACAAAAATAAAGTTAAATATTTTAGATAAGTTCAAACATTTTGCTCTTACCCTATAAAAGAGGACTGTGAAGTCACGTATCATTTTCACAAGGTGACATATCTGTTCATCTTTTAGCTGAAAAACCTTAAAATGAAGAAAAATGCTTAGGGATATTTTGATCATTAGTTCATTATTTTGAAATTTTAATTAAAAACATATCAGTAGGATGGACAATGAAGGCTGCTACTTACTTCCTGACAGAGAGATGATGGATTAATAGGTGGAAAGAGATAGACATTTTTGGATATGGATAATATGGGAATTTGTTTTGCTTGACTATATATGTTTGTAACAAGGTCATTTTTTTTCCTTTTTTGGGGGGTGGAATATAGGAGAAAAAAAGTGAAAAATGTGAAAGTCTAAAAAATTCAAAATGCATCAGTAAAATGATTATACACATGTGCATGAGTATATAAACATATACAGGTAACATAATATAGCAAATAGATAGGTTCCAATACTTTCTCTATAGTGGACTGGTGTCATACATTAATTTATAAATAATGTATTCTGAAATGCCAGTACTAAACAGAATATTATTCTTTTTATGATATTGTAATATATTTTATTTTTCCTCTATTACATTTAAACATTTTTTAACCTTTTTTAAAGTTTTGAGTTCTAAATTCTATCCCTATTCCCCTATCCCTCCCCCCCATGGTAAGCAATTTGATATAGGTTCTACAATATGCAATCATGTAAAAACATTTCCATATTAATCATTTTGTACAAGAAGACTTGAATAAATAGAAAAGAACAAAAGAAAGTGAAAAATAGCATGCTTCAGTCTGTATTCAAACAATATCAGTTCTTTCTCTGGGAGTGGATACTCATATAGAGTATGTGTTTTTCTACGTTTGACCAAACACAGCAAGGCTGATGAATCTTTTGCCCAATTGTCTTTTTCTCTGAGAGTATGCTTCATCCTTAGTCCTTTTGGATTGTCTTGGATCATTGTATTACTGAGAATACTTAAGTCATTCAGTCTTCATCAAACAATATTGCTGTTACCGTGTACAGTGTTTTCCTGATCCTTCTCACTTCACTTTGCTTCAGTTCATGTAACTCTTTCCAGGTTTTCCTAAAATCATCCTGCTTGTCATTTCTTATAGGCACAATAATATTCCATCATGATCATATGATCATACGCCACAGTTTGTTTAGCCATTCCCCAATTGACAAGCATCCTTTCAGTTTTCCCAGATTATTCTTATATGCAAATATAAATTATGCATTTAAATCTTTGGTGATGTGACAATGTTCAATATGCTTCTGTCATTGTTCCCTGACCTATATAAAGAAGGATCTGACCTAGATGAGTTTTAAATCCCTTCCAATGTCAATATCCCATGACCAATATGCAACTTTTTAAATGGAGAAACTTATACATAGGCCTGATTAAGGTTTTTGGTTTGTTTTTTTTTTTTTTAAATAAAAGTCCTAAGTAAACTTCATCATTATCCTTGTAAATTAATTATATTTGGCACATACTTTCTAAGGCTTTTTCAGAGAAAATACCTTCCACTTCATCCTACAACACTGAGTTTATGTAGACACAGAAGAATCTAGATGTCCTCAATGAAACCTCATCTCTCTTAGTTCTCGTAACACCCTTAGGAAGCTATAGTTGCTACACTTCTATTTTTCAGGGAAATGAAAAATTTATTCTGCCTCCTGACAGTCTGAGCATGGAAGAGATCCAGAATTTTTTTTTAAATTTTCTTAATATCTAGTGTCCTTCTAACATTTGACTTCTGGGAAGTTAACATTGACTGTTAAATGACCCAGTCTAAGAGAGTAAGATGGGTCTATATATATTGATGGTAGGTTTTTAGAACAACCTTATTGGATCCAGGAGGAAGAGGACATTCTGTGCCGAACTAAAACATACACAAAGGAAGAGAGAATGTCACTACTTCTAATATGTTATATAAAGTTAAAAGCTAGAGGTTTAGATTTTGATGCACGGCATGAAATGGAAATTAGTATATATGCAGTAAGACAACTGAAGATATACAATATGGTATAGTTAAAAGAGTGCTAGACCTGGAGTAAGGAGATATTGGCATCCAATTCTGGTGGAGACACCAATTAATTCTGGGACTTTGGGTTGGTTACTTACACTCTTTGACCTTCAGTTCCCTCATTTATAAAATGAGAACAATAATATGGGAATAATATATCTCTTACAGGGCTGTTGTGAGAACAGCACTCAGTCAACTTGAGAGTATATGTAAATGCAAGTTGTTAGGCTTATTAATTAACCAATAAAATTCCAAAAGAAAGAATGCATAAAAAATATTTGTAGCAGCACTTTTTGTTGCAGCAATGAAATAGAAACAAAGGGAAATGGCTGAATAAGTTATTGTAAATAAATGCTGTTAAGAAATGATGAAAAGGATGATTTGAAAGAAACTTAAGATTCGCATGAACTGATACAGAATGAAGTGAATAGAGTCATGAGAACAATTTACACAGTGACAATGATGTAAAAACAAACTTGAAAAACTTGGGAATTCTGACCAGTGTATTGACCAACTACAATTACAGAAGACTCATGAAAAATAGTAACCACCTCCTGAAGTACTGAGAACAGAATGAGACTTTTTTTTTAAATGGTCAATGAAGATATTTGTTTAGCTTGAGTATACAAGTTTGTAACTGAGGTTTTGTTTTTCTTTTTTTCTCATTTGGAGGGAGAGAGGATAAGAAGAAGGATGTTTGTCAACAAAAAAAAAATTTAAAAAATAAAATGCACAGGAGAGAAATAAAAGTTCAAAAGGAAACGTTGACAAGTAGAGATAACTCTGAAAGTCACATGTCAAAATTTATTATTTACTTCTAAAAAAGCAAGCTGTATAGAACAGGGATTCCTTATCCTTTCTACTTTGTATATGGAAATGTTTCTTTTTTAATGTTCATTAAATTCAGAATTTAAAAAAAATTTAAATAAATAAACCAAATTAAATTTTGTTTTACCCTACTAGGATTTGTGTGGCTCTCTAAGGCATCTTGACCCTCTTTTTATTGGGGAGAGACCTTTTGCATTTAGGATAGTCAGTTCTATCTGTGCTGCCATAACTTTTTTTTTTATTCTCTTGACTTCCTAGCCTTATTCTTAGATTTTATCATCTTGCCCCTCTGATAAAAGCTCTTAAGGCAAATATATGACTATTGACATTTTCACTATTTTGCTTTCTCATGTTTCTGTTGATGTTTTAGTTCTCTGTTGCTTTGCAATTTAGTTGTTTGTTCCTTGCTTTTTTCTTATGTATTTTTTGGGGGGATGGGTGAAATTAGAATCTTCTTTTAATATGCCTATAATCTATCATATTTCACTGCATAATCACTGCAGATTTTATGACAAAGTTTTTTCCAAAAAATGGGGTACAATCATTACATGATGCTTTAAAAAAACTGCTGGTTTCACTTAAAAATCATTTATTACTAAACTCTAATGCTGGCAGATGAACTGTACAGTTTAGCTAGCATGGGAAGATGCAGTCTTACCATATCACATGACTTATTCACAGCAGCTTCATCTGCCCTCCCACTCCCCTTGAGCTATGGCTCTTCATTGGGTTGAGTGACAATACAATTAGTATTACAGCACTCTAAATAAACCACGCAAATTGGCTTTTGGAAATATACTGACAATGCGCGTGTGCTAAGAATCCTAGGCTCATAAGGCTGAGAGATACATGTGTATCTATATGCCCCTGGTGAATAGATTGCTGCTCTCTTTACCTTTTAAATACTGTGATGAACAGAATTATGCCATGCGACAATTACATGATGAAAGGGTTATAAAACAATTTTTGGACTGGAAAAAAACAACACAGGGTGCGACGATTATACGGTGAAATACCACATAATTTATTACTTGCTATTTTTAATAACACTATTAGTATAGATTCACCTTGCACGTCTATAGTTGTTCTGTCTATGAGGGATAAGCCATTTGGGTTTTTACAGGACACTAAAGACCTTTTTTAATTCTTTAAGGTCTTCAGTCTGAAGACCTTGGTTTGAATTCTAGCCCTGCCCACTTGGTACTTGAGGGACCTTGAGCAATCACTTAACATCTCTGAGACTCATTTTCCTCATCTGTAAAATGAGAGAGTTGGATCCAATAGTCTCTCAAGTCTCTTCCAGCTCTAGATCCATGATGATCCTATAGCCTGCTGATGAAGCTACTATGACTACTCCTCTGGTAATGGGCTTTTCCTATAGTTTATATTTGATTTGATTTTATAGCCATATTCTGTCAAACCTGAAGCCTCTTCTCTGACGTTTGGGTAAAGTAGCTCATTGTGGGCTGAAGTTCAGTTTCTTTCTCTAAAGGCTTAAGCTTGTTAGTTAAAGAAAAACTGTTCTCATTGCTCTCATAACACATTATCTCAGTATTTCCTGCAAGGTCTGTGGGGTATTCTTGAGAAGCTAAAACTACCTAACTTTGTCCCATGTCAAACAATTAAGGTGATCTTATCTAATTCCCCAGCTACCACTAAAGAAAAACATTTCTTAGAGATGGAGAGAAGTGGTTGTCATCCCACCTTGGACTATGCCTACTTTCTTTCAGTCACCAATAACCTCTCACCTTTATAAGGCTGGCTAATTACATGATTTTTGTTCCATTCTTTGTTCTAAGCTTATAAGAATGTATTACATCCTCAATTTGAGGTCTTCTGGCCAGAGGCAGGGCCAGCTGACCCATCTTTTATTATCAGGCTGTGTTCCATTAATAAATGATATCTTCCTTGGAAAATTTCCCTTTTGTTAAATTTCACTTACTGCACTTTTCTTTATTCTACCTCACCTAATCTGCATCTCACTAATAGCTGGGGTAAAAAGTTATCGGTAGCAGGTACAGCTTTTATGTTCTGTTCTGTTCTGCCTAGGACCCTGGACAGCTCAAGATGGTCACACCCTTTCTCCTTCAGGAGTGTTTCAAATGACACAAAGGCTCCTTGGCCTCTCTAGCTGTTTGTAGAAAATTATTCCTCTCCCCCTCCTCCCTTATTGGTCTATTTTTTTGTTTTTATTTTTGATGGGGAAAGGGAGGTGATATATCAATTGGAGCTAGTAACTTGGCTCTTATTTTAACTATATTCCCAGTTATCCTTCTCTTACTTCTCCACAGCCCCACACCTCTACCTCCAAGAAGAAGAATTAATAGAAGCAAAACTTTGGTAAAGATCCAGAGAAAGCCTTCAGTGTCTCATGAGAGGTCCTGAGTGGACACCAAACATAAAGAAAATATAAGGGGAGAAAAGTGTGCTTGTTAAAATATCTGTTAAGGTTTATTTTCATGCAGTTTTATAGTCAATTGGAATCAGTGTGAATACTGATTATAATAGCTTGATAGATATTAAAGCATTCTGTTTCATTAAGAGGCCAGACTAACATCTTTCAAACCAATGAAGAAATAAAATAACCAACACTGAATCTATGCATTTAATTGTGTTATAATAACATAATCTGAATTTAGATAATCTAATAGTCCTAAGTAGCATCTTTTTCTCTCTCCTTATGGCAATAAACACTTTGCTACCTACCCATTATCAACAAAAATAATTAACTCCCCAGTCTTATGGTGACTGCATTAATAAAAAAAGAAGAAACACCACTAACAACAAAAAACCAGATGTATTCTCATACTTTCTATTAGTAAAGTATTGACTTATTTAACTTTTTCTTATTAGTACAAATAAATGCATTTCTACTGATCCATCCTTGATTTCCTGTCTGTTAAACCTTTTAGATCAGATATCATAGGGTCATATAGAGATCTATAGTCACATGTGATAAACATTAAATAGGTTTATACAGAGATCATGGGGAGTAAGGCATACTTGTCAGACCCAGAAAAAAATGTCTAGCTCTAGGGTTAGTTCTTAAGCTGGGATCCATGTACCATGGGGTCTGTAGACAGATTTGAGGGAATCTGAACTATTGGATCTGTGGATAGATTTGAGAGAGATCCATAAACTTGAATGGAAGAAAATTAATCCTTATTTTCCCTAAAATCTAACTGAAATTTAACATTTCCTTCCATTATGAATGGGGGAAAAAAAGAAAAACAACATAAATCTGAGAAGGCTTAAACAAGATTCACTAGGCTTACAAAAAAGTCCGTAACACAAAAAGGGTAAGAACCCTTGGTCTGCTAATACAGCAACCCCACAAACATAAATTTGTAAAGTGCCATTGACTGGGACATGTTACTACTCGCAGATACAGTCTTGTTATTAGGCAGCCCTGTTTAACTGTTTTCAAGGAATAGACTTTGATGAAAAAAGACCAAAAAAACCCAAAAAACACATATCAGCATCTTGTCTGTTGTTCTTCCTCAAATAACTCTAACATGGAATTAAATACATCACCACCCAATATAGTTCTATTCCAGTGTTTCCTCATCACATAAAGGTGACTTTGTTTTCTCAAAGCCTAGGCTAGTAAAGGGCAATCTCTTGCAGGTCCTCTATCAGGTTACACAGACTACAAGAATAGCCTTGGCCATAGGCCAAGTGTCTACACATTATCAGAAGGTTGATGAGCAGGCAGCATGTTCTTTCTATCCCTGTTTTTTGTCTGCCTTTCTTTATTTCTCTCATCTGCCTCTCTCTCATCTGTGTCTTTCTCTGGTCTTTCTAATCTCTCATCTGTCTCTCTCTCTTATCTGCCTCTAGCTCTCTTGTCAGTCTGTCTCTTATCTGTGTCTCTGTATTTCTCTCTCTCTGTGTATGAAGCCATTCGCTATGGCAGGGCAGGGTTGCAAAATGTTGCATGAGTGGAAGGAGTGTCTACCCTAGGTGAAACTATGGATCTTGGAAATGCTGAAGTATGTGTGCCACCACTTTTGTGGTAGGCATGTATTTGTCCAGAAAGAGGTTGCTGTGAATGTTATTATGCATATAAAGTAGGACATTAAGGCAATAAATAGTTCATTATTAAATAGACTGATCTGTATTCTGGGTTAACCCTACCACCACTGCAATTATACATAAAAAAGGCATGTATGGTTTATACCTTTCTCCCTTCTTGCTAGAGGTGGGGGGATGTAATAGTAATTGGTTTAGCAGGATACTTAGCACTTAGTACTAAGTGGATGGACAGTACTAAGTGCTAAGTGTGGGAGGTGCAAACTCTGTCCCATTGTTGAGAAGGCATGAACTCCCCTGTTGATGTAGAAGAAGGGGATTGGCTGAGCCCCTGTTGATGTGGAAGAAGGGAGTTGGCTGAGGTGTGTACATAAGCAAGAATTCCAGAGACAGACAGATAGAATTGGAATGTTGCTCTGGGTGAAGGAAGAATTG
>CM053592.1:52552654-52565268 GCA_028646515.1 Pseudochirops corinnae
GTATCTACATATATATATATATATATATATATATATATATATATATATGCAATTATTATTATTATTATTGACTACATCCAACTGTACCTTGAGATACACAGGCACTACAGTTGGGAGATCCATCCTGCCCTACCAAAAAGTGACAGAGGAGAGAATAGACTGGGGGAGGGGGGACACACTGGGATGGCTGTTTTGGGGTGGTGGGTGGGGGAAAGAGGGGTAGAAAATACGTAACTCAAAATCTTGTGGAAATGAATGATGTAAACTATAATAAAATTTAAAAAAAACAAGAAAACTAAAAATAAATAAATTTTTTAAAAAAGTAAAAATTGGACAAATGGAAAAGGAGTGTCAAAAACTGAGGAAAACAATTCACTAAAAATTAGAATTAGAGAAATTGAAGCTAATGACTTTATAAGACATCAAGAATCAAAATCTAAAGAATAAAAAAATAGAAGAAAACGTAAAATATCACACTAGAAAAACAACTGACCTAGAAAACAGATCCAGCAGAGACAATCTAAGAATTACTGGTCTACCAGAAAGTCATGATGAAAAAATGAGCCTGGACAACATCTTCCAAGAAATCATCTATGAAAACTGCCCTGAGGTCCTAGAACCAGAGGGCAAAATAGTTATCAAAAGAATCTACCAAACATCTCCTGAAAGAGATCCCAAATTGAAAACTCCAAGGAATATTGTATCCAAATTCCAGAATTATCAGGTCAATGCAGCAAGCAGCCAGAAAGAAACAATTCAAAAACTGTGGAACTACAGTCAGGATCAGACAGGACATAGAAGCTTCTACATTAAAAGATCAGAGGGATTGGAACATGATATATCATATGGCAAAGGAACTTGGACTACAACCAAGGATCAACTATCCAGCAAATATTTCAGGCAAGGAGATGGCCACTCAATGAAATAAGGGACTTCCAGACATTCCTGATGAAAAGGCCAGAACTCAATGGAAAATCTGATCTCCAAACACAAGATTCAAGAGAGACACAAAATGGTAAACAGAGAAAGCATACATGCGTGCATGTGCGCGTGTGTGCGCACACACACACACACACACAACCTGTTAATCAATAAGAGCAATTGTTTACATCTCTATATGGGAGGATGATACCTGTCAATATTGAGAATTGTATAATTATGAGATAGTCAAAAGGGATATGCATAGATAGAGGGTGTAGGTATAAATTAGCTAATGTGATGATAAAAAAAACCTCAATAAGGGATGCAAAAGTATTGTAATGGGAGAAGAAAGGAGAAGGCAGAAGAGGGTAAATTATGCCACACGAAGAAGCAAAAAAGCATAGTATGGTAGAGGGACAGAAGGGAGGGAGATGAATATTTTATGAGCTTTATTGTCATTGGTTTTAGTTCAAGGAGAGAATAACATACTCAGTTAAATATAGGAATCTAATGTGAAGAGACACAAAATATAGTAGAGGGAAAGAAGGGAGGGAGAAGAGTATTGTTTGAAATTTTCTTCAGATTTGGTTCAATGAGGAAATAACATATTTTGTAAAGTATAAAAATCTAATGTGTCCTACAGGCAATAGGAAGGGAAGAGGAAAGAAAAGGGAGGAGGTTAGAAGGGAGAGAAGATTTGACTCAGTTCTCTGCCCAGATTAACTGAAGAGGAAATAAAATACTTAAATAACCTCATTTCAGAAAAAGAAATTGAACAAGCCATCAGTGAACTCCTAGAAAAAATCTCCAGCGTCAGAAAGATTTACAAGCAGATTCTATCAAACATTTAAAGAACAATTAATTCCAATACTTTATATACTATTTGGGAAAACTGGTAGAATCCTACCAAATTCTTTTTATGATACAAATATGGTACTAATACCTAATTTAGGAAGAGACAAAACAGAGAAAGAAAATTATAGACCAATTTCCTTCATGAATATAAATGCAAAAATTTTAAATAAAATATTAACAAAAAAGATTACAGCAACTTATCATGAGAATAATTCACTTTGATCAGGTAGGATTTATTCCAGGAATGCAAGGTTGGGTCAATATTAGGAAAACAATTAGCATAATCAATCACATCAACAACAAAACTAGTAGAAACCATATGATTATCTCAATAGATGCAGAAAAAGCTTTTGTCAAAATACAACACCATTCCTATGAAAAACACTACAAAGAAGGGCAGCTAAGGGGTGCAGTGAATAGAGTACTGGTCTTGGAATCAGGTGGACCTTAGTTCAAATCCAGCCTCAGACACTTAACACTTAAGCCATGTGACCTTGAGCAAGTCACTTAACCCCGATTGCCCTGCTTTCCCCCCTCCAAAAAAGCAAAAAAACAACAACAAAACCACTACACAGCACAGGAATAAATGGAGTCTTCCTTAAAATAATAAGTAGCATCTATCTAAAACCATCAGCAAACATTTCCAATAAAATCGGGGGTGAAACAAACATGTCCACCATTACTCAATTTGGTACTAGAAATATTAGATGCAGCAATAAGAGAAGAAATCAAAGGAATTAGATTAGGTGAAGAAGAAACTAAGTTATCACTCTTTGCAGATGATATACTGATATACTTAGAGAATCCTAGAGAATCAAGTAAAAAACTACTGGAGATAATAAATAAATTTAGCAAAGTTACAGGATATAAAATAAACCCATATAAATCCTAGGCATTCCTATACATTTCTAACAAAGCCCAACAGCAAGAAATAGAAAGAGAAATTCCATTTAAAGTTACTGTAGACATTTTAAAATATTTGGGAGTCTACCTGCCAAAACAAACCCAGAAACTATATGAACACAATTATGAAACACTTTTCACATAAATAAAGTCAGATATAAATAAATGGGAAAGCATCAGTTGCTTGTGGTTAGGTCAAGTTAATATAATAAAAATGACAATTTTACCTAAATTAATTTGCCTATTTAGTATCATACCAATCAAATTATCAAAAAAAAATTCTATAGAGTTAGCAAAAATAGTAACAAAATTCATCTGGAAGAACAAAAGGTCCAGAATATCAAGGGAATTAATGAAAAGAAATTATAGGGAAGGTGGCCATACCAGATTTTAAACTGTATTTATAAAGTAGCAGTCATCAAAACTACTTGGTACTGGCTGAGAAATAGAGTAGTCGATCAGTGGAATAGATTAGGTATATAAGGCCCAGTAGTCAATGCCTATAATAATCTACTGTTTGACAAGCCCAAAGACTCCAGCTTCTGGGATAAGAACTCTCTATTTGACAAAAATTGTTAGGAAAACTGGAATATAGTATGGCAAAAATTGGGCATAGACCAATATCTTACACTGTATACCAAAATAAAGTCTAAATGCGTTCACGATCTAGATATAAAGGCTGATACTGTAAGCAATCTGGGAGAGCAAAGAATAGTTTACTTGTCAAATTTTTTGAAGGAGGGAATAATTTATGACTCAATAAGAGATAGAGAGCATTACAAAATGCAAAATGGATAATTTTGATTACATTAAAATGAAATGTTTTTGTACAAAAAAAGCCAATGTAACCAAGATCAGGAGGGAAGTGGAAATTGAGAAAGAATTTTTACAACCAGCATCTCTGAAAAAGGCCTCATTACTAAAATATACAGAGAACTGAGTCAAATTTATAAGAATACAATTCACTTCCCAACTGATAAATGGTCAAAGGATATGAACATGCAGTTTTCAGAGAAAGAAATGAAAGATATCTATAATCGTGTGAAAAAATGCTCTAAATCACTATTGATTAAAGAAATCTAAATTTTTCATACTGGCGAAGATGACAAAACAGGAAAATGATAAATGGAGAAGATGTATGAAAATTGGAACACTAATGCATTGTTGGTGGAATTGTGAACTGATCCAGAATCTCCAGAATGGTTCTGGAGAGCAATTTAGAACTATGCCCAAAGGGCTATAAAAATGTGCATACCCTTTGACACAGAAATACCACTTCTAGGACTGTATCCCAAAGAAATCATACAAGTGGGAAAAAGACCTATATGTACATAAATATAAAAATATTTATAGCAACTCTTTTTGTCTTGGCAAAGAATTGGAAATCAAAGGGATGCCCATCAATTGGGGAATGGCTAAACAAATTGTGGTATATGAATGTAATGGAATATTATTGTACTATAAGAAATGAGGAGCAGATGGACTTTATAATAACCTGGAGAGACTTATATAAACTGATGCTGAGTGAGGGGAGCAGAACATTGTACACAATTACAGACACATCAAAGCCGTGATGACTTAACTTTAAAAGAATGGGCTCCTCTCAGCAATGCAAGGCTATAAGACAACCCCAAAAGAATCATGATGGAAAGGGTTATCTACATTGAGAGAAAGAATTACAGTCTGAATGCAGACTGAAGCAAATTATTCACTCTCTCTCTTTTTTATTTTATTTTGTTTCTTCTTTCTCATTGTTCATTCCATTGGTTACAATTCTTTTTTACAACTTGACTAATGTTTAATATGAAGGTATCTGTAAAACTTACATCGGATTGCAAGCCACCATGGGTAGAGGAGGAAGACAGTGAGGGGGAGAAAATTTGGAACTCAAAAGCTTGTGGAAATGAATGTTACAAACTAAAAGTAAATAAATAAATAAATTTTTAAAGGAATAATTACTTGTGTTGTCATCATCAGAGTCCAACTAAGAGCTAGGCATAAAGTACTAATTTATTTATTTTTAAACTCAAAATAAATAAATGTATACAGTATGATAATCAGTCATGACTGATTTGCAAAAAGTCTCACTAGGATTAAAGACTGACAAATTTAAAATTGGAGTGCAACCCCTCATTTTATAGAGGAGAAACACTAATCCATCTATAAAGAGTTATTTGCAAATAAAAGAACAAGAAAATTCCATTTAACAAAAAGGTTCCCTAAAACATGTTAGCATTTTGGTCAAGATCTGATTTTTAAACATAACTAAAGAGAACTTCAAAGCAAACGCTTTCTGTGATATCACTATTAGGAGAAATACATTTTGAGCATCCGTAGGCTTTAACGAATCAATAGTCGGTTTCTCGTTACTGTCAATGGGAAATGCATTATGGCAAATGGGGCAGTTTCTCATGGAAATTACCAAGAGGCTTAAAATTACCTAAGGGTGAGAAATGAACCATATATATTAGTAACTGAATAGCAGCCTGTAAAAGTAGGATTCATTCTGAAAAATTATAAGAAGCATTTGTAAGGAGATGGAGTTTTAACTGTGTGAGGGATAAAAGACCAGTGATAAAAACAATCAACAAGCATTAATTATGTGGCCATGCATCAGAAACTGTATTAGGCACTTGGGCCAGAAATACAAAAGTGAAACAGCTCCTTGTTCTCAATGAACTTTTAAATTCCATCTAGGGAAGGAAGATGTACACGTGTAAGTAAACAGGTACAAAGTGAATACAAAGTAATTTGGGGGGTGGGGCACTGGCATCTGGGGAGACTAGAAAAGGGGAGGACTGATGAATTGGTAATGAATTTGTAAATTATAAAATGGGGGCAGGCATACCTGGTTGTGTGCTTGCCAGGAAAAAACATGACTGGCAGCAGGAAATGGGGGAGCGCTCACACTTTAGTAACCACAGAAGGTACAGAAACAAGCAGGGGCAAAGGTATAGAAGAAGATGGTGTGGGAACAGTGAGATGAAATGATAAAATAGGCCAAGAAGCAAAAGGAAGAGGATGGTGATGGGGAGAGGCAGAGAGTGTCCCTCACATAACCGTGGATTAGAGGTGGCAGCCCTAAGCCCCTAACAGACATGGAAGACTGAGCGAGTGACATTTTTAGAGGGTTTTCTGAGGAAAGACCAGCTCCTATGTATGCCACCTTGGGGTTAGTTCATTAATATATCCAAAGCCAAGTCAGACTGGCTGGTAAAACTTCCAAGTTACATCTCAAAGACATCAGCGCCTTTTGGATATTCTGCTGGTCTGGAACTTTGAGAGACTGGAATTTAATTAGCATAAAACAAGAAACTTTGACATGCAGTGCCTAGGCATGTATGTGTGTGTGTGTATGTATACTTATATACATATGTATATACATATATATGTATATATATATGTTTATAGGCTCTGCTTGCCAAGGTTTCTGGTTTTATATGTGTACACACACACACACACACACACATATTATATATGTATGTATATATACACACACATATTATATATGTATGTATATATACACACGCATATACATCATAAACCTACAGAGATAGATTGAAAGGTACAGTCAAAAGAATATCAGTTTTAGAGTCTAGAGGGGTATGATCTCAAAGGTCTGTTACAGATCTAAATCTTATGAGCTTATCTGTGAAAATTTAGGCAAGTCATAAACCCTCTCTGGGACTCAAGTTTCTTTATAAATCTAAAAGGAAAGATTATATATCTTCTACTTCTTTCTTACATGATTCAGGAATGGAGCCCAGGGCAGGTCAGAGGTAAGACAGGGGAAACGTACAGTGGAAAGAGCAATGACTCTGGATTCAGAGGACCCAGGTTCAAATCTTAACTCTTAGGTTTACTACTGTGCAATCTTGGGTAAATTATTTAGCATCATCGGGCTTCAGTTTTCTCACCTGTAAAATGGCAGCATTTGACTAGTCGGCCTCTGAGACAGCCCTTACAGTTCTAAATGAATGATGCTCTGATACAAAGCTGGACAAATACTAACCAAACAAGTAATATTTATTAAGAATGAGGGAAGGAAAAGGGCCTAGAAGTATCAGATAGCAAACTATAGTATAAACTACAACTGATCATAATAATTTGGCACTGGTTAAGAAATGGAGAGATCTAACAATGGAACAGATTAGGTATTCAACATACAAAAGCAAACGAACACAGTAAGTATCCTAGAGTTTGAGAAACAGAATGGAATCTCCTAGCCACTTGGGTAAAAACTCATTATTGGACAAAAATAGCTGGGACTACTGGAAAGCAGTCTGGCAGAAACTAGGTACAAACCAACATTCACACCACATAACTGAAATAAGCTTTAAATAGAGAATCGACAACATGGTAAGTCACATCATTAAAAAATGGAGGAAGAAATTATTTTTCAAAATTAAATTTCAGATCTATGGATAGGGGAACAATTCATGCCCAAAGAAGGGATAGAGAAGTTCACCTTAGATAAAATGTGATTGATTACATAAAATTAGAAAGGTTTTGAGCAAACAAAATCAATACAGCTAAAATCAGAAGGGAAAGAGGTGACTGGGGGGAAAAAAACCTGTACTTACAGCAAGTTTTTCTGATAAGGGTCTCATTTCCAAGTTATATTTATGAGATAACAATAAGAGCCATTTCTAAGTGACAAATAATCAAAGGATATAAATAGGTAGTTTTCTAAGGAAGACATCCAAACTCTCAAAAATACAAATGAAAAAATAATTAGAGAAATGTAATAAAGCATCTCTGAAGGTTCAGCTCACACGCATTAGGTTGGCAAAGTTGACCAAAAAAAATGGTAAGGACAAATGATGCAGGAAGTCTAGGAAAACAGGCACATTGATGTACTGCAGGTGGAACTGGGAATACTCCTTCTGGAAAATAACTTAGTAGCCTCAAAAGTTAAGAAACTGAGCATATTCTTTGATCAAAAGATACATCTATGAGGCCTATTCCCAAAAGAGATGAAAGAAAGGGGAAAAGGACTAACATGTACAGAAATGTTTATAGTAGCTCTTTTTTGAATGAAATAATATTTGTAATGCATCTAACAGTGCCTGACAAATAGTAAGCATTTAATAAATCAAATTATTATTCATTATATATGATTATGTGTAATATATAATTATATACAATTACAAATCAGTTATTCCTACCCTCCCTTTTTGTGCTGGCAAGGAATTAGAAGAAACTAGGGGTGGGGGAGCAGGAAGTAATTAGGGAATGGTTTAATAAATTATGCTACATGAATGCAATACAATAGCATTACACTGTAAGAAATGTTGAAGTGGGAAGTTTCAAAGAAACCTGGGATGATTTATTGAACTGACGCTGAGTGAAGTGATCAGGACCAGGAGAAAAATTTACATAGCAAAGAACTGTGAAAGAATTAGTAATTTTGATCAATGCACCAACTAACCATAATTCCAGAGGACTAATGGTAATGCATGCTACTCTTCCCCCGATAAAGACGTGATAAACTAAGGGTATAAAACTTGTACACGGTGACATGAGCAATGTTTTGTTTTACAAAGATTCCCTCTCTCTGGCAACGGGAGAACTGAGATGAAGAAGAGAAACTGATTTTTTTCTCTGAAAAAAAAAATTCATTAAAATATGTACTACAGAGAAAATGTGTTAAAAGGGATTATAATAGACCCAAAATATTAAGATGCATTTATTAAGCACCCACTGTGCTACACATTCAGTATAAAAGACTAAAATGAAATAGTCCTTGGCCTCAAGAAGATTCCATTCTATCAGAGAAACTATACACAAATATATACAAATAAACATAATATCTATTACACACACACATACCTGTACACATCTATACATGTAACTATGCACACACACATGTGACTGTATCACACACTCATACATACATGTATATTTATACACAGACATGTACAAAACAAGTACAACACTAGGAGGAAAGGAGATAGGACTTCATTTCACAAATAAAGTCACATCTGAGCTGAGTGTTGAAGAGGCCAGGAATTCTAAGACACAGAGTTGAGGAAGGAGTCCCTTGAAGATTTGATGGGTAATCAACATAAGCAGATACTGACACTCCTCAAGTAGGTTTGGGTAGCAACTACTACTGGTTCAACTTCTTAGAGTAATGTTATTTGGGGATGGAGGGAGAGGGGGAGATAGAGAGAGAGGGGATTAATTAAGTGATTGTGATGTGCCCAGTATATGCTTAGTGCTTTCTGAATATTAGCTCATTAGATCCTAACAACAATCCTACAAGGTGGATACTATTATTACCTTCATTATACAGATGAAGAAACTAAGGCAAAAAGAGGTTAAGTATTTTCTAAGACTCACTAGGTAATAAACATCCAAAGTTGGATTTGAACTCAGGTCTTTCTGACTCCAGGCTCAGCATTTTATCCAATGCCACCTAACTCCCTCAGGTGACAAAGAGAATGTTGAAAAGGCGACAGATAAGAAACATGTCCCCAGGTGGTGGATAATACAATCCTTAGCCTTAAAAAGAGGAAAAAAAAAAACCTTACATTTCTTAAACTAAAAGTGATTTGCTTTTCTTCCAAAGCATCTTTGTTATTTGGAATCCACATTTCAATATAAGCTTTTCTTACCATGATAAGTGAAAGTTGGTGAAGGTATATTTAGGCAGTAAAATTTTTGATAAGTAGCACTCAATGGATTCCATAAGGATCTTTTAGCCTGCTAAAAAGCAGTGCTGTATTATCTTCCACAGCTCTGTTAAGAGGTACACATCACACATCACTTAATACTCTGAGACATCATACAACTGACTCCATGGTAAAAGTCTCTAAAATGACATATGCTGCAAAATGTTTCAAGTATACTTTTTGGAGCTTATATGGATTTGAATTTTCAAAACAATCAAAAAGTCATACAAATCACAAACTAGAAAGCTCAAATACCTTTTGAAAAAGCTTTTTGTTGTTGTTGTTGATAATTCTGTCCAACAAATACATTAATGAGAAGACACACTGTCCATCCGGACCCAGAAATACTTGTTACTAGGAGTATCTTATAGGACAGTGGTCAGAAGTGAACATGTTAAGTAGTACCAAAGTTACTTTACACAAAAAGGTATGACTATAAATTATAACTCTTAAAGCCCTTTATAATCAGGCTGCTGAACATCAACCTAGTCTTATTTCATAGTATGCCCTCCCCACCAAGAGCTTTCTAGCACTGCTGAACTGGCCTGTGAAACTATCCCCATGAACCTTCCATCTCGAAGTACTGTGTGTTTGTCTTAAGTGATGTCTCCCATGTCCAGAGAGTACTTCTGTCTTACCTCCCTCAATTCCTTCCAACAACACAGGTTCAATCTCTTCCCATTCCCCAATTATTAGTATTCTCTCCCCCTTGAAATTACACTACAGAACAAGCAGAACCAAGAAAACTACCTATAAAGTGACTATAAAAATGGAAATGCAAATAATGAAGACCATTTAAAAAATTGAAATAAAATGCTGCAAAATGACAAAGAACAAGTTCAGCCCCAAGAAGAGATGTCAGAAGACGCTTCTCACTCCCTGGTGGATATAGGGAATCACAGGAACGAAGCACTGCATGCACCTGATTTTTTTTGTTTTAATGAATTAAGTATATACACTGTGCTTATTTAGTCTTACAGCCCATACTTACATAACAGCTGAATATTTACAAAGCTCTTTCCTCACAACAACCCTATGAAGGGAGGAGTATTCAGATGGTTCTGTGATCACCTTGCTCCCTCCAACAACAGAAATTATAATCCAATTATGCCTGCCCATTCTTGCCCACGTCCTCCCATAAATTGGCTACAGGGAAGCTCAACATCCGCTTCCTCACTTCCTTCTAACCTTCTAACTGCAAGGACACCAGTGGAGCATTTGACCACCTACCTGCTATCCCTCACTTTACACATGATTTGCCCATATTTTCATTCTAGCAAACAATTCCCTGATAATGACATCTTTGCTACTATTTTTAATTGGTTAGATGTTGTAGCCTGCTCACATCACCATTCTCCCCTCTATTGACCACCGCGTGATATTCAGCTTTAATTTTTCAGAGACTGTCATACTCTTTATTTCACTGATACATAGCAACAGAAGTAAATGTTAATATTAGAAAGGTGGACCTTTGGGGCAGCTAGGTGGCGTAATGGAAAGAGCACTAACCCTGGAGTCAGGAGGACCTGAGTTCAAATTCAGTCTCATGGCCTCGGACACTTAACACTTACTAGCCCTGTGACCTTGGGCAAGTCACTTAACCCCAATTGCTCTGCCATACCCCTCCAAAAAAAAAATAAGGTGGACCTTTGCTTTCATGGGAAACTTGGGGTTATTAAATGAGTTTTGCAATTTCCTAAAAACAACCATAGTCACTAATCTTCCTCCTTCTCAACTCTGGAACCAACTCATTATCCTTTTTTCTCCTGTATTTAAAAAAAAAAAATCTTTCCAGCAGACAATTTACATAAAATCCCCCTTTAATTTAGTGTGACAACTTCCTATGAAAAACTACTTAAAGAGCAGCTTTGGTCAAGAACGGAACGAAATAGTCAATCAAAAAGATGTCACTGCTGATTTTTTAAAACCAACATATTCACCAATTATGTTAAAAACAAAAACAAAATATCTGCAAGGGATATTTTCTCAGTTTTGACTTGTGATAGGGTCTTTCCTGCCTTCATATAAATGCTAGAGCTTCATTCTCTCAAGTGTCTGTCATGCTAGAGAATGGAAATACAGCTTCCCATGATTTGTACCCCCTGGATCAAAGATTCTAAATTCTCAAAATCCAAATTGTCATTGCCCCATCAATGCCAGTGGTGCAAAATTTGCAGCAGGCTTGCTTGTTCACTTCATAAGACACTCGGGTGATACTGTTTTGGTGTAGCATATCTAGAGCAGTGTTGCAATCCTCAATTGTGGTTCTCTTATCCATGTTGTGGAGATGTTGCACTGCATGCTCTGTTTTGGATTGTCTAATTTGGAGAGGATGGTGAAAAGAGCCACAATCACCACAATTACACAGCGTTGGGCAGCAGTCATGGCCAGCAGCCACCATGCTATTTACAGAGACAAATGACACACTCAGGAGTAGGAGGCATTCTGTTTTCAGCTGTGAAATGTTTTTGGAGGCATCTGCAACTGATATAGTACTATCATGGTTACCCAAGTAAGGCAGTTCCCACCGGCAGAAAAACTAATACCATGGACCCAGCCCCTACTTTGGGTACCACCAAACCCTGAAATCAGTTGACCAAAAGGTATCTTGGTATCCCATGGAGTACCAGCTGGCTTTTCATCAACTTCTTTAATGTAGGCAGAAAAAATTCTGCATTTGAAGTCACGAGATACAGCAGTTGTTGGAGTGCCAGTATAAACTAAGGACAGTAGAACAAACTGGCTCTTTTTATGTGTTTGCTCACCCACCAGTCATTTTCAGACTCAAAATAGCACATGGAAATCAGTTGAGCTCCACTACTTAACAGCAAATTTATTCACAAAGGTGGCTGCAGTTAATCCTCAGGATCACCAGGGCTGGTTTCCAGATGCCATCTTTCTGACTCCAGACATAGGCATTAAGGTCTGCACCACAAGTTACAATTCAATCACTCTTGGGAGCCTAGTCAATATCTTCGATGTGTCCATTGTATTCCTTCAGTTCATGAGCTTTTACCCACTGGTTCCTATTCTTCTTGTAAATGTGGATGATGGGACTCTAGATGATTCATAAGACTCTGGTTAGCTGCCTTCTTTACTCAATGTTCCATATGTAAATATTTATGACAAGCATGTATGGGTTTTTCCATTCAAAAATATACAATAATCTGAGCAAAAGACACTCTTTTTTAAAAAATTAAATTTTATGTTTATTTTTAGTTTACAACATTCATTTCCACAAGATTTTGAGTTACAAAT
>CM053592.1:52565368-52576294 GCA_028646515.1 Pseudochirops corinnae
AATACTCCCCTCCCCCAGTCTGCTCTCTTCTATATCCTCCCCCATACCCACTCCAACTTTCCAGTAGGGAAAGATGGATCTCCATACCCCAGTGCCTGTATATCTTATTTCCCAGTTGCATATAAAATAATAATAATAATAATAATAATAATTTTTTAAAACATTTGATTTTAAAACTTCAAATTCCAGATTCTTTTCCTTCTTCCCTCATCACCCACCCTTACTGGGAAGATAAGCAATTCAATATAGGTTGTATATGTGTAGTTACACAAAACATTTCCATAGTGGATATATTGTGAAAGACTGACTGTATTTCCCTCCATCCTATCCCACCGCCCACTTGTTCTATTTTCTACTTTGACCCTGTCCCTTTTCAAAAAGTGTGTGCTTCTAACTACCCTCCCCCTCAATCTGCCCTCCCTTCTATCGTCCTCCCTCTTATCCCCTTTCCCCCTATTTTCCTGTAAGGTAAGATACTCAATTTAATGTGTATGTTATTCCCTTCTTAAGCCAAATTCAATGGGAGTAAGGTTGACCCATTCCCTTTTGCCTTCCTGTTCTTCCCCTCCATTGTATCAGTTTTCCCTTGCCTCTTTTATATGAGATAATTTACCCTATTCTGTCTCTCCCTATCTCCTCTCATTACAGATGCAATGCATTGTTGAATGCTGCTGTGAAAACTTTCTTGTTTCCTACTCTTGTTTCTTTCTTCATTCAGAATATCCACAATTTCTATATAGACAGAGCTCATTGTGATTTTGTACATAGCAGAAGTATTATTATCCCATTAATGTGTGAAGAAATGGAGGTTCTGGGAAATGAAACAGTCATACAATTAAGAATGGAATTTCATATTTGAGTCTAGGTCTCCTTGCTTAAAATTCAACTTTCTTCTACACTACTCTGATGCTATAAAATTTATTCTGATTTTATGGGAAATTTATCATCATGGAATTTAAGGGATATGAAAGCTTTGTCAAACATTAATATAAGTTCTCCAAATGGTACTATACCACTTAGACAAAGAATCAGTCAATGACAAAAAAGTGAAAGAGTAGTGATGTAGACATTTCTTATCATATACCACAATAAGCTCTAAATGGATACATGGCCTAAATATAAAATACCACGTTAAAAAAATTTTTTAGAAGAAAATGAAATGATATGTCTGGCAGAATTATGGCTAGGGGAAGAAGTTTTAATAGATTATAAGACAGAGGTAATCACAAAAGAATAAACTGATTTTATTTATATAAAGCAGAAAAGCTTTTAATTGAGCAAAGTCAATGTAGCTAAAATTAAAAGATAAATAATTAACTGGGAAAAATCTTTGCAGCCAACATACTTGATAGAAACAAGTGATATCCAAGATCTTTAAAGAAGTTGATATAAATATATAAGAACGAAGAGCCACTCTCCAGTGAAAAAGAGATGATTAAAAGATATGAACAGTACATTTTCAAAAGACAAAATATAAGCTATTAATGAAAAATGAAAATTGTTTAAAATAACTAATAAGAGAAAGAAGTCAAACATCTCTGGAGTTCTAACTCATACCTAGCAAATTGGAAAAGATGAGAAAAAATACAGTCACTACCAGACAGAACTGCAGGAAACCTACACACTAACACCCCGTGGTTAAGAGATGTGAATTGGTTCAATCCCTATGGAATGCAATTTGGAATTAACTTTAAAAATTCACTAACAACTCAAGTAGCACTAGCAGGCAAAAAAAAAAAAATCCCAGGAGGTTGAAGACATAGGTAACTATCTCATATAACAACACATATTTATAATAGCACTTTTTTAGTAGGAAAGAACTGAAAGCTAGCTATGGATTGTGGAACAGCTGAACAGCTGAACAAATTATGGTATGTGAATATAACAGATTATTAGGCAAGACAAATGAGGAATATAAAAAATTTAGAGAAACTTGTAAAGACTTGTATGAACTGATGCAGAGCGCAGCAAAACCAGGAGAACAGTTCCCATGATGAACACATTTGTACAAAAGAGAACAACAATTAAAAGGCTTCTGAATTATGACTAATGTAGTTACTGAGCCTAACTTCAGAACACTAATGAATCATGCCTTCTGCCTCTCGGAGTATAGGTGTAGAATGGACCATACATTCTCAGACATGGCCAATGTGTTGAGGGCTTTGTCTAATTATGCTTATTATTATTATTATTTTTTACAAGGGTGGTTCTATTTGGGTGGGGTAAGGAAGTTGGAAAATCATTCGGAAGTGTGAATGATGCAAAAGAGAGGAACATTAATGATGTATTTTGAAAGTAAAAAATAAAAATAAAAATAGAAGGAATGAATAGTAGAAAGAAAGATTGAGTATTGAAGGCCAAGTGTCATGTTCTATTCCTGACTCTGCCACTACCTTGCTCTGTGAACTAGAGCAATTCACTTTACTGATCTTATTAGTAAAATTATTTAATTGAAATTTATCTCTAAAATCCCTTCCATCTCTAACACGGATCTGTATATAAAAGATAAACTGTCTACTATCTTCAGAACACTATATTAGGTTACTACAGAAAATACAATTAATTTTTGGTCCCCAAGTTCTGCTTCAAATAACGCTTTCTACCAGCCTCAGAAAATGCTACATAACTCTTTTATTTTGGTAGGTAAATAGTACAAAAGAGACAATCTTTAGGAGTTTTCTCCATCTTGATGCTGAACTACCAAGAACAGAATGTTCAGTCAGAAGCCAAAGAGCGTTCTAATTTCAGCACTACATGAGAGACAACTGATATCCCTGGATTTAGAAGTGTTGTTGTTGTTTTCTCCTTATAAGCCTGGTGGAGGGCATTTGATTTAAAAAAAAGAATTAAACTGAAATAAAAAAGTCTCCCTCTCATTCCATAGCAATAAATCCATACCGTATACCTGCTCATCAATAAACGTTATCAATGATATTCCAGTCTAAATTGCACTGTTCATAGACAGTTCCAGTCCATATACCCCCCCAATCACCTCCATCTCCTACAACAGTAATGAAACCTGCAATATATCATGACAGATATTTGCTGATGTTACCAACTTCAGAAAAAAAAAGATCATAACCTCATGCTGGTGTCCAAGGACAGCAGCTGCCAAGAAAGAGGAAAGATGACCTCAGAGAAGAGAGGAGCCAAAAACAAAACAAAACAAAATATCCCCCAAAACAAAAACCTAAAACATGCTAAATACTGCCAGGGAAAGCACTAACAAATGATATAGTCACATACTACATCTGTGACTCATTCTCCTTTGTTTAGGAGCAGATAACCTATTAATATTTTTTCTTTTCTTTTTTTAAAGAAGTTTATTGTTCTTCAATTTTTTCATTTTATACTTTATTTATTTTAGGACTATAACTCAAAGAGAGAATGATAACTTTAAAGACAGTCAATATTAGAGTTTATAAATAAAAATTATCACAGTCTAAAATCAGGCTGCATCAAAATTGTAACTCAGAGATTTTGCATATATATGTGTATATACCTATATAGATACATACACAGATATACAATAAATTGGTATTTATAGAAATAATAACTTTTTTACAATATGCTTTAAATTCTACAAAGCTTTTTTTTTTTTAATAATAATCCTGAGAGGTAAGTAGATGTGTGTTTTGGGGGTTTTATTGGTCTAGTCTTATTTCATCTGTGTAAAAACTTCCCCATGTAGAAACTCTCTCCATTGACACAGGTAAGCAACTCATCACAATCTAGATTAGTAAAGAGTTGCTCCATACATTGAAAGAAAAGTGATGGTCATAGAGGTACTACCTGCATAATATAAGCAGCTTCATATAAAATATTTTTGTGTTCTTTGTATTTTGAAATGTTTGTAGGAATTTGCTTCTCTTGACTATGAATATTTTTAATGAAGCTTTCTTTTTTTGTGTCAATGGAGGAAAAGTGGAGGGAGAGAAATAAATGGATGAAAAAAATGGAAATATTTTTTCTTTGTTCATCATTGTTAAAAATTATAAGTAAAAAAATGAAATTTTAAAAGTTAATAATACAGATATCATTAAACATATTTTGTGATCTCCCATAGACATATAAGAATGAAAATACATGCAGGGGCAGCTAGGTGGTGCAGTGAATAGTGCACTGGCTGGTAGTGGACCTGAGTTCAAATCCAGCCTCAGACATTTGGCACACTTACTAGCTGTGTGACCTTGGGCAAGTCACTCAACTCCAATTGCCCTGCCTTCCTCCCTCCAAAAAGACAAAAAAAAAAAAAGAATGAAACTACATGGTTGTGTGGGACCTTCCCCCAAATGTCTCCATTTATGATGACATCACAATTTGAATTTGCTCACTACTCCATAATAACATAACAGTTACTTACTTGGGACCCTATCAGTCATGGTTTAGTAGGACATATAACAGCAGGAAGAATCCTACAAGAATCAATTCTTTAAAAATATAGACACGTTGATACATATTTATCTTACCTTAAAGCTTTTAGCCCAAAGTACATAAAAAGCTCCTTCCCCAAAGTTTCTACACCACTGTAAACACATCCATTAAGCAGTCCTGGGAAATTCCGACAGGAATCTTTATTACTGTTCATTGGAGCAGTCTGGTAGGAAACACACACATACACAAACACAACAAACAAAATTATAATTCAATTCTTAAACATATTTATATTACTGCATGCACAGGTGCATCTAAATGAGGTGAGTTCTTCTCCAAAAGTCAGGTAATGTAATCAGCTGTTTACAAAGAGAGGGGATCCTGCCAAATTGCTATGCAATCATTTAAAAAGAGAAGCCGGAAGAAATGGCGGGTATGAGTAGTTAGCAGACAGCTGGAAGAATAAACTGAAAATTCTTGTCATATAATCCATTCTTTCAGGGCCACGACTCTGAGCATCATTTTTTTTGTTGAAAGAGAGTTGAAAGCTATGTGAAAATTTCGGGTCTCTATACACCAACGTGCACACACAAGTACAAACATACACTCTCCTAAGGCAAGATATAAAATTATGCTTTCCAATCCATATCCCTCCGGAGCTATATTTCTCATAGTGAAGCCAAGAATCCTCAGTGGATCTTGGGAGAGATTTAAGGGCCTTGTGGAGACTAGTGCTATTGGCTCTGAAGCTATTGGGTGATGGCAATGTCTTAATGAAAAACTGGACTTTTTCCCCTTTCCTCTCCTGCTACCAAAGTGATATAGGTCATAAGATTGCGGTAGTTCTCAAAAGTTTTCCAACTTATGACACCCAAGAGATCTCTCATAAACTTCCATGCCTCACATCACTCATTCCTCCCCACTCCCACCCTTTCCCATGAATTCCCTTTAAAAAAGAAGCCCAGAACAGCTGACTGATACACAGTTCTAGGATGGAGAACATACAGTCTTGGAAGAGTTTGGCATATTTTTTAGAACATGCATTTATTAAATTCTTAAAAAAACAGCTCATCCAAAGATAAATTTAAGACTAGTTTTCATTTAATAACTTAGAATCATAGAATTTTAAATTAAAACAGATCATCGAGACCACATAATGCAAGTCCTTTGTTTTACAGATGAGGAAACTGAGGCCTGAAGACTTTAAAATAAAGGTGGGACTGGGACTAAATGGAAGGGGATTCCATTGTTTTGGAACTGCTAGTTCCAAATTAACCAAGTATGAATTAATGGGGTCTTAACCACAAAGACTCTACGTAGAATTCTCAACTTTTTTACTAAATAAATAATGCTAAATAATTTTCTAAACTAAGCTCCATGAACTTTGTCGCCTTTTATTTACTTTCAGTGAGAGTTAAATTCTGGCACCATTTGTTCTCTTGTTCCTCATAATGTGAGGGGCAGTGTGATAGAGTAGAAAGGACTCTGGCTCTAGATTCAAAATACCTGGGTTCAAATCCTGTCTCTGATGCGTACTCTACATCTATGACCTTGGGTAAGTCAACTACATTTCCTGGACCTCAGTTTCTTTATTTATAAAAAGAGGGTGCTGGTCAAGAAGGCCTCAGAGGTCCCTTCCAATCCTAGATCTATGAGCTCTAGGAGCTGTTTTCTACTATCTGGGTGAGGATTTTATCACTGGCTTATGACTGTGAAGGTATTGTTGCTTATTAGTCCAATATTAAATATGATCATATTTTTCAACAACTCACAACTAACCAGGAATAATTCAAAAATTAGCTGCTGGAAACTTATCTTGGCCCAGCTATAAACAATTAGAGACTGAACACTTGACTTTCTCATGATGCCCTTTGTAATTCTACTCAGCAGTTAATGTATTGCTTGACATTACACTTTTCCCCATCCCTCCTTCGTCACATCTAAGTGTGACTGAGAGAGGTTCCCCTCACCGTTTTAAAGAGGCTTAATAAGAAGAAGTCTCCAAAACACACATTTTTAGAGCAACAACATGTGATTTATTGTGCTGAGTACCATTTATCTTGCCCAGGCACGGCTGAACACAGAGAAGACAGACTTCTTCACTGCACAGTAAGGCTTTTCCATAGATAAATATCTCAGCTCCAGGGCAAGTCATATTTATTTTTTCTCACATAAAAAAAAAAATTAGTTGGAGAAACAGAATTGTAAAGGCAATGCACGATCATTTCGAGGAAGGGACAATAGCAAGAAGAACAGAATGAAAATAGGGTATTTTTGAACCAGAAGAACAAAATCTACAAGAACATCAATACCATGAAGGCAAACAACTTTGATAGATTTAGGAACTCTCATCAACACAATGACCAACCATAATTCTGGAAGACTGATGACAAAAATAAGCCACCCACCTCCTGATGAAGAGCTGATGGACTCAGAATGATGACCGAGACATATTTAGACATGGCCAATGTGGGAATTTATTTTTCTTGGCTATACATGTTTTTAATGTTTTTTAAAATTTATTTGTTTGCTTTTACAATGGAAGTTGGAGGTGGGTGAGAAGGAAGGAAAGATTTCTGCTGATTGAAATCAAATTAATTTTTTTTAAATTCTGCTTTTGTATGGTCTGTTCTTTGTCCCTGCCCCCTCAAAGCAACTGCAAAGAAATCAATCATCGACTACAGACCCATGTCCTTATTTACTCATCACTATAAAGTCTCTATGAATACAGTAAGTCTCTATTATTGTACTGATGAAAACTTGAGAAGGGAACAAGTATGTTTTCAGATTACTTCTTCTAGCAGACCACATTTGTATGGGCACACAACTAGCTCAGAGGTGTAATCCTACTGTATATACTGTATATTGACTTCAAGCAAGCATTTGACGAGATGGAATGTGAAATAGAACTTTAAAAGCTCTCTGTAGGCCAGCATATATCAAAACTCATTATAAATTACTACAGGAGGTTTCTTCACGCAAGGGCAAAATAAAATAATCTCCCTTTTGATAATGAGGTTTTCTCTTCCTAGATGATATATATTAATTGTACTGAACCCTAGATGTTATATATGTTCCTCAGAGAAATCCCCAATTATACAAAAAAGATCAGTGTAACCATCTACACTGAAAAACAAAGTGGATGAATGGCAGATTGCAACATGCAACTAAAAGAGCAGCCTGAATTAATGAAGTAGCATACTGAACTGATTTTTCAATGTGATACATTTTGTATAATAAGCACTGCAGATAAATAAAATGAAACTGAATAGGAAGGACATCATGCTGAACTGCCTGTGTGAAAATGAATAATCAGTGCTCTCATTGACCTCTAACTTCCCCCCATGGCAAAGGACCATGTTTTTCATGCCAATCTTCCATTAATAATGCCATGGGGCTGCAAATTATGAGGCTATCATCATAAGAGTCACTGGGAAATGGAAAGAAGTACGGAGAAATATGCATATTGTAACTTGTCACCAACAGTAACTTGTACACAGGGACCAATATAAGGTGTTATGAAGGATGTGTATGATCAACAAAGGAGGCATACTGATCATGTGGGCTGAATGAGAGAAAAGACAGAGGCAATTTGCATGGCCAAGTGGAATTGCTGAGATACTAAAACAATAAGAACAAAGGATCCTGAATAATTGATCTTCTATGAAAGATTAATAGAAAAACCTCAACGAGAATTGTAGAAGGCATGGAATGAACATGATTTTCATCAGTGGAGGGAGTACTTCTACTAAAAAAGTCATAGATGCATCAAAGCAAGGGGAAGACAGTCATTGATAGGGTTTTCTTAGATAAAAGTATGGCTTAATTATGTAGATTTCATTTATGCTAGTCTTTCTCTTTCCTTTTTTCTTGATGTTCCAGAAGCAGCCTCATTGACATAAAGGCAAGACAGGGGATAAAGGAACAATTTGGGAGAGAGTAGTAGCTATTCCCCACTCAAAAAACCTATTAGGAAGTGATGACACCCAGAGGGTGCAAATCATAGAAATGCTAAGGGATAGAGAAGGCTGGTAGCCATGACTCATCACATTCCTGTTAGGCCTTTGAGGACTAAAAACAAGATTTTGCTTCTCTGGCAGAAGGAGGGGTCCCCACGGCCATCTTCCTATACCTCAAATCAGTGTGATGTTTTGGAGGAATATGTATTATATATAAAAGTAGGCTCAGAAATAATAGTTATTATATCATGTTTATTATGTAATGGTGGTTATTCTTTGAACACACTAAGAGATTTGTCCCATATTGGCTAGGTCCCATGAAAAGGAATGGCGTTATCCCCACTGAAGATTAGCTGTTGTCCTTCATTCTTGAAGAGGATCAAAATGACATCACTATGATAGAGTCAAGTTTCAGTGTATCTGACTATGGCTGATCAGACTAATAGGAGCTCAGAATGCTCTACCACAGGTCGGGCACAAATAGTCTGTTTGAACATTTGGGGTGGATTCTCCAAATTTATGCATCGCGCATTTCCTTTGAGCTGTCTCAATTCTACTCTGCTCAAAGAGCACAGCACCTTCTCTGATGTGGACATGCCATGCTGAGCAGTCCTGTGCCAGTGTCTCTCATGTCATACAATCAATTCCAAAGTTCTTAAGAGAGACCCTGAGAGTGTCCCTGTTTCACTTCTTCTGATCACCATGTGAATACTTGCCCTGTGTGCCATTAGGCTCCTTTTGTGTGGCAAAGCCCCTGGTGCTGGTTCTATTCCAACTGAGGTTTACAAGGTGGTGGGTACATTGCTCATACAAAAGCTGACTGAAATTTTCCACATTATATGGCAAGAGGTGGTTATCCTCCAGGAGCTCACAGATGCCTCCATTGTCCATCTCTATAAAAGTAAAGGAAACAGATTGTCCCGTGACAATCATAGGTGGGGTCTCTCTATTAGTCACTGCTGGCAAGATTCTCCAGAGTCCTCCTTAATAGGCTGATCCTTCACCTGGAAGATGGTCATCTACTTGAGAGCCAGTATGGCTTCAGGAAGGGCCAAGGAACAGTAGATATGATATAGATCTACTGAAGAACTGAACTGCTGAGAGCTATAAGCTGAGCAATAAAACCAGGTGATACAGAGCTTTTCCTGGAGGCAAATGGAACTACTAAGTGACTAGACCAGGGAATAGAGAAGAGCTGATAGTAATTTAACTAACAGAAGCTGCCAAAGATGTCAAGGACAGCAGAGTGACTGTGAAGTGCTAAAAGTGAAGGGAAACTAGAGCAGAATAATGCACAGAGAGAACAATAGGGAGCACTGACTAGAGATGCCTGCTGAGAACAGCAGAGTCTGAAGGAGGCAAGCAATATGGAGCAGAGAGGAGCAGCAAGGCAAAGGCACAGACATATAACTCCCATAACTGGAGGCCCACCCAGAGCGGTACTGTAAGTCTCAAGCACTTTATAGGTCTCTGAAGAGGAGATACTGTCAGGAAAGCTTTCCTCCCTTGTTAAAGTACTGTGTCTTGTTAAAAATTAGGTAGATTCCTATTCATTCCAATCCAGTAGTTCCCAAAGCTCTACCATATTAATTTTTATAACATTCCGTTCATAATGTTATAGTCACTATCTTCATGGATATATCTATTGAAGTCTGAAAGAAGTTAATTCAAATCATGTACGGTTATCTTTTCCTTTTAAGTATTTAGATGTTAGGCAATTTGGAAAATATATACTCAACACTGATTCTGTTCATTATATATAGTACTTTCAAACAAAATGATGTTTCCCAGCAAGGAACATTTGGAAATTCTCAATTGTTAAAAGATCACTTTATTTCTTTCAGAATTATATTGTTTTGGGACAAATTATGCTTCAGTACATCTGAATTCCTCTTTGGCATAATATCATATTCCAATTTCTGCTTTTATTCATTGTTGATGGTAAGTGATTTTGACTAGAGTTTCTCAGTATGTGATGTGTCAGCTAGATCATTTACATTAATTTTTCTTTGACCTAGAAGCTCTGTAGCTTAGTAATCGTATGCCTTTTATTGTTGTTGTTCAGTTATTTTCAGGCTGTCTGACTCTGTGACCCCCTTTAGGGTTTTCTTAGCAAAAATACTACAGTGGTTTGCCATCTCCTTCTTCAGCTCATTTTACAGATGAGGAAACTGAGGCAAACAGGGTTAAGTGACTTGTCCAGGGTCACACAGCCACTAAGTGCCTGAGGCTGGATTTGAACTGGGTCTTCCTAACTCCAGGTCTAGAGCTCCTCCCACTGTGTCACTTAGCTGCCCAATCACATATCTAAGTGAGTTAAATGGGTGGTCCCTGATGAGGTGCTTCTGTATCATTTTGGTGGGGCTTTTGAACCCCAGTTTGTAAAAATCTCACTTGTGGTTGAGTAACTATGTATGTAACATCAGTTTGTAACAAGCCTGTGCCATCAAGCTGTAAAAGTCACACTTTCCTTCAGCCATAAAGGCATTCACTCCGCTTCTCCCCCTGCCCCCAGCCTCAAAGTCTTTTCCCAAAGTCTGCTAGATAGTTTCCCATGAATCAATCACTCAAGTATTCTTAGAGAAATACATAA
>CM053592.1:52584538-52604737 GCA_028646515.1 Pseudochirops corinnae
AATGGCTCTTTTCCTGAGTCCTCTTTTCCTGCCCTCCAATATTATTTCACTTGCTGATCTCATGAGCTTTTGCTGTTCTTCAGTCCTGTCCAACTCTTTGTGACCTCATTTAGTGTTTTCTTGGTAAAGATGCTGGAGTGGTTTGGCATTTTCTTCTCTAGTTCATTTTACAGATGAGAAACTGTGGCAAACAGGGTTAAGTGACTTGCCCAGGGTCACACAGCTAGTAAGTGTCTGAAGTCAGATTTGAATTCAAGAAGCTGAGTCTTCCTGATTCCAGACCCAGTTCTCTATCTCCTTTGCCACCTAGGAGCCTCTCATGTGCTCACTTGAATTCAATTACCATCCCTCTGATGACAATTCTAAAATCTACTTTTCTTCACCTTCAGCTGAATCATGGACATCTTGAACTGTCTATCCTATAGAACTTTTAAATGCCACATGTCCAAAACTGAACTCGTTATCTTTTCCCACAGGGTTTCCTCTTTTCCTAATTTCTCCAATACTGTGGGCAGCTTTCTCCCTCCTCAAACTTTCCATTTTCAGTTTAAGGTCCTCTTGATCAGATCTGAAATTCTTTAGGCTAATATATTTCCACACAACTCCCTTCTTTTGTTGAAAAGGTAAGTGATTAAAGATCTGAGATGTTACATAAGCTGTCATATCAATCAGGTAGTATGTACTTATTATACACCTACTGTATGTCTGGAACTGCCCTGGGAGCTAGAAATATAAATATAAAGCCTAGATGGTGTGGGTTGGTTTTACTCAATTGTTATTTTCTTTGCTGGAAAGAGGTAGGAGGAGGGTTATATTTGTAAATGAGTGTAATGTTAAAAGAAAAGATACCACTAAAGCTTTAGAAAAGAAAGAAGAAATTGAAAGGTTTGTTAGATTAAAGCATACTAAAGATAAATTAATTCCTGCTATTGATAGCTGTGCGCTCTCCTGTGAGGAAAGGGAAGAAAGGAAGGAAGGAAGGAAGAAAGGAAGGAAGGAAGGAAGGAAGGGGAAAGGAAGAAGGAAAAGAAGGAAGGAAGAGAAGGAAAAAGAAAAAAAAACCCTGTCATTCTCACACTAAAACTATCATCCCTTTCTCTGAAACCATCTTTTTAGCCACTATTCATGTACGATACCTTCCCTTTTCTTCTGAAGCTGGAGGAACAGCATGATGTAGTAAGTAGATGGAGAACTTAGCTGACCTTGGAGCCAGGACAACCTGGGTTCAAGTCCAGCTTCTTACACCTACCTACTGGCTCTGTGATCTTGGGCAAATCATTTAACCCCTCTTTATCCCAGTCTGCAGTAAACATGCCGATTTGCATTGATAAAAGAAATTCTTTCCCTGGAGCTCCCCACAATGATAAAATCACAGAGCTACCAAATCAGGTTGCCTGTATTTTACAATAGCTTCCTGAAAGCAAGGCTTCTTACAGATACAAAGTAGGGGCAGGTTTTCCCCTCTGATTCCTGCCCACTTTCCAACACATTGTTAGTTTGAAATGCACTCTGTAGGTGTTCCAAGTTATCTTTGATTCCAATGAAGCGTGGTTTGAAGCAATGCTACACCCCAAGGACCGTCAGCTGTGAAATGACAGCAACAGATGGACTTTGCTAGGATGAGGCAATCAAAGGTAAGCAAAGTTTGAACAAAAATACTCCACTGAATTATGATGACAGTCAAACAGTGGCAAACTCTGTAGAAATAGGTTTTGTCATTACCCAAAGGTCAAATTCCTAATAAAATCTGTTAGGTGGGGATTGCTCTTCACAGAGTAGCCTTTTCAATCACATCTGGACTTGAGGGAGAAGACTTTGTCAGCTCTATTCATGTACATCTCCCTAGATGTCAAAAAGCAATAGAAAGAAATCTCAAGGCTTGATCACCAAGTTCATCTCAATGTGGAATGAAGTCTCAATGATAGCTTATCCAGTGCTCACTTTGAGTCTGATAAAAGGGTTGTTGTTCACCAGTTAGGAAAAAAAAAAACAAAACACCAGTTACATATCTTAACCAAAGTGCTACTATATTCAATTCAATAAGCTTTTATTGATTGCCTACTGTGAGTGCATAGCCTAGGGAATGGGTATACAAAAATTAAATAATGAAAATAAAATAAATGAATACAAAAATAAAAAAATGAAATTGTTTTGGCCCCCAAGAAGCTTATTTATATGGCAGAAGTTAAGTAACAAGTATATAGGAGCAGCTTCGATGGTGCTGAGGATAGAGCCTCTGGCCGAAGCCAAGGAGAGCTGAGTTCAAATCCACTCACTGGCTGTGTGTATGTGGTATAGAGTGCCAGGGCTGGAGACAGGAAGATTCTTCTTTATGAGTTCAAATGTGGCCTCAGACACTCAGTCACTGAATCCTCTTTACCCTCAGCTTCCTTTTCTGTAAAATGAACTAGAGAAGGAAATGGCAACTGGTTTGGTATCTTTGCCAAGAAAACCCTAAATGGGCTCATGAAGAGTTGGAAATCGAAGCTGTGTGACCCTGAACAAGTCACTGAGATTCTGTTTGCCTCAGTTTCCTTACCTGTAAAAAGGGAATAAAAATAGCGTCTACCTCCCAAGGTTGTTGTGAGGATGAAATGAGATAATGATTAAAAAGTTCTCAGCACAGGGGCTGACACATAGTAAGCACTATATAAATGTTGTCTATTATGATTATATGTGTAAAGACAAGATGGGTATAACAGGCATTATAGAGTAATTTCCCAGGGGAGGACATTAGTAGCTAGGGGCAAAAATGGTTCTGTGTAGGCTTTCTGCAGTATTTTGCATCTTAAGTGAATTTTGAAGGAAGCCAGGGATTCACTCTTTGAGGTAGAAGTGAGGAGAGAGTGCATTCTAGAGATGCAGGATGGTAATGTTTAACAACTAGCTCTCCTTAAACAAACCAAAAAAACTATGTACCAGTGACAGACTTTTATATTTAACTTGCATTACTAATATTTTCTCCATTATTTCCTTAAAACTAGATAATCAATAAAACAAAAACAGCAAGTCCTTATTTTGTAGTATTGACAATTTCTGAGGTCTAACTACTTATGATGAAAATTTAACCATCAGTTCAGGGTTCAAACTGACTTAAGTTCACCATTGGGAGATACTGTGCAAAGTCAGAAAGCAGGGGGAATGGCATGTCAAGCAATAGAAAGTAGGCCAATATGCCTGCCTACCAATGGTTGGAACATAGTATGTGACGTGGAGTAATATGGATTCCAAAGGAGTATACCTCTAAAAGTAAGCAGGAGCCAGATAGTTAAAAACTTGAAATACCAAACCAAAGAATGTATTTTTATTCCATAAGCATGAGGAAGCCATAGGATTACACAGTCAGATCTGCATTTCATCTGTGAGGTTTTATCATGAATCACTGAGCATCTATGGTACTGATACTTCCTGGAAGTGGGGTGAAGAGGCAGATTCTATAAAGAGGAAGAAAGGAGTCCAATATTAAAATATTATCTGGATTAGTCTCTAAATGCTGGTAGAAAACAGACTCCTGAAATGTGTGACCATATTGAAAACCATTAGAAAACATCTTTTGGAATTTCTCTGAGAGTTTGGCTCCATTGGAACTGGAGATTCAGCTCTGATCAACTCTGTTTTCTTTCCCTTATTAATACCCTGGATTTGAAAAGTATAAGGGATCACGAAACTACCTGGCATTAAAAGCTCAGAAAACTTTACATTCACTGACACCCACATATACCTGAGCAATGTCCATTCAATGAATTATCTGGGAAACAAATGGAAAATACTGAATTTTTTTAAGCCCTTCAGTGCTAAGCACTCACCTTTAAGGAACACTCATTTAGATTAAAATAGTTGAGAAATAATATATTCTGTTCACGTATTAGCTTTCAAAGGGGGCAGCTAGAGCCCTATACCTGGAATTATGGTGTCTTTTAGATAGGGGAGCTTGCTTCAGTCAACATTTATGTGTCAGCTTGATTATAAATAGCTTGCATTAATTCTTGAGCATGTGCTTGTTGGAACTTGCCTCTGAGATTGACCTATCCTACAAAAGAGATTAGCTTGGCATGCTGCAAATTCAAAACTCCTGAAACAGAAGGGTTAAGCAGCCTAGTCTGCGAGATAGAGAAGGCCATGGTAGTTACAGAAACACATTTGTAGAGGTTTTAGATATGAAAATAATTTAGCCCAAATCTCACCTTAGAAATGCCTTTCAAACTAGGTAGGAAGTTGAATTGTTTTAAGGAAGGGCAGTCAGTAATTTTCTACAATACAGTTTGGATTTAATGTTTCATTTTCAGGTAAGTACTGCAAGGAGTGCCAACTGAGGCTGTCTCATTCCAAATGTTCTGGTGAATAGGGAAACCAGAACTACTTACTCAGCCTGATAATTTTAGAAATTTTGAAGTTCTTTCTTAGTTGCAAACTCCTTTTGAATAGAGAATCAAACTATAACTTCAGATTACAGTTTTACTTTTCTGCAACTTTATAGATGTCTTGAGACATACATTTTTGGAGGTGGCCAATAAAGGAATTTGTTTTGCCTGACAATGCATATTAATTATAAGTGTTTTGTTTCTCTTTTTTCTTTTTTGGAGGAAGGGAGAGAGAAAAGAGAGGAAAAAAAAATGCTTGTCAATTGAAAAAAAAAATTAATTCACTTTTAAAATTTATTTTTTTTAATCTTCCTAGCACATATGTGATAAACATAGAGACCATGAGAGTATTCAGCCTGCTTTGTGGATTTTCATAATTTTTCTTCTAGGCGTTTTCTTCTGATTTTTATAGGAGCAGCTTTGAATAGTTGGGGTTGCTTCAATACAGGAAAACCTCTATTCAAATCCTGCCTTTGACACACACTAACTGTGTGTGTCACTAATCACCAATCAGAAGTACCCAATGTGTGCCAGGCATTGTCTCAAGTGTCCAGCAGTTTACATTCTATTGGACAAGACAACATGTACACGTATAAGTATACATTTAGAATAAAATAAAATAAATGTGTTCCCTTCTTATAGAACTTACCAACTTATGGCAACCAGTTACAGCTCTTTGCCTAGATGTTTTGTCTCCTCTGCTAGATTAGAAAGGATGGTGAAAGCAGTGTCTGCTTTATTTTTGAATCCCTTAAGCACTGGGAACACCTACATAGTAGATTCTCCATAAGAGAATTGAAATGAATTGTGTTTTATTCTCTTCTCAGGTGAGAGAAATCTTTTCATTTAAATACATCAGGGGAATAGGAGGCTGACCCTGTCTAGAGAATCCCCAGCTGCAGTTTTATCATTCTTCAGTTCAATTAAATTCATCTCAACAACCTTGTTGGGAGCTGAGGATACTATCGTGTTGGCCATGAATACTGAAGCACGGTGACAAACCTGAGAAGTGAGGGGTATGCTAGGTAATGCAAACTGCATCCTGTACTGTATAATCCTGGGACAATCCTTCGTAAGCCTTGTCAAACCATCCCCCCAGTCCTGCCAATGAGATCTGCTAATACCAGAAATCTAAATAGTTGGGTCATTTTAACGGCCTGTAATGTCCCTAAGTATGTTTATTTAAGGATGTTGAAAGAATTGCCCCCCCTTGATTCAGAAAGGTAGTAGATATAGCTGATTAAAACAGGCTTTTGTGTCTTTTTAGAATTTCTCTATTTTGTATGTGTTATGAATTTTGTTTATTTAAGAAACGACTCTTATTCATGCGTGATATGAAGTAGGTCAGGTCAGACTCAGGTCTGTCTGGTGGTTCAGGTTTGGTATTGGGATGAAATGAGAAACTCATTGATTGTATAACAGTTAACAGAAAGAGGTCTCCTTGGCTATAACATGGAAAACATATTCAGTGAGTGGCATTGATTCAGTGGGCATGGCTTCCCTGCCTTTTTGGTTAACCATGGTGGTCCACTGGTCAGAAATCAGAGGAACTTCCAAGTCCTCCTGAAGAATCTTTTTATTTGGACCACCAGAAAGTTACAACCATGATGCAGGTGTAGTAGTCCCCTGGGCTAATTAAGGAGCTAGTTAAGCATTGAGGATGATTTCAATACCTTTTAAGGAAACATTAATGCAACCTTGGGGCGGGGCACTGCCCAACCTATGAAGCAGGGTCTTAGGAGATATTGCTCCTGTCACAGGAAGCAATTCTCTAATAGCCATGCAACAAAGCGCCTGGGTTCTTAACCTTTTTTGTGAGTCATAGACATCTGACAGTCTGCTATAACCTATGGGCCTCTTTTCTGATGCATAAGATAAAATAAATAGTATTACAAAGGAAACTGGTTATTGAAATAGTTACCAAATTATTAAAAAAAAAAAACAACTCAGGCCTCTCAAGATTAAGAATCCCTGACACAGTGGACAGAGGGTTGGGCTTACAGCCAGGAAGACCTGGTCCAAATTCAACCTCTTAGTATATACTAGCTGAATGACCCTGGGCAAGTCACTTTTCCCTTCTGTGCCTCAAGCAACTCCCTAGAGTTTATCTACTAAGTCACAGCTGTCATCAACCATAGTGGAAAAAGCTCTCATTGATGAAATAACAAATTCTTCAAGTATTCAGTACTCCTAGGGTCAGTTTCTTCTTAGAGAACTCTCCATGGGAAAAGACAAATTAGGCTACATGGTTACAAAGCTGGTTTTATTCTTTGTAGCTGATGTGAATACTCAGGGTCTTTTATTGCTCTTTTTTGTAGTCTTTTTACCATCTTCTTACCCCTATTGCTTCTTTTCTGCTAGATCCGTGGGGTAGGAGCCCTGACTCTGAAACAAAACAATTGAAAGAATTGAGATTATTTATCCTGGACAAGGAAAGGATTTCCTAAAATTTGAAAGATAGATACGGAAGAAAAATTAGGATTCCTCCACCCTCTCCTCACCTTTGGAACCAGCATAGTGTGGTGGAAAGAACACTGGTACTATAGGCAAAGAACCTGGGTTCAAATTCTACCCTTGATATTGACTATATGATCTTAGATAAGTCACTTTTCATGGGTGTCTGTTTTGTTATTTCTAAAATGACAGGCTTGGCTCTGACGTCCCTTCCAGGTTTAGAGCTATGATCCTAAGGACCAGAACCAATGACAGAAATTTACAGAAGTGAAGATTTAGAATTCATAGAAGAAAAAAAAACCTCCCTCATTAGAGCAGTATAAAAATGAAACTGGGTTATATTAATAACTCATATTTACATAGTACTTTACAAAGCACATTTCTCACAACCACCCCGTGAGGTAGCTAGTACAAATGACCCGATTTATAAATGAGGAAAATGAAACTCTGAGAGGTAAGCAACATGTCTAAAATAATACAGCTGGAGGTTTTCAACTGTAGACTGGAGGACCACTTGGCAGAGAATGTTGTCCAATCCATAGTACAGGGAAATAGTTTTAATTAGATGATCAACTGAGGTTCCTTATTACCATCTTAATCATCAGTATATCTATCTTTCTATCTGTCAGTCTATCTAGATATACTGGCTTAATCTTTATGTACCAGATTTCTTTAAAACAAATTTTTATTGATAGTTGTTTCCATATCAAATAAATTTCCTCCTGTATTCCTCCCCTCCCGTTGAATTTTTATATAGAAGATTATTTTTAATCCTGGAGGTTTTTTTTTTTTTGCTTCCTTTAAACATTTTTAATTGTTAATATTTTTTTTGAAAAGACGTGCTCCACTGATCACTCTTCTGTCCCTCACTCCCTCTCTCATTTCCTTCCTCCTTCCTTCCTTCCTTCCTTCCTTCTTCCTTCCTTCCTTCCTTCTTTCTTCACCATTTGTAAGCAATGATCTTTCAGTCATGAGAGGTCATTTGACATTGTGGAAAGAGAATAAGATATTAGAGGATCTGGGTTCAAATCCTACATCTATTCATGTGATCTTAGACAAGTTCCAAAGGCAACAATCTTCCTTTCATCATAAAATCTTTCCTTTCATCATAAATCATCATCATCTTCTCTCTCACTCTTTCCATTTCCTACCTATCACTAGAACCAGGCTCCCTGCCGATAATAGTCTCCCTGGCCCTCTTGCCAGTACTGGCAGGTACAACTCAACTCGCTGCTTTCAGTGGAAGAATAGGGATATGCCTTGCTTCTCATCGCCATTAACCAAGTTGTCCCTCTACCTCCATCATCCAATAATCTCTCTTCCTTTGAGGTTCATGCTGTTCATGTCTATTCATATTGGGTGGAAGCCACTCAATTAAAATCCTAGTAGCTGCTATCTATAGACCATCTGGTCATTCCCCTTCCTTCCTTAATGAGTTCAGTGTCTAGCTCACAATTTTCCCCTCAAACTAGGGGACTTCAGCATAGATACTGATTTTTCCTCAAGCACCCTAACCACTTAGTTCCTTAACCTATTCCCTTTTCATAATCTACTCCTCTAACCCATCTTAGCCACTCGAAAAGTTGGTCATACCCTTAGTCTTGCTGTCAGCCACAAATAAACCCCCTCCATGTTCAAGAATTCCAAATTCCCCTTATCTGACCATAATCTATTGACTTTCCACCTTTCCCTCTGCCTTCTTTTATAAAACCTTACTCTTCTTCCACACTATGACTTCCAGTTCCTTTACCCCTCAGTTCTCTCCTGGACAATCTCTCCTTATTATACACTCTCTCCTCTTTTCCAATTCATGACTGCTTGGTGAATCAGTTCAGCTCTATAGAGTTCTCGTGGGTCCCTGGTCCCCTTATCATATTGCCCATTGCACTTTGCCAAGCCTCACTGGTGGATGATTCCTATAGTCTACCATTTTCTTTCCTATAAAACATGCTTGCTGAGTGAAAGTAGAGAAAATCACACAACCATTCCTACTGGGTCCACTATAAATTTATGTTACACAACTTCAAATGGGCCCTCATTGCTGCTAGGCAAATACTTCTACACTTTTCATCAACTCACTAAACTACATTCCATAGTGGCTGTTCCAAACCTTTTCAGTCCTCCTCAAACCTCCCATGACTCTCCCCTTTTTCATCTTCTTAGCTGAGGATCTTGCCTCATATTTTATAGAAAAAGAGGTGTTTATCCACTGAAGTTATTTAACCTTTCAGATTCCTCTTTTCTTTCTTTTTTTTTTTTTTTGGTCTTTTTGGAGGGGGGAAGCTAAGGCAATTAGGGTTAAGTGACTTGCCCAAGGTCATACAGCTAGCACATGGTAAGTGGCTGAGACCGAATTTGAACTCAGGTCCTCTTGACTCCAGCGCTAGTGCTCTATTCACTGTGCCACCCAGCTGCTCCTGATTGAGATTACTCATTTCTACACTAAGGGAGCTGTACTAGATTATAGCTAAGTCGTCTTCCATCAGTAAGACTTTTGATCTAGAGCTTAGCTAAAGTTGCAGTGGACTCAGTTCAAAAAACAGGGTTTTTTTCTTATATAAACCTTCCTGGAAGTTATTTTCTAAGAGAATGTCTGTTACACAGAATTTTAAAATGGCATTGTTTTTTCAATATCATTTTCATTTACAAGTGTAACTATTTTCCTGCCCTATCCAATGAGCCATCTCTTCTAATGAAATAAAAGAGAGGAAAAAGAAAGAAAGAGGTTAAATTGAATGATCAACTGAGGTTCTTTATATCTCCAGGACTTTTCTGAAGATTCTATCATTTCCATCTTAGTCATCAGTTTTAATAATAATAATAATAAATGATATTTATTTATTAGTAGTAATCATTTATAGTATTATGTTTTACATATACAGTATTATAATAATAACATGACTATACTTACTATTAAAAATTTAATAATAAACCATCTATTTATCGTGTGTGTAAGAAAGGAAGAAAGGAAAAGAAAGGGAGAGCAGGAGAAAGGAGTGAGGGAGACAGAAAGAGAGAGAGAGAATGTTTGTCTGTCTAGGAAAAGTAATCAACACACCTACTTGGTCTGACAATTTCTGGTATGTTCCATACCCATAGATTGTTACCTCTGTAAAGAAAGGAGGGAGGTACATTTTCTCAGCTCCTCTTCAGTGAAAATTTTGGTGCACAGACCATTCTGAACAAAATGTGAATAAAGTTCCATAACAGAGACTTAAAATTGTTTCTTATCAGATTGTAAAAAATTTGGTTTGCAAAATGAACCCTCAATCTTTTCAACAGTTCCCTGCTCTCACCTACAAATCCTTGACCTATAAATATGTAGCCAGGTTCATGAATTTGCACCCAGCATGTTTCAAGGAGGTAGCCCCATCCTTCCTAATAAGTACATGTCTTTCACTTAATGACTCTAGATGCTAATTACAGGACCTGATCTTGTTCATTATTGTCATGATCATCACAGATTACATATTTTTGAGTGCCCATAGAGGGCACAACATGTTTACTGTAATATTTCCACTGGATGATTGTTTTGAAGTCTTAGGTCACAGCGAGTCTCCTTATCTCCGGGTGAGTCCAAACCTGCCCGCTGCTAGCAACTGCCTAGTGTCCAAAGTTTGTTTTTGACTGAAGACATTCCCTGATGGAGTATATTGAAGTGGTAATAACACGAACTTCATTGCTAAGTTTTCATCATTAATTAATTTTCTAAAGATGGCTATTAGGAGTTGGCTCTTTTCTTTATTAGATAACCCAGCCACAACAAAGCTGAGCTGCAAGTTTGCCAGAGTCATCAGAAACAGAGGATAGAAATCCCAATTCCCCTACCTGAGGTCAAAACAATTAAACCTGAAATCTCTATGAGAAGCCAGTCAATTTAGTTACTGCTATAAGCACCTATACCTATCTCTGATATCCCTGGTTATCAATGTATGGGTAGGAATATGTGAATCTCATTCAGCCTTTCTAGAATTTAAAGGGTAAACAGAAGTACCTCTCAAATCCAACACGGGTAATGTCACATCCATCAACAATTGTTATTATTTGTGTTACATTATAATATAGAATCTGCTCTGATGTGCCAATGGCACTGTGATCCCATTCCCTACAATGATGCAATACTCAACCCATCCCAGTTGTATTATATATAATCTATGTATAATGTGTATATAATACATATGTATATACATACAGATACATATATACATACCATACATAGATTATATATAACTGGGATGGGTTGAGGATTGCATACACATATATATCTGTGCGTATACATATATACACGTAATCTGCCTACATACACACACACACACACACACACACACACACACACACACACACACACACCCCTGTATAGAGGCAGCATAGCATAAGGAAGAGAGCCTACCTTGAAGGCAGAAAGATCTGGGTTCAGGTCCTGCCTCTGATACTTTTTTAGGATCTTGGGTAACTTACTTAATGGTATGGTGTAGTGATATCAAATTCAGAAAGAAACAGAGGAAACTAAATACATAAGGAACCCTGTAGGAGCATATTGATTTGGAAAACCACATATTAACATTATCTATATTCAGTGTTTGTTTTGTTAAATATTTCCCACTTATATTTTAATCTAGTTTGGGCTACACTTGTGAGTATTGCACAAGTCATGTCAGAAAATTGCTAGCTCTGTGCCGAGAGGACATGAGTTCAGATTCTATCTCTAACACTACTAGTGTAACCTTAAGCAAGTCATTTAATCTCCTTGGTCCTCAGTCTCTTTACCTGTAAAATAGACTCAGGGTACAGAATATGACTTTTTTTTTTTTTGTCATGGCCAATGTGGGAATTTCTATCACTTAACTGTGTATATTTGTCATAACTTTTTTTCCCCCTTTTTTCTTTCTTGGTGGCAGGAGGGATGGTCTGGAGAGAAAATCTATTTTTGTTTATTGAAAATTATATTTTTAAAAATTAATTTAAAAATAAATGAAAATGAGGGATTTGGTCTCTGAGGTCTCCATCTATGGACCTTTGATCTCCAGACCTATAATTACATTATCCTGTGATCTATAGCCAGCTCTCTAAAAGGATTACATTTCAGAGAAATTTCCTACTTGCTTGGGTTCATGGGATTTCTATACCCAGAAGTTTCTTATGCCAGTGAGGTGACAGGTCCAGTTCTTTTTTTTTAAACATAGCATTTACTTATTTGTAAACATGTCCTATCTCCCTGGTACAATACAGGCTCCTCCAGGTCAAGTACTAATTCTTTTCTATTTGTAGCTTTAGTGTACAGCACACCTGCTTACCGACTGTCCTGCCTTTGGGACTCTGATATTAATTGTCCCATAAATTCATCATAGGACATCCACCCAAAGGGCTGGGGACCTTCTTCACATTCTCTTGACATTCCGAATCTGCAAATGATGGGCTGGGTTTGTTCAAAGCTTATGTTTCTTCTCCCCACTCCCTACTCCCCATCTACATATCTGCTCTACCCTTTTATCCTGAGTCTGAATCTAGGCTAGCTTAGTGTGGCTTGTTTTCTCCTTTCTCCACATATTTATAGCTTTTCTTTCCTTTTGTTCCCTTCAGAAGTAAGTCTCCTATCACAGATCATAGTTTTTTTTCATGGTGTGCCCTTGTTCTTAAGTCTTCTTTGTTCCTTTTGCAATTTGTGGTGTGACCCTATGGATGACACAAGCCTTCTCATTTACACTTGAGAGCTCTCACAATTTCCTTAGTCATTCTCATCAGCTACATTCTCCTGATGCATTATTATTTCTGAGTGGTGCTAACTGCACATTCATTTCCTGAGGGTGCTTTAGCTTCCTCCATCTCCGGCATCTCTATTCTTTATTCTACCGGGCGTGATTATCTTCTCAAAACTTTCCTGTGTTAAAGTTGAAAGCTCTTCCTCCCTTAAACAGGGATGAACTACCACCCTGGGCTTTTGGAGATAATGCCTGCCTTTACATAAGCTCACCTTTTCTTTATTTCTAACAATTCCACCCATCATGATAGCAAGTTGAATAAGGAATTCATCTTTCATCTACTTTCTGAAGCTGGGAAGAGACTTTACAATGAGGCAACAGCTCCCTCAAACTTATTCTGCAGGGATTCTTAACCTCTTTTGTGGCATCGACCCCTTTTGACAGTCTGGTGAAGCCTATGGACCCCTTCTCATGTTTTTCAGTACATGAAATAAAATACTTAGGATACCAGAGGAAACTAATTATATCAAAATGTAGTTATAAATTTTTTTCTTAAAGTTTAGAGACCCCAGGTTAAGAACCCCTGTAAATATTTATCTGAAAGTCACAAGTGACAAAATTGAATAAAAGGCCCCCAAACTCAAGGTCTCAGATGTCTATTCAAGTGCACAAAATGTTGGTAACACAGCAATTTAAACTAGAGAGCCAGTGAAAATTGACTTTGAATTCACAGGTGTTACTGAAAGGGTCTAAATTTGAAGAAATTCCTTTTTCTACCTCTAGCATGAAGGAAAAAAAGACATAAAGAGATGTACCCTGCCTTGCTCTGGCAGAGGGCTGAAGGCTTCTATTGTTAAAGGTCTTTGCAACCCTGGTCAGTCAGTCAGTTAATAAACATTTATTAAGTGCCTACTGTATACTAGGCACTGTATGAAAGCTCTGGAATCAAAGAAAGGCAATTCACTCATTGATATGAAGGAGGCTGTGACATACAACTTTTCAACTAGCATCAACACCCCCTTTCTTCTCCCTCCCCCAGCTGTTATGCTTTCTTAGGTTTATTTATGAATGGGAAAGGAATTGTTTGCCCCTTTGGAAAGTTTTTTCGAAGTGTGGACCTAGAATTTATGATTAATAGTGTTAAGTTTCCTAAGGAGACGAAATTAGGCCTCAGTAGTATGGGGATAAACCTTAGTCATCTTGGCCTTTTCTCTCTCAATCTTCTTCCCGCTCCCCATATCTCATCAGCTGCCTCAGAAGTTGTCTGCAGAACATTGGTCAACGTTTTCCCTTCTTCCCAACTGGCTCCAGAACCAACTGGCTCCAGAGGAAAGAGTGATAGAGGAAAGCTGGTAACTTTGCTCTCCCTAAAATCCAATTCACTTGCAAGTTATGACATCACCATCCTGGTATCATGGTCCTCCTAGAGAATGAAGGACAAAACAGTGACAATATGAAATATATTCTACGAAAATATCAATTATGTGAAATATTTGTCTGAAGTTCATCGAGTTCCTATGGCACCCAGAATGAGAAACTCCCATAACAAAACTATAAGTGTCCCTGAGGCTTGGTGGGTTATAACCCATGAGTGGAATGTGTCCTGCAGAGAGCAAACCTTGTTCAAAAGAAGCAAGAGAGAAAAAATAGGAAAAGGCAGAACATTACTGTATAGTGTGAGGAAATATGCTCATCTGAGTCAGAGCTATGCTGAAAAGCATCTGGGTAAAGATCAGTGGAGACATAATAGAGAATCAAAATTGCCATCAGAACATGGTACAGGTGAGACAAAGAAAATGGGGGAGAATTTGAGAGACTGATCACAAGGAAGGCATCAGAGCATGATTCTTCAGTAGTGATGGATTCGATTAACCACACCTGTTAGAATGATTTCCTGTGTCTAAAGCATTGTAGCTAACACTTCCTCACCTTGCTTTAAGGATAATTTCATCATTCATAAGGTAAAAGAACCAAGTCAGGGAATTACTGTGCTGGTCCTGTAGTAGCTGGTTGATAAGATGGAAATGGGGTAGGTGGAAGAAACTTGGAGCAGTGGGTAGGCACTCCATCTGAATTTGTGATAATGAGGAAAGACAATCTGCTCTTCAACCTTGACTTGGAGAGAGCACATTTTAAAGGTTCAGAGAAAGCATGCTATAGCTTAAGATTCAACAGCCAAGGAAGGATGGGAAGCCATTAAGTGAAACAATTCAGATGAGGAAAAAGGGAGAATTAACTAAAGAGGCTAATGAGGGGAGTATATTGAAAATCCATCTAGTTTATGTGTCCAATACACCCACTGCTAAGGTCCCTTCAGCCTTTTGATCCTATGATCCTATACTGCTTCAAAGAGATTGGAAGACTTTGTACCATAATTAGGCAGTTTTCTTTATATTGTATAAATATCTCCTACTGCAATTCAAACAGCCTCTCATATTACATTTCTACAAGGAAAAGAATGCCTGCTCATTCTCTTCCACGAGGGACAGTTCTTTAAGTCAGAGGTTCCTAACCTAGGGCTCATGGATGACAGAATTTATGTGGTATATGAACTTTTCTAACTCAAATTTAGTAGTTCTTTCAATTATTTTAAAACTTTCTGAGAAGGGTTATATATAGCTTTACCTGACTGTCAAAGGAATTCATGACACACATGAAAGGGTTAAGGACCCCTGCCTTAAGTGGATGAAGACTGTCTTTTAAATACCCCCAACCCAAGGCTTCCTGTCTTCAAGACTTAACCCTTTCAGTCTTTTCTCCTATTGAAAATGTATGTATTGGGATTTTTTATTTGAAGTCTCAAAGGCATGGAGGCTTGGTATACCACCCCCAGAATCATAGATTATTAGAGCTGGAAAAGAGAAAAACCTTATAGGCTCAATTAAGTCCAAAGCTCTTGTATTGGGCAATGGGGAAACTCCATCCCACTTTGGGAAGTAATTTGCACACCGTCACAGTGTCACTGTGGCAGAATTGCGTCAACCCAGGTTTGAAGGTTACTGATAGCTTTCCATTTGCAGTGCTATGCAAAGGGAGGTGTAGGGAAAGAGTGGGGGAGGGTCAGGGAGAACAGAAGAATTTGTGTATCAATGTTAATTCAACTAAACTCAATTCAATAAGTATAAATGTATTTAACTCCTAGGTAGACCAAGTAATAAGCTGGGCAGGAAAGACAGAGCTGACTAGAAGCCCCAGAGACCTCTCACCTAGTGTCTGCACTCTCTTAAACATTTCACTAATTTGAGCCATTTAGATTACATTTCAAGTTCCTTTCCCTGTCTCCTGAGTTTTCCCACATTTAAAATCAGGTGAATACAAATCAGCTAATTAAATAAATAGATAGATAGATAGATCAATCAAATGAATATACTGGATGAAAGGGACCAGGAAGTTAGTCTGGAAAAATATTTATTTATCTGTTGGGTGCAACATTTGTGTGATTGTGGGCAGCAGGGTTTTGTGTAATACGGACCTTAAGCATAAGGAAGCTGGTAGAAGCCAAGTTGTGAGTATTCAGCCATCACTTCAGTAATCAAAGGGGTGGGAGAGTGAGGTAGAGGGAGAAGTACAATTCATTGAGCTAGGTGGCACAGCGGTTTTCCTGAGTTCAAGTCTGGTCTTAGGCACTTATTAGCTGTGTGACCCTGGGCAAGTCATTTAACCCTGTTTACCTCAGTTTCCTCATCTGTAAAATGAGCTGGAGAAGGAAATGGCAAACCACTTCAGTATCTTTGCCTCAAAAACCTCAAAAGGGTTCATGAAGAGTCAGACACAACTGAACAATACAGTTCATTCAAACATCATACTGTGATAACAAGGTTGTTGTTTTTTTTAATTCTCCACATTAACACCTGTCACAGTATTTTTTGCCTTTGTTCCTGTTTTCTCTAGATCTGGCATAACCTCTCAAACCACTCTACCTTTTCTCTAGCCGCTGACATCCTATCCATCCTTCATCCATCACCTCTTTTGCTACCCCATCTCCCGTACATGAAGTCTCAAATCAGTAACAAGTCAATAAACGTTTAAGTACTCAGTGTCAGACACCATATTAAGCAATAGAAATACAAATACAGGCAGAAAGAAAGGAGCTTACATTCTGATGGCAGAAGACAACACTGAAAAGGGAGCTGAAGAGGGAGAGGAAGATGATGAAGGTAACTGATTCAGGGATGTGGTAGAGAAAGTCTGAGGAATAGGACTTGGAGCCTGGAGAGGAATGATGAAGAATACTGGTCTTTAAAATGAAAGTTCTGGGAAGAACCAGTCAATCTGAGGGAGAGGCTGCAGGGGCGGGGACTTCAATGTGAGAAGTCAAGGAGTGAACTCCCAAGATGAAGACATTTCTGGGGCATGGTAGAGAAAGTTAGTAGAGCAAGGAGTGCATCCTTGAGAGGAATGAGGGGCAAAAAAATCTTTGTACTCCCTAGACAGAAGTGATTGCTTCTTTATTTGATCTTGTATTTATACCATTCTTCAACTTATCACATTTTAATTTATATACTAATTGTGCATGTATTTGTTATCACCTCTCATAGATTCTAAGTTTCTTGAGGACCAAGATATGTCTTACTCATATTGAATTCCTCCCCCAGCCCAATGACTTTTACATAGAAGGAATTTAACAAATGTTTGTTTAATAAATGACATTTACTATTCATTCTTGATTTCAAATGTTTAAAGACAATTGAGAAGCTAATACCTCCTTCAATGGATCTGTTATCCTATTGATGTGAAATAAGACAGATCATAACTTGTTCAACACTTCCTCCCCCCCATTTTAAAATTAGATATCAGTGCATTATATGTGCCTTCATACCTTCATGCCTCCTTTTTTCTGATCACATAACTCCTTGGTGATATCTTCCATATTAAAAATAAGTGGCCAAAGCTAATGATTTTATTGATATAGGGAACTTTATTGGCTTAAGTGGAAAACACCTCTCTATCAATGCAAATCAGCCCCTACTCTTTCATTTATAGAGAGAGTAAGTACACCACTAAAAGGTTAAATGACCCATCCAGGGTCATGCAGTCAGTTTCAGAGGTTGAATTTGAACCAGTGTTACTGACTTTAGAGGCTAACTCTCCAGTTATTCTGCCAAGTTTAGCCTTAGCCCAAAAAAGGGAGTAAAATTGAATTAGTGACTCTAAATATTCTATGTCCACCTTAGAAAACTGCTAATGTTCTTCAGCCCGGGGGGAGAATATCCCTGCTTGTTCCTTTCAATCAAGTCATTTTATTTCAGAAAGCTAGCTTTAGTAAATGAAAATTCTTAATAACTTGTATCTAGTCCCTTCAACCTCCCCAGAACAAAGGCACTGACAAGATCCATTGAGAAACATTCTACAAACTTTTAATAAGCCAGTGCCACTTCAGAAGGTCAATGTCCCAATAAAGAAACATTCCCAACCACTCCTTAGAGAGCTTTTGTGGGACGACTATTTCCCAGTCTGGCCCAGAAGTTCCATGAAGTTAAGAACATTCTCAGGCCACTGAGGAGACAAGTACATTATCAAAGGTCTCTAATTTCTAAAGTCCAGGAAAATAAAATGTTGGTGATGAAAACTTTCTCTGGGGGCTTAGTCTACGGGCAGAAAGCTCACTTATCACAAACAAACCATTTCTAAGCAAGCAACAATTTTGTTGACCATGTTTAAGGACAGAAACACACAGTTCCCAAATGTAATTTCAGCTCTCTAAAAGACAGTTTTGTGCTCTTTCAGAAATACCTCGGTGAATCTTTTCTTGTTGTTTTGTTTAAAGAGATTGTTCCTTGATCCTCTTTAGTCATCTTGAAAAGTGAAGAGAACAAGCCACTGAGTGATCTTTGGTTAGCCCCCAACTTTTTTCATGGAGGGGTTCACTCCAGTACAAATAGGTACTGTTAGTAATACTGGTTAAGATCTCAAAAATCTTGCAGTACTCTGCCAGCCTTAGTGAGGTCAGATTTATTTAGATTAAATCAGATTAAGTGGTTTTTGCCAGAGAATTCCTATCTTCACTAGAATTTCCCCCCATAAATCCCTTTAAAAATACAAAAAAACTCAATAATGGAATGTTAATCTCTTACATTAAGAGAAGGATTAAATTTACTTAAAGTATAAAGTCATGTGGTATGTTTTCTGCATTTCCTATCTCTTTACTGCTGAACCTAAGCTTTGCTTACTAGACTTACACGGTTAGGCCTCAGTGTGATAATTTTTGACAGAGTAAATGAGCGGTAGATTAGCCCCCAAAGCCTTAGCAATTGTATGAATTCCTTAGGGAATTTGCCTGCTGTTTTAACTAACTACATTGCTGCTTTTATAGGTGCATTATTGCTGGGACAGAAAAAAAAGCTTGAGCTATATGTCATCTTCTTGGGAGCCTGTGCTTTTGGGGGACTCTTTCTTGATGGTTTTGAAGGGGGCTGCTGAGGTCTTGTAATGTTTTGGGGTGACTTTGTCTTGAATCTCATGTTTGGGCACCTGGGTATGTGATATCAGCCTGTGGAAAGGTCACCTTTCCCCCCAGTTGTAAGTCATTAACTCTGTCCCTTTCCCCGCCCCAACCTATAAGTATCTTCCCTGAAGATCCTTAACTATAACAGGCCACACCTAAGAATTCTTAAAAGGATTCCTTAGAGAAAGGATTACCCCTTTTGTTCTAGTGGCCAGCTGTAAGATAACTGCTAACAAAAGAACTTCACCTTATCAAAGGGGAACCTTTCAGGGCAGACAGGCTGGGTACTCCTCCCAAACTCCACCTCTGTATGACTTTTGTTACTATATAATCAGTACCTCCAATCCCCACACTTCCCCAGGAGGATTCCCCTTGATTCCCTCCCATCCGCTTGACAAGCGTAATAAAGTCTCTTAAAACTGCCAAGACTGCTCATGCCTGGTAATTCTTTCAGACTGATAAGAACCCTCAAAGGATTTCCATAGAAATCCACCTTTTCTAACCCTCATCAGTTTGACTTGTCTACACTCTTCCCTCCAATCTGCCTCCTCTCCCTCCTTCTAAAATAAATGGGACATGTAAGGGCTTTGGGGGCAAAGACCTTCAAGCTTCTTCTTCTCAATCTTCTAGTGCTAAGGACATAGAAAGTAACTCATAGGGGCAGAGCCAAGATGGCGGCATAGCAGCAGCAATATATCGCAGCTCTCACATAGCCATCCCAAAATACCGATGGAATAGGACTCTGGACCAACCTAGAACTTCAAAACGCACACAAAGATACTTCCCACTAAAGTCAGCTCGGCTACGAGGAACCATATCAGCGCTGCGAACTGAAACCAGCCTGTCCTGAAGCCGTGGCTGTGCCCCGGGGGCGGCTGGGTGGAAAAGCAGAGAAAGCTCTCAGGTGAGCGGATTAGCACCAGCTGCTAGGGGGGATTAGCACCAGCTGCGAGTGGGGATTGCGGAAAGGGGGAGATAAGCATCCAGCTGAAAGGTCTCCAGAGCAGAAAAGCAAAAGGTGGAGGTTTTACACCCGCCTCCGTGTTGTAGCTTCCCGCCCTTGGCCTGCAAAAAGCAGGGGGACTGAGCAATTGTTTTCAGACCAGTGCTCTCGCGTTGAGCGGCCTGGATCCAGATCGTCGTCTTGGGCCTCGGTCCTGGAGTCTTCATTATCCAGTCAGCGGGAAGTCTACAGCAGCCGGGAGGACCCCAGCGATTTGGGACAGAGCTTTCCCTTCTG
>CM053592.1:52605237-52686644 GCA_028646515.1 Pseudochirops corinnae
GACTGGGGGAGGGGGGACACACTGGGATGGCTGTTTTGGGGTGGTGGGTAGGGGAAAGAAGGGGAGAAAATAACTCAAAATCTTGTGGAAATGAATGATGCAAACTATAATAAAATTAAAAAAAAAAAAGAAAGTAGCTCATAAACACTTGTTGAATTGAAAGATTAGAATGGTGAATCTCTGTAAAATGGGGCTGAAAGGGACCTGAGGAAGTCATTCTTGTTTATCCAGTTCTCTTTGGACAAGACTGCATCAAAACCGTGTAATAAAAGGAAAGACCCAACCTGGGATGTCCAATTTCAAATTCCGTATTTGACTCAGGTACATGTATGGCCAAAAAGACACATGAGCTGATGACATAGTGAAGGAACACAGGTGACATGAATGATTTAAAATGTCGTTGTTGGTCCTTCCTTCTTGAAGAAGACCATAACATCAGGAAGATGATGCCTTGACTTGCAAGTAAATTGGATTTCAGTGAGAAGGGGCTATGCAAGGTCACCAGCCTCACTTTTTTCTCTGGAGCCATCTGGGTCCAGTGGCAATGTATAGATCAGGACAAATGGAGATGGCTCCCACATAGAGAATCTAATTTAGCTGAATTCCAGCGTGTCTATTTTACTCAGACAAGCTTGGTTGGGGGGGAGGGGTAGATCCCTTTGTTTAGATTGCCTGAGACTGGGGGTCACTAAAAATGTATTTTGAACTAGAAATCATCAACAAAACAAACATGAGCATTTCCATATATAAATAAAATGCCTCCCTTCAGAAAAGGGGATTGAATTTGCAAGTGAATCTATTACTTACAATTTGTTTTAAATATATGTACATATATTATATTTTTAATTTAATGTGATTTTGACACTTCTGAAACATTGAAAAATATAGAAAAAGGCCTCCAGCGCGTGAAATGGATTCTCATTAAAAGCTTTATAGAAAGCCATGAACAGCAATAGTGGAGAATGAGGAGTTATGTATGGCTTACCATCTATACTAATGAGTGAATGCCCACATCCAAGCTCTGTCATGGAATCTTTAAAAGTCTTAATGTGTTTCATTAAAAATACATTCAAGTGGCTATGAACATGTGATTTTGCCAAGTTTGATGAGTGAATGACCTAAAATAGTAATTGGTTAGAGATGTCCTATACTTTATAATTATGAATCAGCTAGGTGCCTTAGTAGGTAGAGTATGAGGCCTGGAGTCAGGAAGACTCATTTTCTTGAGTTCATATCTGGCCTCAGACACTTATTAGCTGTGTGTCCCTGGGCAAGTCACTTCACCCTGTTTGCCTCAATTTCCTCTTCTATAAAAGGTGCTGGAAAAGGAAATGGCAGACTACTCCAGTACAGTATCTTTGTCAAGAAAACTCCAGATGAGGTCATGAAGTTGGACATGACTGAAATGACTGAACAACAACATACTTTGAAATATATTGCTTCTTGAGTCATGCCTGTAGAGCCCAGCCTGATTGGATAAATGAATAACTTAAAACACACACACACACACACACACACACACATATACTCACACTCATGAACTTTTAGAGTTGGAGGGTAGCTTAGGGATTATCTAATTCAGCCCATACTTGACCAAGTATGGTCCTTTATAAATGTTCTAGGCAAACAGTCATCTGAACTTTGGTTAAAGGGCTACATTATGAGCCTCACAGCAAGTGAAGGCCTTGAGTAGTTTTGACTTCATTATAGTCAGTGTCAGAGTGTCAAATCTGAAGCAAGGCATACATGAATCGAAACCCAGAGCTCTGTATACCATCAAGTGGAATATGATGTGCATATGGATGAATAAATACAAGCCAGTATGAGAAGAGAGCACTAACAGCTGGCAGCGCCAAGATGAGTCAACCAGCATTTATTAAGTGCCTACTGTGTGCCAGGCACTTAATATAAAATAGTAGGCACCAGGATGATGGGCTTCTAAGGAGGAGGTATTGCCTGAACTAACCTTGAAAGAAGAGAGATGGAGATATTCTAAGAGGCTAGGTGAGGAGAGGCTGAAGCCCAGGCCTGAGTGAAGGCCTTCAGGTAAGAAAGAGAGAGAGTGAGAGAGAAGAGAGACAAACAGAGAGAGAGAGAGAGAGAGAGAGACAATGTTTCATTTGGGAAATAGCTGTGGACCAACCTCGCTGGACCGTAGAGTACATAGAGGAGAGTGATATGAAACATTACTCCATAGCTAATATGAGATTGAATTGAGCATCTCAGTTTCTACTACTCCTAAAGGGATAGACTTAGTATCTTTCACATGCTATTCATATTCCAGCTTTTTGCTGCCATTCTGTCCTAGTGTTGAATTCTATTTAATGAGGGTCAACAATGTTCAAGATAGAGTCTAGGATATATAATTAATGTAATAAAGAATGAATTTTCTAATAGGTTTGTTTATCAAAAGGAAGCAAGGTAGAACAGTAGACTATGGTCAGATTGAAGACCTTAGAGTCAGGAAGAACTGAGTTTGAGTCCTCCTTCAGACACTTATGAGCTGTGTGACGCTGGATAACTCATTTAACCCCTCAGTTTCCTGATCTTTAAAACAGGGATGATAGTAGAGCCTACTTTGCAGAGATGTTATGAGGACCAAATGATTTAATGTAGGTAAAGTGATTTGCAACTTTAAAGTGCAATATAATGCTAGGTGCTATTAAATGAGCTTAGCTTTCAGGTGTTCCTCCTATAGAGCTTATTTGTCTCCAATTATTCTTAGAGTTTACTCAGGAGATTGGCAAAGATTTTAACCCCATATTCAGCTCTGTCTCATCCTTTGACATGTGGAAAGAAGGAAGGAAGGGAGGGACTAAAGGAGGGAGGGAGGAAAGAAGGAGGGAAGTGATGGAATCCTAATAAAGCTGCCCCAACCCCAATATTCTAACTTCATTATAGACCTGGCCCTAGTGAACAGCAGGCCCACCGCATCTCCCCTCCCCTCTCCCCCCAATGTCCTAACTTCTTTGTTTATGCCTCACTGCTCTTTGGAACAACAGGTGTGTCCCTGAACTCTTAGTTTCCACAGAAACAGCAGGTGTGTCCATGTGATGGGAATCCAGTTACTGCCTCTACCTGATCACTTTCTCCAGACCCATTCCCACAGAAACAGGTGTGTTGTTATATTCAATCACAATCACATTATCCATCTAGCCCAAGACAGAACCACAATACCTAACTCTCTGTCTTAACCAGACAGGACCACAATAACTAGCCAGTTGGAGGGCAGCATGACCAGAATGTTTAACCACTAAACCATAGATGGGACCCCTCCTCCATTACCTAATCCCTTAACAAACTCCTCCTGCCTTTTTAATATGAATGATATTCTTCTATTTTATGTAAATTTCCGTTATGTAATTGCATCTTTACCCTATAAAAATCCATCTTGCTTTCTCTAAAGTTGCTGGTTCCTCTTGGAACTTAGCCCACCTCATGAAAGGCTTCAATCTCAATAAATGCCTATACTTGAATTAGAGGTGGTCTGGCTCTGAATTCTTTGAGATGGTTCCACCACAACAGATCATGAAACCCCAACAGTTTGGGGGGTGGGCAGAGACCCCACATCAACAGTTTTTGGTGTCCCTGGGTTTAAAGCACAACAGCTTTTTGGTGTCCCTGGATTTAAATTGCAACAGAGGAAAGGAAAGAAGAAAAGAAGGAAAGAAGGAAGGAAGGAAGGAAGGAAGGAAGGAAGGAAGGAAGGAAGGAAGGAAAGAAGGAAAGATGCATTAAGTTCTTATATGTCAGGAGGCTAGCTGGCACAGTGAATAGAACGCAAGATCTGAAGTCAGAAAGACCTGAACTCAAATCTGGCCTAAAATATTTACTTACTATAACCCTGGAGAAATCACTTAACCCTGCTTGCCTCAATTTGCTCATGTGTAAAAGAGCTAGAGGAGGAAATGGCAAACCACTCCAATCAATGTCTTTGCTAAGAAAACCCTGAAAGGTGTCATAAAGAGCTGTATGCTGAAAACCAACTGAAGAACAACAAAGTGTCAGGCACTGTGCTAAACACTTTACACATATTGTCTCATTTAATCCTCACAACAGTCCTGGAATGTAGGATGCTATGATTATCTCCATTTTACAAATGAGGGAACTGAGGCAAACAAAGGTCACATGACTTGCTAAGGGTTCTACAGTTATTAAATCTATGGATTTGAACTCAGGGCTTCCTGATTCCATGCCCAACACTCTATCTATTACTCCCCCAGCAGAGGAAAGGAAGAATGAATGTAAATAACCATTGTTTCTGTTTTGGCCAGAAACCCTGAGGGTCTTCCCCTCCCAGATCTATTTTTTAAAGAGGTCATTCTTTGCCTCAATCACTGAATGGATCCTGCCTCAGTCAAACCAAGAGTGGTTAAAGACTTTAGTTTTAAAAGCCCCAGGTCCCCCATTGCATCCTGGGTCATCTCCAGTTGTCCTGATCAATATCTGACGACTGGACCCAGATGGCTCTAGAGGAGAAAATGATGACTTTGCATAGTCCTTCTCATTTAAATCCAATTCACTTGCAAGTCATGGTATCACATTCCAGATGTTATGGTTCTCTTCCAGAATGAAGGACAAATGGCAGCAACCTAACTGCCTCTTTATGGACCAATCTGTTCATTGAGTTCTAATTTTTGGCCAAAATCCCCAAAAAGTTCTATTTTTTTTTTTTACCAAAATACTTGGCAGTTTTCCCAGCAATTCCTCAAAAAGTTGTTCTTTTTTCAGTAATTTATGTTATTCGATTTATCAAAAACTGAACTACAGTTTTTTACTTGCTTCTGTTTCTGCCTTATCTAGTCTGTTCCACTAAATTACTTTTTGTTTAAATCGATATAAACAGTCTTGATTACCTTTGCATTATAATATCGTTTGACATCTCATCTATGGTTCCTTATAATTTTTCTCTTCATTTTCCTTGAGATTCTAGACCTTTTAATCTTTCAGATGAATTTTGTTTTTGCTTTGTCTAATTGCATAATGAATCCTTTAGAAAATTTGATTGGTATAACACTAAATCTGTAAATTGATTTAGGAATATGAGGTTACCCTGGGTCATGGACTTTTGGGAATGGAGGGAAGCTGGGACAGATATACCAGCAAAGAGTTGCTGACTTTTTCTGGAGTTATTTTGTCTCTAAGAATTATCTTGTGAGTTTGTGGCTTTTTGTAAATTTTTTTTCAGTTTGTTGCATTTGGGGGGTTCTTATTTATTTGACACTATAAGGAGGAAAGCTGCCTTTTACTTTGCCACCTTTCCAGGATTCCAGATAGGCTTCCAGATAGTTTTCAAAACTGAAAATTATAATTTTTTTTTTCAGCACTGTGGATTATTTCAATTTTATCTGCTTAGGACATGAGTATGTGTCTCTTGGGTTACCATATTATGTCATATGTTCACCCAGCTTTGCCTTTGATCCCTTTCCATCAACCATTTTTTTCTATAGAACTTTGTGACCAGAGCAACTTAACAAGTTTAAAAGATTAAAGTCCTTTATTTAGGACTTGATTAGATTTCTCAGCGGAAGGCATAGAGAAACCCATTAGCACCAAATTGAATTGATTGACAACATCTCCTTAATGGATGGCTTAGTGTACCCTTAGTCAGGGTGCTTGTTGACCCACTGGCCCCTCCGTGAAGATGATTAAGTCTTAGCCTGCAACGATGCAGCACATGGGCAATTGGGAATTAATGGATGAGTAAATTGAGAGAAGTAGATGGATGTTAGAGATGTTGAAATCTATAGGACTTGGAAATTGATTGGATATGTGGGGTGGAGTGAGAAGTTGAGGATGATTCCAAAGTTGTAAACCAAAAGGACTGGAAGGATGGTGGTTTCTCTGATAGAAATAAAAAGTTAAGGAAGAAAATTTTGTTTTATTGTTGGGGGGAGGGCAGGGAGACAGAGTAATGAGTTTTATTTTGTACAGGTTCAGTTTGAGGCATCTATGGGACATCCAATATTAAAGGTCTAGTGGCAGTTAGTGATGTGAGACTTTAATTCAAGAGAGAGAGAGATTAAATATATAAATCTGAGAGTCATCTGCAGAGAGATGATAATTAAAACCATGATAGTTGATGAGATGGTGTGAGAGTGTAGAGAGATAAAGAAAGAGCAGAGGGCTGAGTCAGAGCCAAGAAATTCACAGTTGGGGGAGGATGGGATATGCATGCTGAATCTTGAAAAGAAGACTGGCAAGGGGCATTTAAACAGGTAGGAGCATAATCAAGAGTATTCAGTATCATGAAAACCCATAGAGTACAGAGTACTGCAATAAGAAGCAAAGGAAGTTTAACAATGTCAAATGTTGCAGAGGTCAGGAAAGAAGGGGACTGAAAAAAGGCTGTCAGATTTGGCAATTAAGAGATCATTAGTAACTCTGGAGAGCAGTTTCAGATGAGTGACTAGGTTAGAATTCAGACTATGAAAGGTTAGAAGGAGTAAGAGGAGAAGTGCGGATAAGGAAATTAGCTTTTCTTTAGGAGTTTTTCAGTGAAGAAGAGAACAGATATAGGATATCTTGTTAGGCTGATAGGGTTAGTGAAAATTTTGTTTTGTTTTTTAAAGAATAAGAGAGATTCAAGCATTTTTGTTGGCATCAGGGGAAAACAAACAAACCAACAAGTACCTAGGGAGAGAAAGAAGATTAAAGAGGGCTGTGGTATAATTTAGGGAGAAATTTGGAGGAAGAAATGAAAGAGAGGATGGGATCAAGGGCACTGGAAAACTTTTTTTTTTTTTTTAATCAGAACAGGATTGAAGGGAGACAGTATGGGATAGCAAGGGGTTTTAAGATGTGGAGAAATGAAGAAGAGGATGTATCTAAACTGGTTTTATTTTTTCTATTTAAAAGCCATTAAAGCAATGCTCTATTCATCTTGTTAAAATAAATTTTGTACATTGAAAATATTAAACAATAAATCATTTCTCTGACCCCCTGCTCATATAAGTTATTTTGTAAAACTTGCTAGATTGTATACTGAAAAGAATGTTAAAGGATGTAATAGTAATCAGTTTAGCAAGATACTTAGTACCTTGGGGCTAAATGTGGAAGGTGCAAACTCTGTCCCACTGTTGAGAAGGCATGAATTCATCTGTTGATGTGGAAGAAAGGGATTGGCTGAGCCCCTGTTGATGTGGAAGAAGGGGATTGGCTGAGATGTGTACATAAGCAAGAATTCCAGAGACAGAGAGAATTTGAATGCTGCTCCTGCTGAAGGAAGAATTGTGGAGACTGAAGCCAACAGAGAGAGAGAGAGAGAGAGAGAGCGAGAGCACGAGCGAGAGCGAGAGCGCGAGACAGAGTGAGAGTGAGAGTGAGAGTGTTTCTCTCCCCGCATCTGGAAGCTGAGAACTGAGATGGAGTTTTCCTGAAACCAGAATCTAGTGAGGGCCTGCCTGCAAGGCTGAGAGGGCTTGCCTGGAAGGCCAACATTCCTTCTGGGTCCTAAAGTCAGCTGAAGCGTTGGAGGACTGAAGAAGCATGACCAGGATAAGACTTTGTTTGTTCGTGGCCTGGCTGATCCTTGAGTTCCAGGCAAGAGAAGTGGTGAAGAATTTGAGATGTGCTGGACCCTGTAAACTTCAGTGTGTGCCAGGGACTGCCCTGAGGACTGGAGAAGGACCTGGGAGCTGTCTGCTTCTGAATCCAGGTGACTGTTCAGTAGATTCAGGAGGGAGCTGGGGCCTTGGAAGGGGATTTAGGGAATCAGAGAGACCACCCAGAATCAAGATGAAGAAAAGGCCCCTCCTTGGATGAAATTGAGGTTTTCTGGACACTGAGGAGTAGAGGATTTGTGTGGTTTTCTAATGACTGTATTTGTGATCAAGATATTTAGTAATTGTGAATCCAGATTAGTGACTTGAGTAAGTTAATGGTTGCCCCATAAGTAGAAGTTTGAGTATTCTATTGTGAATTGATTGAATGATTAAGTATTGAGTTGCCCCATGAATTTGATTCTATTGTTCCTTGTTCTAAATATTGTGGCCTCTGTAGTGAAAACTGGCCATTTTCTGTGATAAGATGTAATGTTTTGAATGTTTTGTCTTGATTTGTAATGGAATAAACAGAGTGTTCACTGTATTTTGTAATCTGAACTCTAAAAGCTGTTCACAGTAGCATTCTTTTGGGAATCTGCTGGTGCATGGCATTACAAAGGATGAATTTATTTCAGCCTTTTTCCACTTGATTATGATTTCTTTATGCCCTAGTACATGACTGCTTTAATTGGCATATAATTGGATCCTGAGAAATATGTGTGTTCTTTAATATTGCCATTTAAGAGATGACATATATCATAAAAAAAAAACTACAATTCTTCAACTTCATATTTCCTTCTTATTCATCATAATTTGTTTTTGAGTTTATATATTTATTTTTACTTTATTATATATTATTAAATACATACATGTGTTATACTTCCCCCTATGTTCCAAACCTTCCCTGTTCTCTCTATATACTTTCAATACCTTATCATCCTTTATTCTAACCTTATACAACAAATACCTATCAGCTTCTTTAACTTTTTCTCTACCTTCAGCATATCAACCATATCAGCTTAAAAACTCACCTATAGTTTGAAAGAAGCATTCAAAACAAAGTAGTAGCTCACAGATATTTCCAGAAAACTGGAGAAAAGGAGTCAAGGTGAAATTGTATGGATGAGATCACCTTTATCTAAGACTTCACTCCCATGCCAAGATGATAAATGGAAGGGAAATGACAGTGAGAAAGCTGAGCCAAAAGTGATAAAGTTGAAAAAGAATGTATGTAGCTGCTATTTTTATCCCCATTTTAAAGCTGAGGAGACTGAGTTACACCATATGGGGTAAGGTCAAACACTGGGTGAACAGGAACTCAGAGGCCAGGTAAGACAGAAAGCAGGAAGGTGATTAACTAAAGAAGTAGGTCAGAAGTTAGAGAAGTTGTCCAGACCTGAGGAGTGCACACACACCAAATGCCAAGGTAAGCAAGAGCAAAGCATAAGATATGAAGCCCCACAGAAAAGGAGACTCTCAAGTTACAGTCATTTCTGCCTCACCTAGGCCTCTTATATGCTTTTTCCTAGGACAGAAATCAGACCAAAGATGGGATCAGTTGGGAGTGGGGGGAGGAATGAGTCATGTTAAAGAGATGGTAAATGGTTTATTGACTTGAGTGAGGAATGAGAGGCCATAGCTGGGATTAGAGGTGGGAAAGATATAGATATTAACTCAGAATCTTTCTCTAAATTAAATAATTAACTATAGAGGATCTTGGGCAGTTTTCTTTCTTTTCCAACTCTCCAAGTCTGAGAATAACTTTTCTAGTTGTGTACTCATTAGATCTATATACTGTTGAAGCACATAGCTGGTGCTGTGGTTAGACCACTGGGTCTGGAGAAAGGATAAACTCAAGTTCAAATCCAGCCTCAGATTCTTACTAGCTCTGTGACCCTGGGCAAATCATCCTTTAGTTTCCTGAACTGTAAAATAACAGCATTCACCTCCCTCATAGGGTTGTTGTGATGATCAAATGAAAAAGTATTTGTAAAAAGCACTTGGCAAAGTTCCTGGTACATAGTAGGGCACCATGTAAATATTTATTTCCTCCTTTCCTCCCTCCGCCCATTCCAACAACAACAAAAAACCAGATACTTTAGGATTCTTACCGTGGGATTTTACATGAGCTATCTTAGGTTGTATATCATGTTTGTGATCTCATTGGAAAGGAAATTTTTGTTCAGTGAATATGAGAGATAAAGTCATGTTAGAAGCATTAAAGATCCTATCACAATTCTTCCTGCTAGAAATGGAATGATTCAGATGGCATCAATGGAGTCTGAATGGCTACTGAAAGATACATGTATGATAAGTCTAATACCTACCACCAGGGTTTACTCACTTTGTGGGTTAGGTCCGCCTTTCCCCTTCTATGGTGGGACAAGGATTAGCCTTCCTAAATCAAAATGAGGCTGTCCCTAGGACCTGATTAGCTCCTTCCCATACATAACTTCTTGGTCACCTGAGAGCATAAAAAGTCTTAGCCACATGCAATGAGCACCAACAATTTGGATTTCTGAAGAACATTCGAAGTATCAATCCCTTCATCATATTCTGCTCTAATCATCAGACATGATTCCACATGGAGACAAAATGGAGCTTGGGTCCAGAGAAACTAAGTTCTATTGTGTCCTTGTTATGAGAGGGAAAATTAAACATCCATTTGTTAGCTGACTAATGCTTCACTTCATCCCAACATCAAACCTGATCTGGTGTTCTGATACTGGTTTTAGAATATATTCCAGTCAAATGGAAGGGGGAATTTTTCCATTCCTTCTGATTTCCCTGCTTACCATCCAAGGAGAGGTAAAACAGTTTGCTCTTGGAATTCAAAGGTTGGGCGGCTAAGATAGAAACAGAGTTCAGTCTTTTCTTGTTGGTCTTGAGTAGATGTTCCTGGCTTCTTTTGTACTATGGAGAGTAAGGCTGACAACTTTGCAAAGCTCCGCTTTACTTAAATACAACTCACTTGCAAATCAAGACATCACCCTCCTGTTGTCATTGGTCCTCTTTGAAAAGGAAGGATGAACAATAAGCCACAACAGTTTCCCATACCCAATATGGTGTGACCAGACTGAGGGGGGACACCTTTGGACTGGGAGACAACAGAACTGGGCTCAAATCTGAGTTTAGGCTCTTCTTAGCTGTGTGATCCCATGCAAGTCAGATAACCTCTGTGAGATTCCGTATTTTTTTGTGTAAAATGGGGTGAGGGGGGAAATTTACATTTATTTAGTGATTTATGGTTTGCAAAGCATTGTACATATATTATCGCATTCGATCCTCACACCCATCCTTTGATGTGGGTGCTATTACCATTCCTGGTTTACAGATGAGGGGACTAAATTACACTATCTCTGGTAGGTTATGAGGGAAGTGATTTATGAATCTCAAAACAACTTGTAAATGTGAACCCATGTTATTATGACTAGAAGATCATAATAGCTATGGCCTGGCCCCCAAGGGAAGCCACCTCATTTTTCTCTCAAACCAGGCAGAAACTTTTTTTTGCTGAGCCTGGTGAATATGCATTTCCTGACAGATAGTGGAAAGTCATGTATATTAAGCAATAAATGTTTTCAAGCTTAAGTAACAATATAAGATTCAAGGAAACATTTTCCTATTGAAATATCTAATAAAGCAAATCTCAACAAAATTAGAAGTGACCATAAAGTCAAAAAAAGACAAGACTCTCCTCATTCTTTTCTCTTCACGTAGAATTACCTTTGAAATCAACAGAAATTCAAGTTTGGAAGAGATAAACAGGTCATTGTAAGGTCATAAGATACAGCCTATTCATGAATTTTAATTAATAAAAAATAATCAAAGATTTAAAAATAAGACAAGGGAATGGAATAAAATTAGAGCAGGTCATGCATAAGCATTCCAGGAATCTGATAATATTGCAAGTCATTTAAAATCTTTCCAGCAGGTTGCATGTGGTTGTTGTTTCTCAAGCTGTGTGCAAAATTTATTTTTCAGTTGCATTTTACATAATAAAAGGAATCTCCCAAATCGTCACAGCCAATTAGCCTTCAGTTACATTCTTCATCCTTCTCTACACACATCTCTATTTCATTTTGTGATACAGATCTAGAAATAATCAACTATCTCACAAATGAAATCAGATGTATTTATATTAGCATCTACATCTGGAAACTCATCCATCAAATTAGCTCAACTATTAGCTAATAGTCAAGAGTCTATCAAATGATCAGCAGACACACATTGTGGCACAATCAAATCGGTGACAAGAAGAAAGTCAGCTTCTTCTTGTGTAGTAGATTGGCTCCTTCATGCCACACTGTTAATGGATTCATTCGGTCTCACCGGGCCTGAAATGCAAATTTGTTAATGACTTCTATACAGTTATTAATTCTTTGACTTTAGTATATTGATATTTTATTAGAAAAGACAACTGCATGTGTGTAAAGAATAAATGTGAATGCCACAATCACTTTAGGAATGGATTATCATGCTATTCACTTTCACAGTTTAAAAATGTCCCAAATGGGAAACAGAGGTATTAATAATGCTAGAGGTTTCAGTTTGAAAAGAATGGCAAAGGGAGGGGACAAAAACTTTAGTGCCATGATTGTATCTAAGGGCATTTTGGCATTGTATGGGTGTTAAGTATGGATTTAAGTAGCCACCCTTACTGAACTGATTCTGCTTTTTAAAAAATTCATTGGAATATAATAATAGTTATTATTAATTATAGCTGTCATTAATGCTTTAGCACCATTACTAATTTATATAGTTTATAATTATTCATTCCAATATTGCACTTTAAGGTATGTACAATGCTTTGCATGTTATCTCGTTTGAACTTCACAACTACCCTCGAGGTAGGTGTTATTATCCCCAGATGAAACTGAGGCTAGAAGATGTTAAAGTGACTCCTCAGTATTAAACAGTTAGAGACATCTTTTGAACTCAGGTCTTCCTATTCACTGAGAAGCTGACTGACTTGCAAGAAGTAAAAATGCCTGAAATAAATTAACTACTGCAGTTCCTTATTTTTTAAAGATTGGACACTAATCGGGCTGTAATATCTGACCTTGGAGATTAGACAATTTTTATGCTGCTGGGTTATATTAATCAAATTACTAACCAATTCAGAATGCATCTCCTACAGATTAGTAGGTGAAACTGGCTTTTTATGATCAGACTCACAGCTTGGCACTTGACTTGTGTGAACAGCTGAGATGATCAGTGGTCACTGCATGACCTCAGTCTCTTCCTTTAAGTGTTCATTGAATTAGCAAAAAAATTGTTAGGGAGTTGAAGTTGAACGAACAAATAAGCAAGATGTTCTTTTTGATTTATAGGCAGCTTGTGCAAGGAATCATGTATCACATCAAAGATTTAAGGTGATTACTAAGAGTACAACCTTTTCTCCCTTCAAAGAAATTTTCATTATAATGGTCTCTTTTAATTAGATAAAGAATAGCAAAGTTGATTTCATTTTACTTTTATGATAAAACTTTGGTTCCTTGATTCTGAAGTTTAAAAGAAAAGAAGTAATTCTGGGCCTTTTTGGTATTACTTGTATGTAATAGTGAATCCAAATCCTATTCTTAACGCTCTGAAGGTAACACAAGAGATGTCTTCCCCCTCCCCGCTGCCATATCCATAGTAAAAGCAGAAATATTGCCTCCTGGCACATTTGCTTTTATGTATTTAGATATTACACACATGAACATACGTACATAAAATATACTACATGTATGCATGAATACATCATATGCATGTATGGATTATAATATATATGCATGCATATATGTGTGTGTATATACAGACACATGTGATATACACACATATATATAGATATAGATGTGGTCAAATCCCACACACACGCACACACACACACACGCACACACACACGCACACACACACACAGAGAAAAGAATTAGCCCCTGGGTCCTGTGCAGCTTTAATGTTAACATCATCCAACAAAAAGTTAAAGGAGTCTTTTTTTTTTTTTTTTAAGACAGTAGTTTATTAAATTTTCGAGTCTCTCGGCCCAACTCTATGTGATTTAACATTGGCCTCTGACTGCTCACTGCCTTCTTCATTCTTCATTTTCTGGGCAGATCACTAGTGTTATGAAGATAATTAGGGACCCCTGCTAAGTCATCTAAGGCTGGAATCTTGAGGCTAATTAAAATGGAATGTGGTACATATGTAGGCAGCTGATAAAGCCTTGCAGTCAGCTACCTGGAACTGTGTCATCTGCAGAGGACAGAGACAAAGAAAGATGAGGACAATAAATTAACTGAAGGCTTTTTTATTCATATGTGTAAATACAAATTGCAGGTGGACTACAGATTTAGCATATTATACTAACAGTTTTTGGTATTAGACTGAGTTTTATACATACTACAAAGAACTTCCCATGATATCCCTGTGAAGTAGAGAGCAAGAATTAATACTTCTGTAATAAAAGGAAAGCACATGAAGCTCAGAGGTTGCAGTTTCTAAAGGTCACTCATGAAGATGGTGGCAGTCTCAAAGACAAATGCAGTCATAACTTCCACTATCTGTTTCATTACATGGCAATTCTTCCTTTATCTACTGTGTAACCTTTTTATACTTTCATTTTATATAAACATGAACCACATACTATGATAGCAGTCAGGATCTCTTCCAGAATTTGTGAGAACTGGAGAACTGTGAAGAAATGAAACACTGCACGGTACAGTGGAGATGGTTCTGGGTTCTGAGAATCTATCTCCGTGTGCTCATCTCCCACTTTGAATGCTTGCTAGATATGTGACCTTGGCTAAGTTCCTTAAACTCCCTGAACCTCAGTTTCCTCAGGTTGCTTCTGGGATCCTTTCAGGCTCAATGGAGCTACTGAAATCAACAAAACCAGGCTGAGTCCAATGCAGATATATGTTCTATAATCTCAGTTAGGCCCTCATGGCATACAGCAGGCCAAGTCAAGTAACCAAGCATGTAGTAAATGTGTACTATGTGTCAGGTGCAGGGGTAGCTAGGTGGCACAGTGAATAGAGTGCCAGGCCTGAAGTCAGGAAGATTCATTTTCCTGAGTTTAAATCTGGCCTCATTACTAATTGTGTAACTCTGGGCAAGTCACTTAACCCTGTTTGCCCCAGTTTCCTCATCTGTAAAATGAGCTGGAGAAGGAAATGCCAAACCACTCCAGTATCTTTGCCAAGAAAGTTCCAAATGGGGTCACCAAGAGTGGGACAAGATTGAAACAATTGAACAACATGCCATGCACCGTGAGATTACAAAGAAAGGCAAAACCAATCCAATTATACTATAATAATGAGAAATCTGCAGCAGAGACATACTTTTATACCTCCCTAATCGTTTCAGGACCCCATTTACCCCCTTGCTTGATAAATTTCAATGACTTCTTTTTGCATCTAGAGTCCAATACAGACTTCTTTGCTTCACAACCTGGCCCAAACCTATCTTTCCAGGCTTATTATCATTCAGGGTTGTCGTGAGGACCAGATGAGCTAATATTTGTAAAGTGCTTGGCCCATATGACATGCTTAAGTGTCCCTCTCCTTACCTTCCTTTCCCTTCGCATCCCTTTGTAAACTCTGCGGTTCAGACAAACTGGACTTGCTGCTTTTAATCACACGTGACATTCCATCTGCCATCTATATGCCTTTGTATAGGGTGTTCCTCAAGCAGGAAGACACTGCCCCATCATCTTTACTACTCAGAAGCCTTAGCTTTCTTCTGAAATGAGCTCAAGAGCTCTCTTCTACATGAGTGTTTTCCTGACCATCCCCTCCCCTCTGCCCCCACATACTGTTTCCTCCTTCTACTGTCTTGCATTCAACTTGACAAATATTTTGTACATGATTGCCAGGAATACAATAAGTGATTAACATATGCTTGTTGATTGATAGCTTATAAAAATATTTGTTAAAAGGAGATATCCTTGCATTTTCTGTACTCTTAACTTAGAGGAAGATCTTACTTGGGAATCCTTTCCCAGAGCTACAAACCTTAAACATGTTCCTATAACTTAGGCCCCCTACTCTTCAGCCCTGAGCTATATTGGAAAAGATTCTCTTCCCAAAGAGCTATACCTTGTAAATTTAAAAAATAAAAAGGTTCAAAAAAGAAAAACAAAGGAACAGATTGAGCAAAATGAGTTGAACAAATGAGCATTTATGACAGTATACACATTTCGCACTCATAGTCTCCTACCTCTGCAAAAAAAAAAAAAGGGAGGGAATGTAAACACACACACACACACACATTCAGTCTTCTTAAGGAGATTCTGTAGGGTTCACTGTAATGTATTAAAAAGGCAATAGATTTCCCTGGGAAAGAGCCAAAATGTCTATACCTTTTGATCCTGAGATCCTACTCCCAGGAATAGATCTCAAGGATGTCCAAGAGAGAAAGATCTCCGTATACATCAAAATATTTATAGCAGCAGTTTTTGTAGTAGCAAACAGTTGAAGACAAAGTAGATGACTATCAATTAAGAATGGTTAAGCAAATTTTGGTATATGAATGTAATGGAACACTGCCATGCCATAAGAAATGATGAATAGAGAGGGACAGGGAGCTCTATATAAATGAATAATTTGAATCAGAAAAGTGATATACATATATATGTGTATATATATATATATATATATTTGGAGTCATTGTATGTATATACACACACACACACACACACACACACACACATATATACACAAACACACAATGACTCCAGATTGAATTGAATTATTAAAAAATAGAATGCTAATGGTTAAGCTTAACTTCAAGGAGTAATGAGAAAATAATCCCTGTCATTTCTTTATAGAGGTGCGAGACTATGGGGGTAGAATTATACTGTTACTCTTGGTTGATCTATTAGCTAGTTTTACCGACCTGTTTTCTTCCTGTTTTTTTTTCTTCCTTAAAAACATTGGTTACAAAGGATAGTGGTGGGTAGGAGAGAGATATATGTAGAAATTAAGACAATGTAAAACAAAGTATACCGATGGAATTTTTTAAGTAAGTGGGGTATGTGTTAGGTAACCAATTTTCTCTCAGTCCTAGAAAGACTTTAATTTTTAAATGATAAAAACAAATAGTTCTTTGATTAAATAATGGTCAACTATAACCCCAGTGGTGACTCATCTTTTGACAGAGAAGTGATTGACTGACTCAGTTGTTAAATGAAACATATTTCCAGTTATAAGCATGACAACATAAATGTGTTTTATTTGATTATATTTCTGTCAAAAGGGAGGGCATTTATTTGTGGTTTGGAAGGGGAGAGTTGAAGTGGGAGAGTGAGAGGTAATGACAGTGATTTAAAAGAAGGAAAAGAGGAAAGAAAAAGAACATCAATGAAACATTAAGATATGCATGGTGTGGGAGGGGATTCAGAGAGAGACACAGACAAGCAGGGTAATGTTTGTACCACCGTGTTAAATGAAATGTATGTTAGAGAGCAAGTTGTCAGTAATGGATTCACAGATTCATGTACGATCCCCATTAACTGGCCTTTGTGTTTGGAAATGTTTATATATGTTGATGATTTTCTAGCTCACAAAAAATTAAAAATAAATAGTTCAGATGGAGTTCATACTTCTTTGCTTAGTATCCAAGTCCCTTCACAACTTTCTGCCACATACCTTTTCAACCTCATATTATATTACTGCTCCCCAGCCTCCAGTAAAATTATCTTACTTTCTACCCCTCCTCTTCTTCAATTCATGTGTTTCCTAGTACACCCCTCCTTCCAAATATCTAATTACTGAGCCTTTACACACATTTCAGGATCAGACCAAATAATAGTTCCTCCATGAAATATTTGATTATCTCAGTTGAAACTGGACTCTTCTTCCTTCTGGTCTCCTAGAACACTCTGTACCTTTTTCAGGCACTTATGCTATTATTTTATGTTACGGCTATGTAGTCTATTCCCCGTGACACTGCAAACTTCACCAGGGCAAGTACCATGCCTTAATTATCAGTGTATCACTTTTCAGTGCCTACTACTGTGGTCTATACAGAATTGAAAACAAATACAATGATTTCAGTTGTGGTATCATGATGTGGGCACTCCTTCTACCCTTAAAGAAAAAATACATGTCTTACTAGATAAATCCTAGACAGCTGTCTGTGGTGTTAGGAGGTTGTCACTTAAGTGCAGCATCAAATTCAAACCCAGGTCTTTCTTAGCCCAAACCCATGACTCTATCTTCTGAGGTAGGCTGCCTCTTTTGAAAATATGATCGTAATAATGCACACAGTATCTACATCCATAGAATGTTAGTACTGGAAGGGACCTTAAAAATCATCTAGTCCAATTCTCATTTTGCAGATGAACAAAACTGGTCTTGGAGAGAGGGAATGATGTATTTCTCAGGTTATTTTACTAGATAGTAGCAGAGCTGGTTTGGGAACCCAGGCAAGTCTTCAGTTCTAGAGCTCTTCCCCTTTTACCGTCTGGTCTGTTCCACATTTATTAAATCTAATTTGTTGAATAATAAATAGCATCCTTTGTATCAGTGAATTTCACGTTTCTAAAAGGTTAGCTTCCCCTTTCTTCTACACACTTTCCCCCCCTCCCCTTCATATTCATAGGTTTATTAGACTTCGAAATAGAAGGGCTCTTAGAGGTCATTGACTCTAACCTCCTAATTTTGCAGATGAGAAAAATGAAGCCAGAGGAATTAAGTTTTGCCTCGAGACATTTAACTAGCGAGTGTCTAAGGTGGAATTTGAACCCGGGTCATGCTAACTCCTCGTCCACAGATCTATCTACTGTATTTTTCTTAATTTCTTTCTGCCATCTTGACAATGTAGGAGATTAAGAAAATATATGCATTTTATTCACATTTTTTCCTCATAAAGATAAAATACATTTCCTCATCAAATAAAATGACTAGTAGAACTTTAATTTGAAAATTACTATATACAGCCATGATGACACACAAAATATAAGCTAGGTTTCCAATTCTAAATTACTTCTCAGAATTCTTGAAAAAGTTACTCCCCAAAGCTAGTGGAAGGTAATTTATAAATGCTAAGTAATATTAACCTGTTCAGATAAATGTATAAATGTATGTCACTTCGTGGAAAGACTAATACTGTATTGTGTTAGTAACTTCATGTGGGAAAGACTAACACTGTATTGAAATTATTAATATGTGGGCATGAAGATTGACATATTTTTTAATCTTGTGGATCCAAAAGGCAAAAATGTCAGCAGATTGGTGTAATCTGAGGGGGAAAAAAAAAGAAAAAAAACGAATTTCTTCCTGACAGTCTTATAATGGAGAACAGCTAAAACTAAGAGGTTTGTATTGTCAGTGCATTTTTTCTTTTTTATGTTGTTCTTATTTGCAAAACCGTCACCTAGAAACAAGAACCAGCTAGCTTTTGGGTCTGCGATGTATGTAGCTCGCTCACCCAAACAAATCATCTTTTGAAATGAGAAGCAAAATCCACGGCCCGCAGCAGCACTGGTTAAGCTTGGTAGGCAGGCAGCGCGGCTGAGTAACAAAGGCCATCTACCTCTGCTACTGTGGCGACTCCGAGATGGGCTGCACTTCTAAGCGAGCTCGCGGTCCCGCAGCGCTCCCAGGAGGAAGACGACACAATAGCAGCATCATGTCAGGCAGCCAGAGCCGAGAAGAGAAGGAGCCCGAAACATGACATTTATGGGGGAGGGAGGAAATCAGGAAGGCAAAGAGAGACTGCAGACGATGTGCCGAGGTGACAGGTTAGACAGAAAGAGAAATGGCATAAACCGAGAGTCAGTTAATGATTCCGGCAGCTTCCCACAAGCTGAGGAAGTTAGACTGGGTAAAGGTGAGCCCATCCTGAGTTATCCCTTGCTATCAGTCAGGCAAATCCTTCAAAGATGCCAATGTTTCTCCACCATCAGGACATACTGAAATATTTAAATCCTGTGATAATAAAGCATTAATGCAGTGCTTTCAAGGGACATATTATTGAATCTGCCACCTGCCAAATTTGAGGCTACAAATGAAAAGGGAGCCAGGGATACAGGCTAAAATAATGATAGTAGTCTTGTTATTAGAGAAAAGGGCTGTCCTGCGGGGTAATTTACCTGCACATTCATGAATTTTTGACACTGTCAAATTATCCAGCGGGCCTTTCCAAATGGGATGGCAAGCTGCTGAAGCTAGCCATGTGTCTAAATTGACCTAAGAATAGATTAATGCAGGCTAGGTTGCAAGACTAGTCAAAATTGTTGTGCCAAGCACTGCGTTCCTTTTCAACATGTCCAAAGACACGCCTTCTTTTATATGACTTTTCATCCAGTTTCTCTGTCTACCAGACCCTGTATTAGGCTTCTCCACACATGAAAACTGGGGGAAAACTTGGGTTAGCAAAGAAGTGTATTGAGAAGTAATAAATATTTACCAGTCACATGCAGGGGAGCTGAACAGATGCCTGGAGCACTCTCCCATGGTACTTGAAAAGTATTTGGGAGTTCTGACTGTGGGTTTCTGTCCATGTTGCTAAATCAGTGCACCCTGATCTCAACTGAAGGTCCCCCAAGTCTCAGCCCTACCTCTAAGTTTCTAAGCATGAGTTATATCCAACTATATAGGAGTTTTGTTTTTTCTTTCTGCTCATTGAAACCATTTCAAAAGTCACATATCTACAAACTGAAAGGCATTATTCAATAGTGTAACAGCTAAGATACTTACTCATTTTATTTACCTGGAAATTATAAAGGTACCTACTCTAATGTATTTTTAAGACTGCAAAGGGTATCAATTACTTAAAGGTTAATTTACCCTAGAAGATCCAGTAATTTGCTTATCTTGTGGCCTGATGTGTTTTTAGGACATTAAAGAAAAGCTTGACTTCAGAAGAAAAAAAAAAAGAATCCATCCCCTAAAAGGTCAAAGACTGGGGGAAAGATCCATATGTACACAAACATTTACAGAAGTCTTTTTTGTTATAGCAAAGAGGGAAAGGGAATAGGCATTTATTGTCTTTTGTGCAGACACCATCCTAAGCACTTTACATATATCTCATTTGATCAAAGAATTGGAGACAAAGTGGTATCATCAACTGGGGTTTAGTTGACTACATGTAATATAATATTACTGCACCATAAGGAGGGGGCGGGATGGGAATAAGCATTTATTTAGTGTCTACTTAGTTCAAGAGTCACACAATTTATAACTGTCTGAGTCAAATTTGAACTCAGGTCTTCTTGACTACAAGCTCAGTATTCTACTGTGCTACCTAGTGGCCATAATAAGAAATGATGAATGATTTCTGAGCTTGGGAAGATTTATATGAACAGATACAGAGTGAAATGAGCAGAATTGGCAGAACAGTTTACAAAATGACCATGATATAGAGGAGAAAAAACAAACTTTGCAAGACTGCAGAACTGTAATCAACATGGGAAGCATGTCTTCCAACTCTTGGCAGAGGTGATGGACCAGAGATGTAGACATGGACAATAGGTTAATGAGTTTTGCTCAACTATACCTAATGAAAAGGTGGTGATAGCTGGGTGAGTCAGAGATTGTTTTTTTAATAGCATCCATAAAACATTAAAAATACACAAAAGCAAGGAAAAAGAAAATCAGAAGGTGACAAATGGGATTTTAAAAATACTTAATATTAACATTTTGAAAGCAAATTGCCTAACAAAAGTTAATGGCTTTTCAATCTTCTTATTTGTCCTTTGTATATTGGAATGCTCTTGTCTGTTGATGATTAAGTTTATAATTAAAAACAGAAAAAAATTGTAAAAAGAAAGGAAGGCAGACATCAAAAACTGTCACCTACTTCGTGGGTTCTGGCCCTTTCCTGATAGGAATTATTTTGGATTATATTGATTGGAAACTTCCAGCATCAGTTAGTTTTGAGGATTTAAGTCCCTTACAGGGGTGGGTGGAATAGTGGGGAGTTCAGATGGGCATAAAATAACAATTTAATTGTATTTATGGCATTAATAGCAGGTAGCAGCAGCATACGAAATAGAAGGCTGGCCTTGGATTCAGAAAAATCTCACCTCTGAAAGATACTATGTAACCAGGAGCAAAACAGTAACCTTCACAGTGCCTCTGGAAGTTCTTTGTGACTGTATAACTTGCAGACAAATTGTGGGTCTGACTGGATAGAGGAAATTTCTGTACCAGGGGTTTCCAGCATTTAAGAAGTCACAGATCCATTCAAAAACAAAACCAAAAACAAATAAACAAAAACCCTCCTAGGCCCTAGGTGGTTCAGTGGATAAAATGCCAGGTGTGGAGCCAGGAAGACTCATTTTCTTGGGTTCAAATCTGGCCTCAGACACTTACTAGCTGTGTGACCCTGGGCGAGTCATTTAACCCCATTTGCCTCAGTTCCTCATCTGTAAAAATGAGCTAGAGAAGGAAATGGCAAACCACTTCCAGTACCTTTGCCAAGAAAATCCAAAATGGGGTCACAGAGAGTCAGATGTGACTGAACAACAGTAATGACCCAAAATAGACTAGCAGCACGGGAGAGCTAGATTTGGAGTAAGGAAGACCTGAGTTTGAATCTAGCCTTAGGCACTTAGCAGGGCAAGTCACTTAACTTGCCTCAATTTTCTTGCCTGTAGAATGATGATAATAAAAGCACCTACTCTCCAGGGTTGTTGTAAAGATCAAATGAAACAATTATTTGTTAAATACATAGTTGAGTGCCTGACACATGGTAGGTGCCATATAAATGCTTATTCCCTTCCTCCCACCTAACCTACAAATAAAAACCCAAACAGGAAAAACCCCACCTAAGTCCATTTAACTTCTCTTAGCTTCGGTTTCCTCACATGAAGGCGTTGGACTCCAGGACCCTTGTTGTTGTTGCTTGTCCTTTGCTCTCCAAGAGGACTAACATCAGGGAGGTGATGTCATGCCATGCAAGTGAACTGGATTTAAGTAAGAGAGGGATGTGCAAAGTCACCAGCCTCACTTTCTCCCCCAGAACCATCTGGGTCCAGTGGCAAGATATAGATCAGGACGACTAGAGATGGCCCAGGATGCAGTGGGAGACCCTGGACTTGGTCTTTCACAAATCTCAGTTTGACTGAGGCACCTCCCATTCAGTGATTAAGATGAGATAAGAAATGAGGCAGAGAATGGCCTCTTAACCCAGTCAAAAAAGAAAGAAAAAAAAACCTAAACCCTCAGGGTTTTAAGGTCCCTTGCTGCCCTAAATCTATGATCTCATGAGCAAACAGTGACAATTTGAAAGTGTGTACACACATGCATAATCAACCAATAAGCACTTATGAAGTACCTGGTACAAGCTAGTCAGCCAATAAGCATTGATGTAGTGCCTAGTATGTGCCAAAACTGTGCTAGGTACTGGAGATACAAAGACAAATGAAATGAAAAAGCAATGTAGGTAGGAGTACCAGAGGGATTTTGACCCTTCTTTTGAATTTACGATATTATTGTATTACTTTTGCAAAGCACTACTAACTCTTCTTGCTAGTTACATTGATTTTAGAAATCAGTTTCCATAATTTTATTTTAAAACAGTTTATTGATGATCTTTTCTTTTCATCATACCCTATGAGTCCTCCCCTAACAGAAATTTCCCTTGTAACAAATCTCCAGAATATTTATATGATGGAGCCTGAGCCTAGAGGGTTAAATTGTCAGGAATAGTCTGTTTGTCACAAAAAAAAAAAAAAGGAAAACTGAAGACAACAACCTTAAATCCCTTCTTTTAAACTGTTTGTACACAAATCATTTAGCCAAGAGCATAGCAGCAGAAATCCTTAGTGGGAAGCAAATGGAAGGTCAGAGCAGATTATATTAGTCAGTGGGCACTGCACTGAAGCGAGCTTATAAAATGAAAAATAGACTTCGCCGTCCTCAGTTTATAATAAAACACTGACACAACCTTAATTATAGTGTTATAAACAGCCATGTTGTACGACGGCTTCACCATAAGGAACTGGGAGCCATAAATACATTCCATATTGGCTCTTATGATAGGAAAATTTAGAATTTACTTTTTGTAAGAATTGTTTTTTTATGAGGCTCCTGAAGAGTGGTTGAGTGTTGAATCAAATCACGAATTCTCAAGACCATCATAATCAGAGTAAGCAAAGTATATATTTGCTCAGGGAAACATCTGTTAAAGGATCTCTCCCGAGCCTCATCAGTAGTTGGCAAAGCTTTACTGCTCTAACTAGGTTTTCATTATTGGTCTGTCTACAGAATAGTTTACACTGGTTGCCCTTCCATCATTAATTTACCAGAAGAAGAAATAAACATTTTTAATGGCCTGCTTTCTTGGTAATGTTCATGACAAAATTTAAATAGAAATATGTCACCCACTGGTTTATATTTTGTTCAATCGTGTCCCCTAATTTTCATATATGTGTAAAGAACCTTGGAAAGAACGAAACCTGACATGTGAAATGATTGTGAATCAAGCATGGTGCTTACATTTACAACACTGTGACTTGGGGAATATCACAGTGGCCGTGACTTTATCTTATTATTCTTTTGTCACAGCAGCCAAGACATCATCTTAACCCTTTCTATTTGAAACTATAGGAATTCAAGACAGGAATCTGCAGTCACTTAATAAGGACCTATCAGCCCAAGGAAAGGGGCTTCAGCAGCACAACATGCTTTACTCTAAAAATTGGGTCTGTGACAGGTAATAAACAATTCCTCTTTACTAACATCTGTTGAGTGTCTATGATTGTCTTCATTTGGGATGCCCTCCACTGACACAGATAGCTGTCCCTCCATTCCTTAATAGACAGCCTTCATGAGTTGCTACAGCTGAAAGTTCATCCCCATTGTTTGCCAACCAACCTTCAGTAAGAAGGTTCACGAGAGGCAAAACTAGAACAGAGCAGTTGGGGCTTTAGCCTACTCGTTGAAGTCCTGCTTCCTCCCTTGATGTGCAGCAACACACTTGATATTCCCTGAAGGTCTCATAATAGTTACACCTCTACCTTCCTCCCTACTGGGGCAGTCTGACGTGACCTGATGTCTGGGGACCCATACCACACAATAAACCCATGATGGGTCTGTGCTGGCTGTATACTGTCCGGTGCTCTCTTACAAGCCAGCTCAAGATTAGCCCTCCATGCTTTCTGTTTTCACTGTGCCTTTAAAACATTTCCTCTGTTGTTAATGTAATTCAAGGCCCAAATCCCCCAAGGGCTCTGGACTCTGGGCTCAGCTGAGTTCTCATACTGAGGATTAACCCCAAGAAGGTCAATGTGGGTCCCAAATATGGGTAACAAGGTACCTAGCTTCCGCACAATCAAGGTATTAAATACTTATCATGTGTGGACAATTTCACCCTATAGGAAATGAAAATGATGCAAACAACATGCAGAAAGCTATGAACAGATATAGAAAATACAAAAAGCTCTCCCTAGAAGGGAACTGAACCTAGGGTTTATCTAATGCTAATGATAGCTAGCATTTATATAATGCTCTGAGCTTTACAAAGCATTGTATCTATATTAACTCACTTGGTTCTCATAACCAACGCTATGAGGTAGGTGCTTTTATCTCTCTTTTACAGATGAGGAAACTGAGACTGAGCGATGTTAAGTGACTTGTCCAAGGTCACACATCTAAGTAAGTGTCTGATGTGAAATTTGATCTCAGGTCTTCCTGACATCAAATCTGGTACTTTTAGCCAATGTGTCACCTGGCTGCCTATAAAGGAAACCCCTCTCTTGACATTCCAGGAAGTCTCTTTTTCCCATAGAGTCCAGTAGTGTCCCCAAGACTCACGTTGCTACCCTGTGGTTTAGATTTCCCCTGGAAGGTAAAAATACTTTGGGCACTGCTTTCTAGAATTACCCCTCCAGCACCCTTATCTCTCTCCTTTCAGCTTCCTGTTTTCTTACCCATTAGAATGTAAGCTCTTTGAGGGCATGGTCTATCTCTCTTTCTATTTATATTTGTGTTCGCAGCTCAGCGCAGTGCATTGCACACAATAAACATTTAATATATGCTTGTTGAATTGAAAAAAATCAACTGCCAAGTTCCCATTAGATGTCTCCAAACAAATGTTCTGCCCTGTAATTTATCAAGTTGATTGGAGGAAACATCAAGTTGATCAGGGACTATGATGATCTCTCCCACCCCCACCCCCACCTCACTATTACCTTAACAAACTCCCTTTCATCCTAAAATTTTATTCTTTCATTCCTTTCATTATTTTTTGTTCACTGAAATCTAATTTTCTCTTAAAGAAACTGCATCTCTTTTCACAGTCTCCGAGGCTGGTTCACTCCACCTCACCGAGCAATTTTCACATTTTATATTTCATTACATTGCTGTGACTCTCTCCCTCCTACCCAATAGAATCCTTTCTTTAAACAAAGAATCAAGCAAAGCGACATGCTGTCTACATCTGACAGTGTATGCCTCATTTAGCACCACACACATCCCCTGACACTTCAGGCCAGGAGCAGGCAATTGTCTTGCTCGCTGATGCTATTTTCAGAACCTACCTCTGCTATCACCATTCCACAAGCAATTCTTATCCTTCAAAGTCACAGATCCTTGGTCCTGTTATCTATTGAATTCTAGATCACTGTCCATATACTTTTGGTCTTCTCCAACTCAATCTCTCTCCTTCTTTGAATACCCTACTCCAGCCATCCTTATTATGGCTCTTTTAATATGTCCATTCTTAGTTAGCTAGGCTTGCTTTCAGCTGATTGATTCTTCCTCTGGGTCCATGCTCAAACCCTTTCTAGCTTGATAAACCCCTTAAAATTTCCACCCTGAAGACATAGACCTTCAGAATCCAGAATCTTTTCCCAACATGGGTGGTGCTTTAGTGAAGGAAACTATTTTCTGTTGAAACAAAAAAGAAATTCACCTTCCAAATCACCATCCTCCTTCATGTGTATATGATAAACATAAAATTTATCACACTCTGAATTGTTTGATTTAGGAAAATATGTTGGGAACCACATATCTATACCCTTGGGGCTCTATTTCTATTTGTCATTCAAATACAGTTCCTAAAACTTTGTATTTGTAAACAAAATAATAGAAAGAAATATTTTTTTTTTGGAAGGGGGAAGGCAAGGCAATTGGGGTTAAGTGACTTGCCCAAGGTCACACAGCTAGTAAATGTGTCAAGTGTCTGAGCCAGATTTGAACTCAGGTCCTCCTGACTCCAGGGCTGGTGCTCTATTCAGTGCACCACCTAGCTGCCCCCCCCCCCCAAATCTTTTTGTTGTGTTTACTGAACAAAGGCTCCTGGTAGCTCCTTCAAACAAAACAATTCAACAAATGTAGTTCTAGAGAGCTGCTTGGGGACAATTACCCAATGTTACATATGTAATATGTCTGCTGTCATAGGCAAAACTTGAACCCAAGTCATTATGACTCTGAGGTTGGCTCTCCATCCACTATGACACCCTACTTCTCACTTAGAAAGTTGCACGGTACAGTTGCTTTTCTGAGCAATTGTTAATTCATGTATTTCTTTTCCCCATATAAAATCCGTACTGTGCATAAAATGTCAGAAATATAAATATGTTTAATATTTGCTTTAGTCAAAGAATAGACATAATAATGCCAACAATAAAGATTTGCAAAAAGAAAATTGCTGTTTCTGTTTTGTGAAATCCTAATCTACACAGTTGCTGATGCTATTATTAAGTTTCCATAATTGTGTAAGTCATCAATCTATGGCAAAGAACCTTTCTGAGTGTTTGATGAGATCCCAAGCATCAAGCTGTGCAGCATTAAAAAATGATGAATCTCTGTCCAGGTAAAACTCTGCCCTTTGGCTATAATAATGTATCACCATTTTGTTTACAAATGGGTATTCACCATCAGAAATGGGACTCAACGTATTGCAGGGAGATTTTTAAAGAGATAAATTGTTAATGGACTAAGTAATTTTTTAACAAAAATAGGTAAAAATCTTATTGAGAAGGCCATTAAAAACAATGACAAGTACCTTTGTAAAAGGAAGTTTCAGCAACAAACTGAAGTCATTGAGATCCAGATATCCAAGTATTTGAGGAATCAATTAATTTTTTTTCTTCATATTTTTGTTTTTATATTACAATCATTTCTGACTATACCAGCCTTCTCTATTCACCCCACCTTATCCAGTGAGCCTTTGCATTTTACAAATAATAATGGCTAAAGAAGACCAAATCATATAGCCACTATACTAATGATGTATGTAACATTTCATAGCCCTACTCCCTCTCTCTCCAACAAAAACAAGGGAGATATATTTCCTTTTCCCTGGAGCTGGGATTTGGTTATTCTAATCACACAGATTCCAAATACATATTCTAAATATGAAGGGTTCAGATTCACTTTACTGACCTTTTTGAGAGAATCTTTAAAAGAAATCCCTTTGATCTAATCCCACTTCAAAATGAGACTCCTTATGTCCCAATAGGGCTATGGTGTCCCTAATTACTTCCTTGATTTTGTTTGCAGTTTTGGACAAAGTTATTCCAACATCTGTCTCAAGCCAGTGTGTTCTTTTGCAGTTCAAACCAGATTTGACATATGAAAGCAGAAGAGAATATCATTCAATGAAATAAAGGTAACAAGGTAAGTCAAGGATATTATTGGAATTAAACTTTTTCTATTGGTTTGGCTAAGTCTATTCTTTTGGCTTTTGCTTCATTATGAAGGGACAGTTTAAATCTTCATCCATCCCTTGTTAGTTAGCTAACAAGGCACTTGGCTACCATAAGAAAGTCATGGTTACTCCCATCATTTATCACCTAAGTTTCATTGAATTTTTTCACCTTGACATTTGGAGCACTGGACAGAAATCATAATATCTCAACTTTCAGCAGAATCCTTTGTGATGCTTTATTTTAATTACATGCTTAGATTGCTGTTTTATTTTTTTTAATATTAAGAATCTATTTTCTTTCTTGCTCACATCTCTGCATTGGGGGAAAAACAAAGAAAAAACAAAGCTCTTATAACCCACATCTGCACAGCTGATAGGAGCTAGTTAAGGCAAGATGCCATGGAGGCAATTTTCTGTGGGGTTTTCTCCACAGATATCATAGAGGGGTATATCCTCCAGGTGATGTATTGTTGCTTCCCCTTTCTCCCATATATGAGCCCTGGGATAGGGAGAAAAAGGAATGGGAGAATGAAACATTTAATAAGTGCTTACTATGCACAAAGCACACTACAGTAAGCTCTAGAGATTATAAATAAAAACACAAGATAGTCCCTCCTCTCAAGCTCGCATCCAGACAACATATGGAAGTCTGATGGAAAGGTCCCATGATCATTAGAGTACAGTGACAAACCAGATGGGAATGCCTTTTCTTCAACATCTTCTTTAAGGGAGCGAAGGAAGGAGAGGTAACTGTGGAGAACGAGGGAGGAGAATGTCCAGTGCATGAGCAGGCGCTTCTACCCACTGGCAGGATAATGCTGGGCAAGTGATTTACATCCTCAGTCCCTGCTCACTCCTCCCCTCCCCTGTAATTCTCTGAGACTATAACATGCAGAAGAGTTGTTGATCTCATCTGCATTGATAGAGGGAGTTTCCTCACTGGGAATTACCCACACAATTCGAATCACAGATCTGGACCAGAACAATATGCTTGACACTCATCACCTCATGGTTGCCCCCACCAAGTATTTTCAGGAGCTGTTAGTCCACTCCCCAATTATTTCCCTCTCCCTCCCAAACTAATGGGAACAGAGCACAGCCAGACTCAGAGCATGTATGTTAAAGACAAGCATTGGCAGCCCTCACTGTGTTGAGGCACTTCCTGCTCAACCATAGCAAAGAAATTTTGGAGTCCTGACTTCTCTCACAGCCCCTAGATGAGCCTGGGAGGGGGAAGAGGGAGGGCACTAACAACAGGGGAATCAGGGAAGTCTCCGTGTTGAAAATGGCACTTAAACAGAGTTTTAAAAAACCAGGTTAGCTCAGTTCATGGAGGTTAATCACCAGATGATGGATTTATTTAGCAACAGAGACTTATTAAATTGTCATTTAGTAAAAAAACATAGAAAAAGAGGCTGTTATTTGTGTTGGTGCGGGGATTACCCTCATGGATATAGTCCCAGATGTACTCGGAGAATTGGTAAGTTTAAGTTCTATTTTAAAAATATATATGCACATACACACATATTTATGTTTGTATATATTTTCCCATGATATAGCATATATAGCATGTGCATATATATATGTATATACACATATACATAGGCATCATGTATATTATCTGTCTACACACACATACACACACACACACACACACACACACACACACACACACACATGACAGAAACTGAATCTATGATTCCCAGGGAGGAAACACCTTCTACTAAATCAGACTGGAAACTTCTCTGAAACTTAGAGCCTTAGAAAGTTACTGAGAGCACTGGGAAGTTAAGTGACTTTCCAGGTGTTGCAGTAGAACTTGAACCCAGGCCTTCTTGACATTGATGCTAGCTCTCTATCCACTACACCGTGCTACCTCTCCGTACAAAATAAATGCAAGGTCTACTTGTGTAGTTGGTGACATCAACGCAGTTTTCTTTTTGTAGTTAATGGTCTTCTTTCGATAGAATTCCAGCAAGGTGAAGGATGGCCTTGTGATTGACATCTTGCCACGTTTGACAGTCCATGTACTATTGTCATGGTAGTGACATATGCCTCCAGCAGACAAGGATGGTTTTTACCTAAAAAACAACGAAAGTGTCATCAGTTCAGTCCAGGGAACCAAGACAAAAAGCCAATATATAAGGAATCATTGCAAAGTTTGGCACATGCTGGTGATACTCAGGACCATAACAGTTGATGAAAATACAGGGTACCTGTGAACAGCTGAATCAATTTTGCATTCTTGTTGAATATCCTTTCTTTTTAAAATTAAGTTTTATGTTTTTCATTTAACCATTATTTATTTTGTCTACCTTCAAATCTCTGTTCCCCCATTAAGAAATAAAGAAGTAAAAACCAAACCTTTGTAAAAATATATGCAGTCAAGCAAAATAAATCCTCACATTGTCTCTCTAAAAATGTGTATCTCGTTCTGCATGTTGAGTTCGTCACATCTTTGTAAGGAGGTGGTTGACATGCAACATCATTGATTCATTGAGATTTGTTATTGGTTATTGCATTGATCAAAGTTCTTAAGTCTTTCAAAAGTTACCTTTCTTTACAATGTTGTTGTTATAAACCAGGCCTCTACAAACTCTGGCCCTCAGGTTGCTTACAGCCTGCCAGCAGATTGTAGCACACCAAAGGATTTCAGGAGGCCCACAGAAAACGTAGAGGAAGACATCCTTTGTATATAGAGGAAATCTGTTGGCATGCCACAAATGGCCCTCTGTCACAGGCTATGCAGGCCTGTTATAAATTGTTCTTCTGGATCTGCTCACTTCACTTTTTATTAGTCCATAGAAGACTTCCTAGGTTTCCTTGAAACTCTCCCTTTAGTCATTTCTTGAAGCATAATAGTCTAAATATCCTTTCTATGCTAATGTTGAGTAAACCTTTTGTCAAATCTTAGATGGTCTACTAGTGTCTCATTTTGGTCTAATCCTGAAGCCAAATTTCTACACACCATGAATCACACTCTATGTAAGCTTCCTCTGGGTAGCTGTTTTTAGAAAAAGGGTGAGTAAGCAGACAGAGAAAGAGAGGAAGCAACGAGAATTTGTTCATCTGTTCAAGCATCATTTTATTTTATGGTCCTTAAAGGAAGGAAGTCATTGGCAGCTCATCCAACCCTAGAAACTTTAATAACAGTGAAATAGTAAGACCTTCACAAAATATTAGATACAAGGAACCTTAAGAGATCATCTTACAAAACTTTTTATTTTACAGGTGAGGAAACTGAGGCCCAGAGAGGGAAAGTCATTTGCCTAAAGTCAGACACCTCTTGATCCTGTATCTTCACACGTCAAATCTAGTTGTCTTTTCATTATAACATAATGGTTTTTGTCTCCCCTATTGAATCAAAACCTTCCCTTGATGCTGTTACCTCCTTAAACTCCTCTCCTCTCTCTTTCCTTTTACCATTAAACTTTTCAGAATGCTCTAATTTCATGCCTTCATTTCCTTATACTCTCTTGCCTCTTTATGATACGCTTTGATCCCATTATTCTACCGAATTTGCCTTTTCAAAGATCATTAATGATAGTGTAATCATCACATTCAGTGTTTTTTCATATCCACATTTAACACTGGCAACAATTCCTTTTTCTTGTAACTCTCTCCACTCTTAGCTTCTGGCATTTACACTCTTCCTGATTCTACTCCTACCCCTGTAACCACTCTTCTGTTTCCTTCACTGACTACTCTTCTTTGTCCTATCCCTATCTATGAATATTCCCTAAAATTATGTCTTTCTTCTTCTTTATTTTTATCTTTTTCTTTATTCTCATTTTTTATTCCTTATTCTTTCTTTGAATTCTCTCCTTTTGTGCTCATGCAGTCTTATGGCTTCAACTTATCAATTCTAACCTATATCTGTAGTTCTGTTCTCTCTCCTGAGCAACAAACCTGCATTTCCAGGTACCATTTGAAGATTTCTTTATAGATGTAGCTCTGGAGTTGCAGTTCTGATGCCAGCACTTTTTTAGTTCAGGTGAGATTTTTGGGAAGAAACAAGACATTTGTAAGTCATTGCAAATTTATAAAAAGTTTACTTTATCCTAACACAGAAAGGATATGAAACAAGGATACACCGGCACTTAGCCTCTCCAGACAAGGCTCCCCTCATCTTCATATGGAAATGATTCTGGTCAGTAGGTTACCAGGATATGGAGAATCACATGGTCTTATGTATCTCCACCTAGTCTGAGAGGCTTAGACTCTACTTGGCTAGGACTTTTTATAGCCCTAGATGGGGAATCAGTAAATGACTTGCCTGAGGGCTAAATCTGTCTCCTGCTTGTTTTTGTATGCTTCAAGCTGAGAATGCTTTTTTAAAAAAATTTTTTTTAAATATAATAAAACTTGGAAAATAATTTTTAGCTCTTGAGCTAGACAAAAAGCAAACTGGGTGGATGACCAGAATTTGGCCTATTGATACTGTGAACCCATCTCCTCCCCAAATGACCAGGATACTATCAAAGAAGCTGGGACCAATCAGGTCCCATGGGTAGCTTTGTCTTCTTTTATGTAAAGTTTCCCCTTGTTATGGATAGGAGGAAAGAAGCTGCATCAGGGAAACCTGGTCATATTATAAATGTCCTGCTAAGATCTCAGCCTCAACTGAATTCATCATCTTCTCTCAAATCAGCTTCTATTTCTGATTTCCCTATTTGTGTTCATGATTTTCCTCCTAGTCATGATGATCTTGGAGTTGTTTTCAACTCCTCTTTCTCCCCTTTCCTCCCATATCTGGTGAATATCTGGTTGGCTCTTCCTTCCCCATGGTGCTCTTGTCAGTGACTTACTTTCCATTTCCACTTCTAGAACCCTAATTCAGGTCACTATTACCTCTTATTTGTGCCATTGAAATAATTTGATTGTGCCTCCAGCCCTCGTTCAGATAAACATCATCTTTTTACTCCCCTGCTCAAAAATCATTCAGTGGCTACTCTTGGCCTTGCTTTCCCAGCCTTTTTTTTTTTTTTGGTCAAATGGTAAGACCTAGCCAAAATGAACCCATGCTGAGTGAAGTAAGCATAACCAGGAGAAATGCCCTCCTCTCAATAAAGAGGTGGAGGATTATGAATTTGGAAGATAATATCTATACTTAGATATTTAGGTCCTTGTTTCTGATGTTTTTGCTTGAAGATGTCTCTTGATCACAAAGGAGAAATTTATGGGAAAAGTAACTGTGGTGCAAAAACAGAGGGAAACCTTGAAATGTAAAATAAAATAAAATGTATTTACATATTCCATGTGCCTATCAGTGTTAGAAATAAATATTTTATACGTATTTTTGTAAATAACAAAGTGAATTCAAATTACGTTTTGAGAATTTTTTGAGTCGTTCATCAGTTTCTATGGAATTAATTGAAAACGACTTAGGGTGTCCCAAAGCAGGGGGGAGCAGGTAGTGGGAGGGATAAGGAGGGAAGTGAAGCAGTGCTTTAAATGAGGACTATTTAAAATCAATCAGTTTTGGAAGCTGTACTAACCTTTTTAGGGCACTTATTAAATGGTATCCTGTGGTGTAAAAGAGTTAATGTAGCCTCTGAGGATTCATGAATCACAACCAGTGTTTTCCTTCCATTAATTGAATATTTAGAACAGGTGATGGAGAACAGGACTAATATTTACCTCAAAGTCACAGGGTCATAGCACAAGACTCTTTGAGGCAGCTGGCAAAGCATATAGAGCTGTGGGTCTTCAGTCAGGAAGAACTAACTTCAAATTTGACCTTGGACTCATATTAACAGAGCAATTCTGGTTAAGTCAGTTAAACTTTGCCTACCACAGTTTCTTCATCTGTATAGTGGAGATAATCATGGCATCTATCTTGCAGGGTTGGTTCAAATGAGATAATATTCATAATACTTGGCACACTGTAATCACTTAATGAAGACTTATTTCCTTCCTTTTTTCCTTCCTTCCTTCCTTCTTTCCTTCTTTCCTTCCTTCCTTCCCCCAAAGTAAGCACTTAATAAATGCTCATTTGTTCTTTCATAGCTCACAGAATCAAAATCTTAGAGTTGTAAAAGACCATTTCTTGTTTGTTCCGTCATTTTGGCCATGTCTGACTCTTTATGACACCATCTGGGATTTTCTTGGCAAAGAAGCTGGAGTGGTTTGCCATTTTCTTCTTCTGGAAAAGACTGTAGAAGTCTAGGTTTCACTGTAAGTAATCTTCTCCCAAACCACCATTCTTTCCACTACAGTATGATTCCATTCAATTTCAGTTATGATACTGGAATCATTGCACATAGAATTAAATAATTCCTGGCTTTTCTTGTATATAATTGTTATTTTCTTGGGGGAATACATGATATGATCTATAGTAATCTAAATTAATATAATACTAAGCAATGTTATGAAGAGATTCTACTGAATTTAAGAAAGCAAATTCTTTTTCTATACTGCCAGCAAAATATACAAGGTTGAATTTTTAATAAGGCAAAAATGTGACAGCAAAATTAAGTGATTTTGGCAAATAGATCAGTAAAGTCTAGGAATCCTGATTAGAGTATCTACTCTACCTATTTAAATTTTTCTAGAAGTTTTATAATAATAGCTGACATTTATAAAGCACTATGTGCCAGGCACTTTGCTAAGGGGTTTACAATTATTTTCTCATTTGATCATCACAGAAACCCTGGAAAGTAGGTAAGTATTATTATTCCCATTTTACAGAGGAGGAACCTGTGGCAAACAGGTTAAATGAGTTTCCCAAGATCACACAGCTAGTAAATGTCTGAGATAGAATTTGAACTCAAGTCTTCCACTGTACCATCTAACTTTTAATTTAATTTTAATCATTCAGTTTTGATTCCATAGCAGTCATTTCTCTGTTACATACTCTCATCCAAATTACACCTTCCCTTTTAACAAAGAAAATAATTTAAACAAAGTCAGTAGACACAGCAATAAATCATGATTGACAATGCTCATCACCTTCTCTAGATCCATAGAAAACATTCCACCCATCCCCCTGGACCTCCATTTTGTTCAGAGGTGGGAGGTCTGTTTCATCATCAGTTCTCTGGGTATATGCTTCATAGTGGGATATTGGGTCTAAGGGTATGAACTGATTAATAAATTTTCTGAAGAAAGTTTTGAAAGAATGGTTTGACTAATTCACAGCTTCATAGCTCCCGAAGTGGTATATGAGTGTGCCTGTATTTATATATTCTTCATCTCTTATGTCTTTGTTACGGATATGCTTCTATTGAATTTGAGACACAAAAAGAAGCTTATATGACTCTGGAAATGTCCTCTCAAAGGTCAGGATTGGACAATGCAATCATGTAAAGTGTGCATTAGGTTTTCAGATTTGATACTAAACAGGGATTTAAATGAAAGTATAGGTCAAAATCTATTTCAACGTACTTCAAGAAACTATATAGATTTGGTTGCATTAAAGAATGTTTGTAGTCAATAGTCCCAAGAATTGGAAACCATTTTTTGTTATACAGAGCTTTTTGTGGGAGCCTTTGACCTTTGTGTGTCTGAGAGGAAGTGCTGATATAGATGTACAGATACTTAGATACAGGTGGATGCATAAAAAAAAAACCACAAGCATACAGATATACACATATATGTATTTGGGTGGGCGAAGTTTATTTGAAACTTTTCACTTTAAGAGAAAATAAAGTATAATAAAATGAGATAAAAATGGAAATAGCATTATCCTTTGAAAATTAGCTTAAAGCTCTCTTACAAAACTAAGGCATTAGTGTTAGTAGTCATAGATTTACATTTGCTCTGGTCCATTTTGATTAGAAAATTATCATGTATTACTCTAACATCAAATAATTTTAAAAAGAATAGAAACACATCCCAACTATAAAGACATAGCTGACATTATGCATCCTATGGTCCATTGATCTAATAAATATTAAAATATGTATTTGGGGCATTTGAAAGAATTAAAAGGAATAGAATGACTGTAGTAGTTAACTAATGCTGTTAGTGGTGTGCAGTAAGTCTTACATCTTGGCTTACTTGCATATGGTCAAAGATCTTTTTTTGGGTAGGAACAAGTGCTGAAGGCAACTTTCTGTGATTTTTAAAAACGACTTTTAAAATTTTGATGCATTAAATTATTAAAAAATGTTCTGTTGGACATTTATTTTGAAAAAAAAAGTGTAGGAAATCTACTTTTATGACTGGTTAGTTTCTTCAGGAAAAGATCATTGGTTTTCTTTCCTTAGTTGTGATGGTGATAGAGGGTCCAGCAGCCCTATCCTATTGGATTCATTCATCAGTTACCACCTAAGGATAAAAAGACCATGACTGTTGTATAGTTGGCTTCCAAGCAACGTGTCCTCCAAATTTGAAATCCTGTAATTTCATGAGTCTGAATCTTTCCCTTAGTCTCTCTTCTTCTATAACAGTAGCTCTTTCCTTTAGCTCATAGCATTTGTTTAAATGCCTAATAAACTTTACTCTGTCTTGAAGGAATTTCAGAAAACAAACTATAGATGACTAAGAATACTCTCATATCAGTTTCCAGTGTCTTCACTTCTGTTTCTTGCCTATATACTTTTCTTCTAGACCCAGACCTTAGGGTTGCAACTCTTCACACTAGTCAGGCTTATTTTAAGGTTAAACTTTCACATTCCTTTGCCCTCTTTTAGTTTCTGATCAAGACAAGTGTTTTACTTTTGGGGATCATCCATGATGACTTCGTCATTCATAGGATCACAGATTTAGAGTTGGAAAGGAACTAACTTGGAGATTATCTAGTCCAGTTCCTTCATTTTAGATATAGAGATGGAAGCCCAGAGATATTAAATGATTGACCCAAGATCACGTGGTTAGCCAATGAAATGGTAGATCAGTATTTGAACCTAGGTCCCCTAATTCCCCCCAAAAGTGTTCTTCATGCTATACCACACTTTTTCTCAAATGTTTCAAAAGTGAGGTAAAAAGGAGTGAGAAAATCACATAATCTCATAGTTGAAAGGCATTTCAGAGTTTGTCTGTTCCAACCCTTACCTGGGGAGGAACTGGAGGGGACCAAACTGACCCCAAATAGTAGCATTGGCAGAGCTTGCATGCATCCTATGTGATCTTTCCCTTATTTTTGTTTTTAGTCCTTAGTTTTCTGTTCTCTGAATCTTCATGATACTATAAAAATGTATATGTATAAAGTATATGCATATACACATGTACATACATATACACATATATTTATATATACACATGTACATGTATATGTAGTATATATATGCACATATATATGTATGTATGTACGTACACACACATACACATATAGTTAGGAAAGGGACTGGACCTGTTGCGGGATTGGTTTTGGGGGGATTTCTAATGAGAAATCCTTTCTAGGTTCGCGTCTGAAAAGAATTACCAGCTCAGCTGTCTTTTGGTAGATTTACAAAAGTTTATTGATTCACAGGACAAAAAGGGGTAGGGTGAGGAAACCAGGCTAGGAAAAGCTCGCAAGGGGCAAGGAGGGAGTCAGAGAAAGTTTAGAAGTTTGGAAGTGTGACGCTCTGCAGCAGGCAGATGGCCTACTAGAATGCCTGCTTGACCTGCCAGAGAAGGCAAGAGCTACCAAGGACCGTCTGAGGAAGTTCTAATGGCCCCAGGGGCATTCTTAAAGATACATAGCTGTCAATCATAAGTTCATTAAGCTAATGAGGTACACAAAGGTGGAGTTAGGGAAGAACCTGGGAGGAGCCAGGGCGTGACTAATACTTAAAGGGACATGCACCCTTGATATCAACTGCGCATGTGTTTTACCCCTAATACACTGGGACAAACAGCAGGAGGGAAGGGGCAGGGGGTGTGGTTCGTCATAAGGTCACCAGCAGTCACAGATTTGAGGTCAGGTCAGTGAGATGTTCCCATCTTGATTTGCAAGTGGATAGGTTTAGTTTGCTAGGACAAAAGGAGGTTGTACCTAGAATGAAGAGTTAATGGTTTGAGAGGAAATAGCTCTAGGCTGGGGCTTGGGAAAGACAAGTACAGCTGGGGGAAGGGGAGAAATAGTTTAAAAATGTGGCTTTTACAACTTCAACACAAAACTGAATTAAAGTTACCCCAAAATATATTACATAGGCCACCCAGCACCTCTTCAGACCTGTGATTCCCAGGTAAGGAAATTCCTTCTTCCAAATCAGACTGGCAGCTTTCTGAAATTTATAGTCTTAGCTGCCAAGAACACTGAGAAGTCAAGTGACTTTCCAGGTGTTGAGGTAGAACTTGATCCCAGGTCTTGCTGACTTTGTGGCTGGCCCTCTACGAAGTAAATGCAAGGTTCTATTGGTGTAGATGGTGACAATCAGTACAGCTTCCTATTTGTAGCTTATAGATAGAATTCCAAAAATGTAAAGGACCAACTCAAGATTTCCATCTTGCCAGATTTGGTTCCAAGGGCTACTGTTTGTAGCCATGTAACCTTCTGATTCTGGCTGTGATTACCTCCCCTGCATCTAGATTTCCTTTGTGTGAGATTTTATATTATGTGGATCTCCCTCATTAGACTCAGACTTGACACCTCCTCTCTGGCTCCCCCTCATAATAGAATTACTCCTCCCCCAAAAGCCTCCACCCTTGACTGACCAAAGTGTAATCAACTCCTCACTCTTCACCCACCACTCCATTCCATTGGACATATGTTATTGTAGTGAATTGCTAGTCTCACTGAAAATATGTTCTAGGTGATACAAAAAATATTTCCCACTGCACCCAAAGTGGATATGTTTTGAAAATTAAGTAATACTTGAAATAAGAGATTATGTATTATAGTGCCTATGTATATTATGAATCAAAGGATCAGATTTAGAGCCCAAAAGGACCATATAGGCCATCTATACCAATATTTTCATTTAACCAATGTGGTAACTGAGGCCAAAACCTGGCAAAAATCACACAGGTAGGAAGGAGTGTTTGAAGAGGGATTAGAACCCTGATTCCAAATCTAGCATTCTATAGACTGTGTCACTTGCATTTCAGCCCTTAAGAAAGGAGTAGGGTGTTAGATTGGCTAACATGATAAAACAGGAAAATGATAAATGTAGAAGATGTGGGAAAGTTGGAACACAAATTCATTGTTGATGGAGTTGTGAGCCTATCCAACCATTCTGGAGAGCAAATTTGGAACTATGCCCAAAGGACCACAAAAATGCGTATATCCTTTGACCCAGCAATGCCACTTTTTGGGCTGTATTCCAAAGAGATCATAAAAATGGGAAAAGGGCCCACATGTACAAAAATATTTATAGCAACTCTTTTTATGGTGGTCAAGAACTGGAAACTGAGGGGATGCCCATCAATTGGGTAATGGCTGAACAAGTTGTGCTATATAAATATAATGGAATACTATTGTGCTATAAGAAATGATGAGCAAGCAGACTTCAGAAAAACCTGGGAAGACTTATATGAACTGATACTGAGTGAGATGAGCAGAACCAGAACACTGTACATAGTAACAGCCACGATGTGTGATGACTGACTTTGATAGACTTAACCCTTTCCAGCAATGCAAGGACCTAAAACAATTCCAAAGGACTTATGATGGAAAATGCCATCCACATCCAGAGAAAAATCTATGAAGTCTGAATGCAGAGTGAAGCAAACTATTTTTTTTGTTTGTTTGTTTTTGTTTTTGTTTTTGTTTTTCTGTAGTTCTTCTATTCATTCTGGTTCTTCCATACAACTTGACTAAAGTGAAAGTATGTTTAATGGGAATGTATGTGTAGAGCCTATATCAGATTGCATGCTGTCTTGGGGGGGGGGGAGGGTGAGAAAATTTAAAACTTATGGAAGTGAATGTGGAAAATAAAAAATAAATTAATTAACTTAAAAAAAGAAAGAAAGGGGTAGGGTGACCTCCATGGGTAGATGATGCTAGTAGGTTGAATTGTAGAATTTGAAAGAACTTTTGAAAACTATAGGGAGAAGAAATGAATACAAAGTTGATCTCAAGCTGTAGAAGCCCTGATAGCTGGATAATGGCTTGTAAAGATATAAAAGGAAGGGCAGGAAAAGATTAAAAAGGGCAGAGAAAAATGCAGCTCAGGAACAGTCAGTCAATGGAGATGCATTTAGCTCCAGGAAATTGAGGATCTATAATCAGGAGAATGACTAAATAGAGATTAAGAATGGGCTGTTGCTAATGGCTATCAAGTAAATTGTTGCTGGCTTTGACAGCAGTTTAGACCTCAACATAAGAGCGACTTGGAGTCTGGAGGGCAACAAGCAAACAAAAAGTGTCCCTTTTTCTCCAGGAATTTGTTGTGATTAGAAAAGACAATAACTGAGCCCTGAAGCTAACATTCCAGTGGACTGAACAGAATAATGAGGATCCCCAGGGTTGTGATCTAAAGGTGGGGATTACAGACTGAATGGAAGTAATAACAGGGATTTCTTAGAAAGGGTCACTTTAGTGCATAGAGAACTGCATATTAGACAAATATTTGAATGTTTGAAACTGCTTTTGTAGAAGCGAGTCACTTTGGGATCATTGAAAGCACTGCATATTTTGCTAAATACAATCCAACCCAATATACAGCTCCTATGCATGTGTAGGCCTAGCTCATTCTCCATCTGCAATGCCTATATAAGTTAAAGCTCTAAAATGATTTATTCAGAACTAGACTAGGGGGTTTTGTTTCAGAAAGCCGACATACTTCATCCCTAATGGGGTGTGTTTCCTTTCTACATTAATGCAGAGACCTCAGACATTTAACCTGTTGAATTTAGTAAGGTTAAATCGTTTGCATTCCTATATGGGAAGATGATACTTGTCACTCGCAAGAACTTTCTCATTGTTAGGGCAGTCCTTCTGACCACTTGTCCAACCCCCTTAGCATCTGTGGGTAGAGAGCTCTGGAAGCAGCCACAGCTGCAGCTGATTCAGTCACCTCCAAGGTCTGTTGCTGGTTTCCTGTGGCTCAGTCAATGCTGGTGCAATCTGCTCCGGACTTTGCTCCAGTCTCACTCTGGTGTTGCAGATCTTTCCTGCTGACCTTCTAAGTTGTCTTGGGCTGGAAAATTATTTCACCTCATCCTTTTGTGGGTTCTGCTGCTCCAGAATTTGTTTTGAAGTGTGATTTAAAGTTGTTTGGAGGGCAATTTGGAAAAACTCAGGCAGCTCCCTACCTTTTTTCTGCCATCTTTGCTCTGTCCTCTACTTTGTTCCTATAGAGCACAGTTCCAGTTCCAAGGCCAGAACTCTCCTTGGGCTCAAGTCCTAGGTACCATGACTTCTTCTGACTTTCCGCCCCAGCTGAATGGCCACACCATCCCACCTGCAATACTGGTTCCACAGTTGCCGTGGTTTAAACTCGTGGGTCAGATGAGGATTACTGACAGCACTTGAAACTAAGGAGAAACAAAATTCAACATAAACACATCCCAGCTCATTTCTCAAAGTTGGGGTAAGAGAAAGGATCAGGGGAAGGAAGTTAGCTTCTCTGTATGGAGCCAGCCAGGTATATTTATCTAGAGGCTCTTCTCCATCCTTAGTTAGTAATATGTAAGATTCATAATGTTTTAAGTTTTGCAAATTGCTTTATTTATAGTATCTTATTTTATCCTCACAATAACCCTGTGAGATAAGGGCTATCATCCCCATTTTACAGATAAGAAAACTGTGGCTGAGAGAAGATAATTGATTGGTCCAGGGTCACACAATTATTAACTCTCTGAGATAAGATAGAAACTTGGGTCATTTTGACTACAAATCCAGTCCATTATACCACCTAGCTACCAATTAGATTTAACATGCCCCTATAGATAAAATTATCCTATTGTTCTCTGCCATCTCAGACTGTCAGAGTGCAAAATGCTCCTATATAATTATGGTTTACTTTAAGCAAACTCTGAAAATGACAATCTAAATACAGATTGATGATGAATTGTGAAGTGGTTATTTTACTTTGTAAAACAATTCTCTGTTTTGCAAAAGGGCTTACAATGTGATTCCCTTATTATAAATAATAGCTCCCCTGAGTGCACTGAAAATACGATTTAATTCAAAAATTCTCTTTACATAGCACCTTATACGAACCTGTGTATTATGTAAAATGAAACACACCTCATTGATGCCTGGACTTTGGGAGGGGAAATACATTCATGATGTCTTTGTTGGCCCTGCTTCCTGGTTCTGACAGCCAGGGTCAGGTGAGTCAAATCTGAGCCTCGTGAATTGAGCGTTTCTTTCTTTTTTGTGCTGTCCCACACAGAACATGTCAGATGTTGAGAATGACGCCACTTGGCAACCTCTCCCTTTGCATTCATATAACACTTCATCATGTCTGGTCTTTTTTACTTAGTGATCTCATCTTTGTGGTGTCTTATTTGTCACTAAGTGATCACATAAACCAGTGGCATTTTCAATATGGCTTGAGTAAAAGTACTCTATGACGTCCCCCTTTTGGATGTCAGCGAAGGAGCGCGTCACTAAGAAGAGGACAGGTCACTCACGGGGCCGCCCGACTGGAAAGTCCACGAAGCGTTTTGGTCTTCTTGTAACGATAAAAGAACGGAAGGAAGGCCCTCGGCAAACTGGGCGAACTTAGAGAAGGACAAGAGCTGTATGACACGGGCAGGCGTGGGAGGGGCGTAAGCTCTCCCCAGCGTTCCCGGGGTGCTTTCTCTTGTCTTTCACCTTTTTGTTGTCGTTTTGTGCTCCTTCCACACCCTGACGTGACTTTGCGTTTCCTTTTTAAATATATTTTGTGTTGCCTTGTCTCTACACATATTGAGAACCCCAACAGAAAGTACACTGTTCGCGGGCAGAGACCACTCTACTTTCCTTCTTCAAATCTTCAGTGCCTTTTCTATAGGAGACTTAACAAATGTTCGTTAAATGAATTAACACCTTTATTACTGAGATCACAAGCCCATTGGATTACTAGGAATATCTTCACCACATAGTGGAAATGTATGCCCCTAACAGCTTCATTGCTGCCTCATAGTATATTCTTTTATTATTATCAAAAGTATCATTCTATCATATGATTAGTGCATGAACTGGAGAAAATCACTCTGTTCTCTATGTATATAGTCCTCTATTCTACTTAGCAAATCTGGTTTTATAGGTTTGTTTTTATCAATTATAATACAAAAACACAGCAGACAAATAGCAATGCTCAGTGAGTTATAAAGTGGGGACTCCTGCCTTGTATTTGCAAAGCCATATGTTCAGTGTCTATATCCCCCTTTGCAATTTTAACACATTAAGGTTGGGTGCAAGCCATTCATCTGTCCCATAGCAATACCATTCCACGTCTGAATACCAAGAAGAATACTAGCACCCATTCTAGGTTTACAATCATTTACTTGAGAAAAATAAATGATAGTTAATCCAAGTGAAATATTGACATTAAAACTAAATCTGTCTAATGTGAAAATATGTTTAATAAGAATGCAAATGCAGAACTTTCATCAGATTGCACACTGTCTTGGGGAGGAGGGAAGGGAAGGAGGTTGAGAAAATTTAAAACTCAAAAACTTATCAAAGTGAATGAATGAATTGTAAAAATTAAATAAATTAATTTAAAGGGAAAAAAACTAAGTCTGTACTACAAGTAGAAGTTAAATTGTTGTCTGAGAAATCTTTGGACTTCAGTGTGAGGTTACTATTCAAATGCTGACTTCTGTGTGCTATGTATTTTTATGAGATGCAGTGATCTAATCTAACAGTGATAGCTCCATCAGAGCTCCGTGTTTGAAAGAGTTGTATTTGATTATAGCTGATCAATTTCCACCTCATGGGTATCATAATAAAATTTCCTAAAATCATAAAGTTGTGGTTTTTTTTCCTCCTCCACATATATAATGGATCAATTACCTCAAAATTGGTTCAACACTTTTAATATTAAACAACTTTAAAGGAACCTTTGTCTTTTCTAATATTCATTTTCATTCTGAAAAAAAGATAGTGGGACACAACCATGTTTCCACAGTTTCTTGATGGGGAAGCACTGTGAGGTAGGAAGCATACAGGATTAGAAAGCTAAACACTTGGATTCAAGTCTCAACTCTGACACTTACCACTTATGTGGATTTAGGCAAGTCATTTGAATTCATATAGCTTTAGTTTTCTCATTGGTAAAAAAGCATTACTCCATCAATAAACATTTCTTTATCACTTCCCATGTGCCAGACATTGTACTAAGTACTGGGGATACAAAGAGAGGCAAAAGATGGTCCCTGCCCTCTAACAGGAGAGACAACATATAAACAAATTTATACAAAGCAATTATATACAGGACAAATAGGAAATAGTTAACAGATGGAAGGCACTAGGATTAAAAGAAGTTGGGAAAGGTTGCCCATAGAAGGTGGGATTTTAGTTGGGACTTAAAGGAAACCAGAGAGATTAGTACAGTGGTTCTCAACCTTCCTAATGCCGTGACCCTTTAATACAGTTCCTCATGTTGTGGTGACACCCAACCATAAAATTATTTCCGTTGCTACTCTATAACTGTAATTTTGTTACTGTTATAAATTGTAATGTAAATATCTGATATGCAAGATATATTTGCATTGTTACAAATTGAACATAACCCACAGATTGAGAACTGCTGAGTTAGTAGCTAACACAGAGGAGGAAGAGCATTCTAGGCATGAGGGATCAGCCAGAGAAAATTCCCAGATCAGAGAGATGGAATGTTTTGTTAATGAACAGGAGGCCAGTGTCACTGGATGGAAGGGAACATACTGGGAAGTAAGGAGTAAGAAAACTGGAAAGGTAGCAGGAGGCTAGATTATAAAAGGCTTTGAAGGCCAAACAGAGCATTTTGTATTTGATCATGGACTCTGGGGTAGTGGCATGATCGAACCTGTACTTTAACAAAATCACTTTAGTGACTGAATGGAAGATGGGTTGGAGTAGGGAGAGACCTGAGGCAGGCTGACCCACTAGCAGGCTATTGGAATAGTCTAGGAGTGAGGTAATAAGGACCTGTACCAGAGTGGTGGCAGTGTCAGAGGAGAGAGGTAGGGAGCATACCGGACAGATGTTGCAAAGGTGAAATTGACAGGTCTTGGCAATAACTTGGATTTGGGGCATGAGAGATAGTGAAGAATCCAGGATGAATCCTGGGTTGTGAGCCTGAGGAACTAGGAGGAAGGTGTCACCCTCTATAGTAATAGGGAAGGTAGGAGACAGAGGAGAGTTTAGGCAGAAAGGTAATGAGTTGTGCTTTGCACATATTGAGTTTATGATATATAGTGGACATCTAGTGGACATCAAGATGCTGGAAATGCAGATGGAGATGTGAGATAGGAGGACAGTAGAGAGTTTGGTGCTGGAAAGGTAGATTTGAGAGCTATGAACCTAGAGATGATAATTAAATCCATGGCAGCTAATGAGATTACCAAGTAAAGTAATAGAGAGGGAGAAGAAGGCCCAGGACAGAATACTGAGGGGACACCTATGGTTAGACAGTGAGATCTGGAAGAGGTTCTAGCAAACAAGACAGTGGAGGAAGGGTTGAATAGGTAGGAGGAGAACCAGGAGAGACTAGAGTCCCAAAAATCTAGAGAGAAAAGGGTATCAAGAAAGAGAAAATGATTGAAATGTCAAATGCTATAGAGAGATCAAGGAGACCAAACATGGAGAAAAGGCCATTGAATTTGGCAACTAAGAGATAATTGATAACTCTGGAGAGAGCAGTTTTGGTGGAATAATAAGGTTAGAAACCTGATTGTAAGAGAGTGAGAGGAGAAAAAGCAGAGGCACCTATTGTAGATAGTATCTTTCCAGTTTTAATAATGTGTAACTTAATCTGTGATTAATCTATCTATAATTGTATCTATTATAGTATATATTATCCATTATAATTTCTGGCACATAGTAGGCACTTAATAAAATGCCTGTTTATTGATTGCTTGATCAAGTGATCAGACTTATTTTATTGTGGACTAATCATTCCCTCCTTTCTGATCCAGGTCAGCTTATCTGATATCAAGGATTCAAGAAAATTTAAAAAAAAAATCAATTTTGTCCCACAAGAATATGTAAACCAAATGGTGTAGAAAAGGAGATATGCGTTTATTCAGTGCCCACTATGTGTTAAGAGTTATGCTAACTCTATAAAGTAATGTTTTGGTAGATTGATTGGTATGGCACTAAATATGTAATTTAATTTAGGTAAAATTTTTATTATATTAACTCTACCCAGCCATGAGCAACTGATGTTTTTTCCAGTTAGATATGACTTTATTTTTGTGAGAAGTGTTTTGTAATTGTGTTCATATAGGTCATGGGTTTGTTTTGGCAGGTAGATTCCCAAATATTTTATAATGTCTACAGTAACTTTAAATAGTATTTCTCTTTCTATCTCTTGCTGTTGGATTTTATTAGAAATATACAGGAATGCCAAAGATTTATGTGGGTTTATTTTATATCCTGCAACTTTGCCAAATTTATTTATTATCTCAAGTAGTTTTTTACTTGATTCTCTAGGATTCTTTAAGTATATCATCATATCATTTGCGAAGAGTGATAGCTTAGTCTCTTCTTTGCCTAATTTGATTCCTTCAATTTCTTTTTCTTATCTTATTGCTGCTGCTAACATTTCTACTACCAAACTGAATAAGAGCTAAGCACTTTACTAATATTATCTCATTTAATCCTCACAGCAACCCTGAGAGTTAGGTGCTATTATTATCTACAATTTATGAGTGAGGAAATTGAGTCTGAGTGTGGTTAAGTGGCCTGCACTAGGTCACTCACATATAAGTGGATGAGGTCAGCTTTGAACTCAAGTCTTCTTGAATCTAGGTCGAGGGACCCAATGTATCACCTTACATGCCTCAATTTTTGCAAAGGCATATGATAATTTTGACATTTAGAAATTCACAAATAAGCCTAAAACTCTGTGATGGTTCTGATTTTTTAAAATATATTTTTAGCTGTTTGATTCTTAAGTTGCTTACCTTTTCACTGATGCCTCTGTAGATGTGTCTGTGATGTCTGTGACTGGAGTATGAAGGTATTGAGAATGTGAGTTCCTTAAAGGAAGGAGCTATTTTTTTTTTTGCCTTTATTTGTATCTTCATTACTTAGCACAATACTTGGCACATAATAGGAGCTTAATAAATGCTTATTGAATTGAGCGATGCTTTTATTTCTGAAGTGGGAATTGAGCCCAGATATCCCTGACTTCATTTCATGGTTATTTTGGTCATTCTTCACAACTGACACGTAAATGATCAAGAGGTTTATACTCAAAGTTTTTCCAACTTGGTAGGACCTGCCATTGGACAGGTATATTGGACAATGATATAGTCATTGAGAAGCCCAGGTCACCTCCCCACCATGATGAGGCATAGGAAGAAATTCTCAGTGAAAGAGGAAGGTGGGAGTCATGATGGTGGAGTAGAGAAGCACTTAGCTAAGCTCTCCCAACATTCCACTATGAATAATTTTAAAATAATGCACCAAATCAAATTTTGGAGTGGCAGAGCCAACAAAAGGTCAAAGTGTGACATTCTTGTAACCTGAGACAACTTAGGGAGGATGGAAAAAGAGATCTGTGACATGAGGGTGGAGGCTGGCCCAGAGCCCACATGAATGAAACACGGGTGGTGGGACTATGGTGGTGACAAAAGCAGCAGCAGCTTTAGGGGTTCTCAAGCCAGAGATAGTAAGGAAATCTGGCAACTAGTCAGAAAGAGATTATAGGCACTGGAATTATGGGCACAGTTAAAGGGTAAGCAATACTATGCCAGCACTGGACACAAGATCAGATGCTGTTTGTCAATTCCATTGTTTATACCCACTTTTGGATCATAGTTCAAGGGCAGAGAAGAACACTTTCAGTAAAGAGGGAGTAGAAACCTTGAGAGGCAGTAACACTTCTGCCTCTAAGAGATGAAGGATGCTGAAGAACTATATGATTTCTTGTTTCAAGGGATCAAGGGCCCTTCCTGGGTTAGGATCAGAATGCAGACCAGAAGAACAGTGACCCCACCTCGCCAAAAGCACTGAAAATTTCCAAACCCTCAGAACTATCTCTGAAAACAGCAATGACAAAAAGTTTCAAGCATGAGACAGAGCCCTCCAACCTTGGACAGGGGACAGAACCCAACATTAACATAAAGTTTGAAATCAAGAAATAGGGTAGAAAAATGAGCAGACAACAACAAAAAAGAACCTGACCACAAAAACCTGGTGAGAGGGGAGATCAGTATACAAATCCAGAGGACAATGAAGTCAAAGTAGCTAGAAGCAAAGCCTCGAGGTTAGGTGGGGGTGGTGGGGGTGGGGCTGGGGGAAGTGAATTGGATATATATGCTCAACAAGAATTCCTGGAAAAGCTAAAAATTATTTTTTAAAAAGTGGTAAAGAAAATGAGTAATGAAGTAAAAGCAAAGGGAGAATTATAAAAAGATAATTAACAACTTTAACAGAGGAATAAAAACTACTAAAAATAATAATACCTTAAAAATACAATTGACTTAATGGAAAAATAATTCATCAATGAAAATAAATTCTTAAATCCAGTGGAAAAAAGGTTACAAAAGTTTACTGAAGAAAGCAATTCTTTAAAAATTACAATTGGGCAAGTGGAAGCTAATGACTCTATGAGACACTAAGAAACAATAACAACAAAAAAGGTCAAAAGAATGAAAAAATATAAAAGAAAATGTGAAATATCTCATTGTAAAAAACTGACATGGAAAATAGATTGAGGAGAGATCATTTGAGATTTATTGAATTACCTAAAACCCATAATTAAGAAAAAGAGAAATTGTTAAGGAAAACTTCCCTGATATTCTAGAACCAGAGAATAAAATAGAAATTGAAAGAATCCACTAATCACCATCTGAAAGAGATCCCAAAATGAAAATTCACAGGAATAATATAGCCAATTTCCAGAGTTCCCAGGTCAAAGAGAAAATACTTTAAGAAGCCAGAACTAAGCCATTCAAATTCTGTGGAGCCACATTCAGGGTCATACAAAATTTAGCAGCTACCACATCAAAGGAGTGGAGGTCTTGGTATATGACATTCTGGAAGGCAAAAGAGCTGAGATTACAAGCAAGAATAACCTACCCTTCAAAATTGACTATACTCCTTCAGGTAAAAATACATATTTGATGAAATAGAGGACTTTCAAACATTCTTGATAAAAGATTGGAACTGAATAGAAAAATTGACTTTCAAATATAAAATCAAGAGAAGCATAAAAAGATATACATGAAAGGGAAATCATAAGGGACTAAACAAGGTAGAGATCGAAAGAGAAATTTCTTTTAAAATTAGCTTCAGACAATATAAAATATTGAATCTCCCTGCCAAGACAAACCCAGAGATTATAAGACCACAATTCTGAAACACTTTTCCAGAAATATACATCTAAACTATTGGAGAAATATTAATTGCTCATGGGTAGGCTGAGTCAATATAATAAAAATGACAATTCTACCTGTCAATTTATCTATCCAGTGCCATACCTATCAAACTACCAAAGAATTATTTTACAGAGGTGGAAAAAATAGTAACAAAATTCATGCAGAAAAATGAAAGGTCCCAAATATCAACAGAATCAATGAAAAAAGTGAAGGAAAGTGGCTTAGCAAATTACATTACAAAGTAGTAATCATGGAAACAAGCTGGTACTGGTTAAGCAATAGAGTAAGTATACAATGTATAGTAATAAATGACCATAGTAACGTAGTATTTGATAAACCCAAAGATTGAGGATTTGGGGGCAGGGATTCAACATTTCCCCAAAATTGCTGGGAAAACTGGAAGGCATTTTGGCAGAAACTAGGATTAATATCTCACACCATATATCAAAAGAAGGTCAAAATGGATAAATAATTTAGATATAAAGGATGATATCACAAGTAAATTAGGGGAGCCTGTCAGACCTATGAATAAGGGAAGACTTTTTATACAAATAAGAGATAGAGAGGATTATGGGAAGTAAAATGGTTGTATTGATTATATGAAATTAAAAGGCTTTTACATAAACAAAACCAATACCACCAAAATTATAAGGAAAACAGGAAGCTGGGGAGATTTTTTGCAACAAGTTTCTCCAATAAAGGCTTTTCTTTTAAAATATATGTGGAACTGAACCAAATTTACAAAAATAGGAACAATCAAAACTATCAATAGTCATGTGAAAATGCTCTAAATCATTACTTATTAGAGAAATATGAATTAAAACAACCCTGAGACACCAATTCCCACCTATCAGATTGGCTAATATGACAGAAAAAAAAATTAGAAATGATGAAGGGGATGTAGAAAAATTGGTACACTAGTGCATTGTTGGTGGAGTTGTGAACTAGTCCAGTCATTTTGGAGAACAATTTGGAACTATGGCCAAAGATTCTATAAAGTTGTGCATACTCTTTTACCCACAATATCACTACTAGATCTGTGTCCCAAAGGGATCCAAGAAAAGGGAAAAGTACTAAAGTACTTATTTGTATAAAAATTGTAGCTCTCTTTGTGGTGACAAAGAACTGAAAATTGAAGGCATGCCCATTAATTGGGAAATGACTGAATAAGTTGTGGGATATGATTGTGATGGGATACTATTGTGCTATAAGAAATGACAAGCAGGATAAGTTTAAGAAAAATCTGTGAAGACTTGTGAACTCAAGTGAAGTGAGCAGACCCAGGTGAGCATTGTATACAGTAATAGCAATGCTGTAGGGATGATCAACTGTGAAAGACTTAGCAAATCTGATCAAGACAATGATCTAAGACAATTCTGTAGAACTCATGATAAAAAATGCTATTTACCTCCAGAGAGAGAAATGATGAACTCTGAATGCAGATTGAAGCATGCTTTTTTTTAAAAAACTTTTTTTTAATTGTTTTATATTGTTTGTATTTACTTAGCTGCTCCCTTCTCCTCTCTGCCTTCAGGCTTCCTCGAAGTTTGAGCAAAATTCCTGCATTCTCCAGTGAACCTTTCTTGTTTCCTTGTGATTCTGGTGCCTGATCTCTGTTAATTGTTTCCAATTTGTCCTGTATATAGCATATTTGAATATAGTTACTTGAATACAATTTCCACCATTAAATTGTGAGCCCCTCAAAGGCAAGGACTGTCTTTGTCTTTCTTTGTATTCCCAGCACTTACAGCGTCTGGCACATAGGAGGACTTTAATGAATGCTTTTGACTGACTGAAAACAAAAACCTGAATCTTTTCCTTTCCAATCCTTCTCTTTTGTCCAAGTAGGGTTTGAGGGAAGTGGAAGTAGAGGGGAAAAATTATACTTAGAGAAGTGAATAGGCCCAAACAAAGGGGATGAAAGGAGACCCAACTGAGGCATGAGACAAATGGAAATAAACCTAGCACAGATGCCTGCCTTGGTAGCTGCACGTGTAACCACAGTGGCAATATTAGCTTGTCCAAAACAATAGTAAACATTCTTTGATTTTGTGAAATACGCTGCATTTATTGCAAATCTTCTGTTAAATATCAGAATGTATAATAAAATGTATAGACATGTAACACCTTTAATCAATCCATCAATAAGGATTTACTTATTGTAAATTGTTTTCCATATACTGTGTTAAACTCTAGGAATACAAAGACAAAACATTACCTCCCCTCAAGAAGCTTATATTCTATTAGGGGAAATGACATGTATACACATTCATAGAAATATACAAGATGCAGAGTGGAAGGAAGATGACCTTAGAAAGAAAAACTATGGCTGGGGTGGGGGTAGGCAACAGGAGACAGATCAACAAAGACCTCTTCTAGTTATGATGCTTTTTGCTACAAATCTGTAATCTAATTCCAATCCTCTCCCATCCTCATTTACAGATAAAAACCTTGAACAGGTTACTGACTTTATGCATCATCACTAGAGATACATACTTACAGTCATAGAATCATGGATTTTAGAGGTTAATGACATGCACCTTATATCTTCTTTTTGCAAAGATTTCATAAATTCAAATTAATCTCAATTGCCTTCTGATCATACCTTGATGGTTATATAACTATATACATGTCCATATTCATATTTGCCTGTTTATCCATATTAATCTGTATCTATATCCATTTATAGCTATCTATAGTATATATATATATATATATGTATATTATCTATACCTATATTATTAGGTAGAATGACAATGAAATTCCAAAGACCTGGATTTATTTTCATTTCTTTTAAACATGCATTTTGAAAGAATTTATCTCCTGTTCCACTGTTTGGAAACAGCTGACATGCAATGCCGTTCCTAGTCTTTAATAAGTAACCTTGTGAGCATTTCAACATCTCATCAAGCAAGTGTAAATGTTAAGAGTAAATTTGCTGCTTGCAAATCTCCGCTGAGTGACTGTGGGTAGAAAGACTTATTAGCTAGAAAATAGCAGTAGATATATATTTATTGACAATGCTGCTAAAGTATTCTTAAACCTTAGACGAAAGAATCCAAATTAATACTTTGTTCTGCCTGGCTCTTCCAGCTGTTTGTTTAGAGGTAATAAGAACCATTCATACTCCTTTTTTTTAAACAAAATATGCTTATATTTCATTAACACAGTGGCCCAATTAGCACTTTTGAATAAGAATATTTGGTTCCAAATCCAAATTATTGACAAATTGTAATAGTAATCAATTTAGCAGATACTTAGCCCTTAGTAACTTAGGGCTAAGTATAGAAGGTGTCAGCTTTGTCTCCTGTTGCTGATGTGGCAGGAGGGGGTTGGCTGACTTGCAGTCCTTTTACACATTTCTTCACATCAGTAGTGTTCATAAATTCTAAAGAAGAGAATTTCTTACTTAATTTTCAATGGTAATATTTTAATATAATTCTTATAAAATAAGAAAAAAAATTTACTTATATAGCTCATTGTTTTCCATATACTGTGTTAAACTCTAGGGATACAAAGATAAAACATTACCTCCCCTCAAGAAGCTTATATTCTATTAGGAGAAATGACATGTATATATATTCATAGAAATATACAAGATGCAGAGTGGAAGGAAGATGACCTTAGAAAGAAAAACTATGCCTGGGGTGGGAGTAGGCAACAGGAAACAGATCAACAAAGACCTCTTCTAGTTATGATACTTTTTTTTTCTTAACACATGCAACCATTGAGGGGATGTGACGTGAACACTGGAATTTCCAAATAAAATATTAGCACAATTCAAAAGACATATTTCACATACCTATAGTTTCCTCTATTCTACAAATAACGTTTCAGTAATGCCAAGTAAAACCAAAATCCAAACCCACAACTTGACAAAAATAAATGCATGTCAATGTGGAGACTGACAAAGTTGTTTGAATATTTTTATTTTACTATGAAAAGTTTTAAATTTATAGTCTGGGCTCCTAGAATTTGCTACTAAATCATTTCCAGAAATAACTATTATTGGTAGTAATTGGAGTTGTTTTGTTTCTGACAACCCAAGTTTAGAATCAAGAGTAATCACTCTGTGATATGTTTATAAGCATAGTATTGCTATTGGGGAGTTTATGTAAAATCCACTTTTTTTGACCTACCTCCAGTGCTTAGCAATTTGCCTGGAAGAGAGTAAGTCCTTAAGAATTGCTTAGTGACTGACTGACTGAAGCAATAGTAATACATCCAGTAGTATAGAAGGCAGGGCTAAGTAGACCTTTTAAACATTAAAAATAAGAAATAGTAAGAAAAAAAAGAAAAAAATAATAATTATTTTGTCCCACCCCATTGTCCTTGCTACTTCAGCATGTTGTATCAATTGATAAAGAGAAATAAGTTTCTTTGTCACTGAAGATATATCTACCTTATATCTCATTTTTAAGGTTCTCTCTTAGAATCTAGAATTACAAAGACAAAAATAAAACAGTCTCTGCCCTCAAGCTGCTTAAGTACTCCTAGAAAGTTCCAGTATTTACACAGAGCATCACATTTATGATGAATCAAGGAAGGAGTAAACTCTAACAACTGGCTAGGATCAGAGATGGCTTTTTGAAGGAGGAGGCCCGTAAGCTGAACTCAATGAGTCAGGCCTTTAAGGAAGAGTTGGGAAAGATTCAATCTTATATACTTAAGAGAGGCATGATTTCCCTTAGAAAGAGCTGCTTTTCTTTCAGCTGTCTGGTAGGTGTCAGGTGTAGCCTTCAGTTGAAGTGTTCTCTTCAAGGCCAACCGTTACTCTGACCCATATTCACTGGAGGTATTACGGTTTGTAAGCTTCTTTCTCATAGTCCTCAAAGAAGAGGGCTAAGCTCTTTCGGACATATATGAGTACAATTAGATTGTATATTTCTTATAGTTAGAGATATTTATACTTCTTTTATGCCCCCTAGTGCCTAGCCAACTGTTAAACGTAGAAGAAACATTTAATAAATATGTTGTGCTAGATTAATTGATTCAATTACTCTCTTAAAAATACTTCGTACTTTAAAACTTGGATTCTTGTTAAACTACTTATTTCCCAATATTGAACTGGGTGGACTCTGGAATAAAGTAATGTCTTTTCTGTGTAAATCAGTGGTGATGACTGATTTGCTGATGGATCCTTTCTTAGAAATCATTTAAATGAGGTGTCTTGGGAAAACCATTTCTTGGGGATTTTCCCCTTTTACATTATGTAAGTAAATGGTTTTTCCATTCTCAATAGATACTTAACTTATGTGAATTGTAAATGGACAGTGGTTAACTAGTCATGTTTTTCTATATGGGATAATTTTCTGGCAGATTGTTTATTGACATGGGTCAAATTACAGTAAAAGTTATGTAAGCAACATTCCCCTGGTGCCATAATTCTGATATGGTCCCTGTGCAAGCAAAAGCACATTTTAAGGGGAAATGAAAATATACAAAACTGGTACTTAGGGAACAAACCACAGATAATTACAAAATCACTTTCAAACCCCCAAACCCATTGCCTTACAATGAATCTTGTGATCTGTGAGAGTCTTAGAACTAAATGACCGTTGCCACATGTTTCTTGTTGAAGGGCTAGTACATAAAACCTTGAGTTAATATTTTTTGATCAAAAGAAATTAATGCTTTTGGTTACTCTCTACTCCTTAATAAGTTTTCATCCTTTTTCTTCTGTGGCACCATATTCTCCTGGTTCTCCTTCTCCTTTTCTCTCTATTCCTTTTCTGTCTCATTGCTGACTCTTTTCCCTTTTCTTTTAGGAGAAAGAGGAGAGAGACAGAGATAAACGAGATAGAGATAGAAAGAAATGAGGGGGGGGGGGAGGGCATCAATAGGTTTAGTGTTGCCAAAAAAACCCAAACCAGCAGTCATTGATATTCACATCCTACAGGAGATATGAACTGTAGGTTCAGTTATCAAAGAGAGACTGTTCACCCACCGACTTTTTGCACATTTGTCCCTGGCAAAAGAAAACAAGTAGATTCTTTTCAATCAGCTCATCATTACTGTAATCAGGTTTTTGCTGTCTGTGGTGGTTCACCCACATCCTGTATTGCTTCATTAGTATCACATATTTATTTTGTGTGTATCTATAAAGATAACAATGAAATCCTCAAGATTAAAAATAGAGATTTTGGAATATTTATTTTTGAATAGAGATAAATATGCAGGCAACTAGGTGGCACAGTGGATAGAGTGAATAAGAGTCATCTTCCAGAATTCAAATCTGGTCTTAGACATTAGCTGTATGACTTGGACAAGTCATGTAACTCTGTTTGCCTTAGTTTTCTCATGTGTAAAAGGATCTGGATGAGGAAATGGTAAACTAGTCCATTATGTTTGCCAAGAAAATCCCAAATGGGGTCATGAAGAGTCTGACATGTCTGAAAACGACTGAATAACTACAACCACAACAACAAAATTTGGGGGTAGCAAACAGCTGGTTAAATTGGGAATTCCTAACTCTAACAAGTGATTAGTAGAAATTAGGAACATGACATGGGGATGGGGGATGGGAAGGGAGGGAGAGAGAGACACAGAAAGACAGAGAGAGAGAAACAGAGAGACAGAGAGAGAGAGAGAGAGAGAGAGAGAGAGAGAATGAGAGCGTGCAGTTGAGGCAATTGAGTGAGAGAACATTGGATGTGTCAGCTCTACTAGCTGGGTTAATTGTTGTGCACATCCCATAGTCCCTGTGGTCTAATTACACCAGCCTCTGAGCTTGGTTAAACAGCAGCAACTGAACCACATACAGCTGGGTGGAAAGGATTCTTGCATGAAGCCAACTTGCTCTTTTTAACATAGGATTTAAAAGCTGTTATTTAAAAAATCATTATGCTAAACAGAAGACTTTTCCTCATATAAACTGCTGGGAATATTTGCTTCCTCTTGAGCTTTCAAAGATAATGAGAACATGTAAATCTTCTTGATCAAAGAAGATGAAAGAAAGAGAGAAAGAGAGAAAGGAAGGAAAGAAAGAAGGAAAGAAGGAAGGAAGGAGGGAAGGAAGGAAGGAAGAAAGGAAGGAAGGAAGGAAGGAAGGAAGGAAGGAAGGAATGAAGGAAGGAAGGAAGGAAGGAAGAAAGGAAGGAAGGAAGGAAGGATCTGGTTCACCTCCCCAAGTGATGATTTTGGAACCATGGATTTTGATGCATCACTCGCAGGCTGGAATCTTTCAGTGGGCCCATTTTTGGATTCTGATATATTTATGAATAGAGTCTAATTCTCGGGTTGAGTAGAAAGCTGACTTTCCTTTAGTTTTAAAATGATTGGAGTTTTCTCAGTGTTTGTTGTTCAGTCACATCCAACTCTTCTTGACCTCTTTCGGAGTTTTCTTGGCAAAAATACTATAGTATTTTGCCATTTCCTTCTCCAGTGCATTTTACAGAAGAACTGAAGCAAAGAGGGTTAAGCAACTTGCCCAGGGTCACACAAGCAGTAAGTGCCTGAGGTCAGATTTGAAATTGGGAAGATGAGTTTTCTCGACTCCAGGCATAGCATTCTACCCAATGTGCTACTTAGCTGCCCAGTTTACTATTTATGTTTGCTGAATGGACTACATAGCCAGTATGGAGTATAAAGTGTTTGTGCTAAAGGCAGGATATTAGCGTTTTCTCAAACCACTTAGTTGTAGAAAAGCTAACTTTTAATTATGATTCATATCTATTATCTTCTTATATACTAGTCCAAAAGAACATACTTTTACAGACCCAAGGCTCACAGGTAATATGGATTATTCAAAGTGAAACCCTTCAGAAGTCTAATCCATTGAGATGTTACTACTGAGTAGTTTCAGCATTCATTAAAGAATTTGTAGTTTCCAGTTTTCCTAGCTATAAAGACTTGGTGCTTAAAGGTATTATGCGTAGGCTTACATTGGCTATTATTGCATGAAGATATTGTAAATCTGAGTGTAGGCTTGCATCGTTTGTATGAGATGCTCTTCAGGGGTTGAGAGGATGACTTCTCAATACTGCGTGCCTGAGACTAGAACTTAGAAGAGATCTTGCTTCCTGCTTCCTGCTTTGAGAGGACATATGAAGTACCAGACTTTCTTTGGAGAGAAACTCAGAAATCAGTTAGTTGAGACCTAAATCCCAGTGGGTCCCTGGCCTCATTCACTCTGTATTTTCTGGAATATACGGATCTGAATAACTTCTCCAATTTTTGCTTGCTCTTTGCTTGGGTATATGGGTTTATTTTCCTTTTACTAATTGTAATAGTCTTTTGTGTGACTAGGTAGGCAGGAGCCAAGACTTTGGATATAAACTGCCCTCTTTCTACAAAGGATTAGCTACCAGAAGAGCAGCTGGAATCTAAAAAACAAAATTTCCCTGAACCTAATAATAATTGAAGGTAGATAGATAATTTTAGTCTGGTACATCCTCCCTGAGGAGAGCAAAACAGCTAGCCTCAGTCTTCTGCCCCTTCCAGGCAGGAAGAGAAGTCTTTCTTGGAGAGGGGTGCCCAAGATTCCAGAGGTACCCATTCATGTCTCCCTGTGAGGCAAATTTAGACAACTCATGCACATGTATATATAACCTAGGTGTACAACAAACAGAAACATCTTATGGGATTCTTGCATGCTATTTATTTTGGGGAAAGAAATACAATAGGGAGGAAAAGTATGGCATAGTGGGAAGAGGGCTGGATTTTAAGTCAGAGGATATAGGTTCAAATCCTCATTGTCACTACCTGAGAGATGATGGGCCAGCTGATGAACCACTCTGGTCTTCAGTTTCTTTTTGGGTAACATGAAAGAAAGGGTAGGACTAGATGGCATCTACTAAAAAATCTCTTCCAGCTAAAATCTATGCTCTTATGAATAAATAATAGCACCAAAAGATGTAATTGATTTAGGACAGGTGACTTGAATTCATCAAAGACCCCTCAATAGGCTTTTATTCTCTCTCTACTTATTTTGGTTATAAACTCTCAATTAATCATTATTTTTCTTTTGGCCTTTCCAATCCACAGATCTCTACAGGTAAAGAAAAGAGAAACAGAGTAAAAATTAAACAGTTCTATCTTTTTTCCTTCTGTTACCAGTCATCCTTGCTCCATCATCAATCCCATCCCTTCTTTCACCTTATTCCTCTTCCCAATACACTGCGTTAGACCCTGGGGATGGAAAAAAAAAAAATTAAAATATTACACGGTCAAGAAGCTTACATTTATGGTATCATTTAAAGTATGCAAAGTCAAGAGTTCAAAAGTCTCTCAGCCAAACAGGAGTCATACTTTCTGCCAGTGACCATGACATTTCCATTGTACCAGGAGAAATGACATAGATACAAATAAGTATAATGAAGGACAAAGCACAATATAGACAAAGACAATATCAAAGGGCAAGACTGGGAAAATCTGAGATGGTAGAGAAATCTTCCAGGAGTTGGTAACATCAAACCTGAGCCTTGAAGGATATGTTTTGAAAGGTGAAAATGAGGAAGGAGTGCCTTCCAAATGAATACATAGAATCATGAAGCACTTTTATTTTTTTTTAAATTTTGGAAAACAGCCCAATACATGGAAATAATGGTAGCGCCAAATTGGTGCGGACCTTAAATGGCAGGCTAAGGAGATCATGTAAATTCAAATGAATAACTAATTATAGAAAGTATATCTTAAACTTCCTATACCAATATGGAGTACATTTTTAGAGTTGAAGGAGATGACTGCATCCTTCTGCATCTTTATTAACAATAGCAATTCCCTGCTGCCCAAAATGGGGCTCCCAGATATGAAAGTGGTCACTAATTGATCAAATATGCAAATCTAGGTCTTCTCTAAGTGATGGTGAATATCATATTAACTGTCTATGCCTGTAACCAATGCCCAAAGCCTAGGAGAAATCAAATTGTGACTGAAAAGACATCATATGGTTTTTAAAGATGATTAGTATGCTCTAACTCCTTCATTTGTGTTTTGTTTTCATATTTGAGGGAGAATTATGCATGTGTTTGCCACAGCCAGATGTTCAAATTTCTTAGCCAAGTGAGATGTGGGAATTATTCAAAGAAATAGGAATGGTTAAAAAAGGAGGTTTACCTTTTGTAATTGTGATGTGTGGGTGTGTAAATTCTGCAAACCAAATTGAATCTCAGTGAATTTAACGAATACAAAAATTTCTTTACAAGAATGCTCTAAATGCAATGTAATTTTTTTGGTCCATTATTTCAGGTTGAAACCCTTCGTTAGCCATGTGTTTGGTGTACTCTTGGTTAGGGACCTGATTGTCATTTCAACTTCCAGGTGAGGAAATTTCCTCTTCTAATTCAGCTTGAAACCTTCTCTGCAATTTAGTTTTAGGCTAGAGTTGCCTAGAATACTGAAAGGTTAAATGATTTGTCCAGGCTAATTATAGCTAGTAAGCATTAGAGAAGGGGCTTGAACTGAAATGCTTTTGACTTCAAGGCCAACTCTCTGTACGCTAGACCAAACTTCCTCTTTCCATTTTTGGATATGATTGCTAAAGCAAACTTTTAGAAAGCTATCTCCTTATCAAACAACACAAAATGGTCGTAAAGTGGGCAACTTTGATCTACCACTAATTTATTTTAGCCTATTGAGCTCCAAGGAGAAAGGGGAATTACCTCTGTATTCCCCCTGCCCCCAACACAGTGTTTTGCACATAGAATGCTTTAAAAGTTGATTATTGTAATAAACACAAGAATTTTGTTATCAAATCCTACTCTTAGTATGATTTGACTGATAAATGCTTAGTAATTGGTAGATTGTCTTTAGAACTTTTACCAATGAAGATAAAAAGATTTATAGGCTCAAATATTGCAAAACTGCTGAAGAATATATCAATCAATTCTAAACATTTTAAGAGCTTATCTGTCCATGGGAAATTGTAACATAAAAACATGAATGAAAAGACACTACTAGAAAGAGCGGCTATTTTTTTTTTTTACATCATTTTGTCTTTTCTTTAAAATTACATTTCCTCCATAATGTTCCATAGTAAATCTTCAAATAAATCATTCAATTAAAAATTATTTATGAAACATCTACTATGTGCTAGCACCATGCTAACTACTGGGGATAAAAAAGATTAAAGTGAAAGAGTTCTTGTCTCAAAGACCTCATATTCTTTAAAAAAAAAAATATTTTACTAAATTTTTTTATCTACTTTTAGTTTACAACATTCAGTTCCACAATCCCTTGAGTTCCCAATTTTCTCCCCTCTACTGCCCCCCCCCAATGGCAGCATGCAATCCAATTTAAGCTCTACAAATACCTTCACATTAAGCGTTAGTCAGGTTGTAAGAAAGAATTATAACCAATGAAGTGAACAACTAGAAAGAAGAAACAAAACAAAATTAAACACAAAAGAGAGAACAAGTAGTTTACTTCAATCTGCATTCAAACTCTGTAGTTCTTTTCTCTGGATATGGATATCCTTTCCATCATAAGTCTTTTGGAGTGGTCTTATAATCTTGCATTGCTGAGAGGAGCCCAGTCTATCAAAGTTAGTTATCACAGATATGATGTGTCTGTAATTGTGTACAAAGTTCTCCCGGTTCTGCTCTCCTTACTCAGCATTGGTTCATGTAAGTCTCTCCAGGTTATTATGAAGTCCATCCACTCCTCATTTCTTATAGCACAATAGTATTCCATTATATTCATATACCACAACTTGTTTAGCCATTCCCTAATTGATAGGCATCTCCTTGATTTCCAATTCTTTGCCACCACAAAAAGAAGTGCTATAAATATTTTTGTGCAAACAGATCTTCCTCCCACTTGTATGATCTCTTTAGGATACAGGCCTAGAAGTGGTATTGCTGGGTCAAAAGTATGCACTTTTTTATAGCCTTTTGGGTACAGTTCCAAATTGCTCTCCAGAATGGTTGGATCAGTTCACAACTCCACCAACAATATATTAGTGTTCCAATTTTTCCACATCCTCTCCAGCATTTATCATTTTCCTGTTTTGTCATCTTAACCAATATGACCAGTGAGGTGTGGTACACCTGAGTTGTTTTGATTTGCATTTCTCTAATCAATAGTGATTTAGAGCAATTTTTCATATGCTTATAGATATTTTTAATTTCTTCCTGTGAAAACTGCCTATTCATATCCTGTGACCATTTATCACTTAGGGAATGACTTGTACTCTTATAAATTTGACTCAGTTCTCTGTATATTTTAGAAATGAGACCTTTATCAGAGATACTGTTTGTAAAAATCCTTTCCCAATTTTCTACTTCCCTCCTAATCTTGGTTACATTGACTTTATTTGTACAAAAACTTCCCAATTTCATGTAATCAAAATTATCCGTTTTGCATTTTGTAATGCTCTCTACAGTCTCAGCCTTTATATCTAGATCATGCACCTATTTAGACTTTATTTTGGTGCACAGTGTAGGATATTGGTTTATGCTCAGTGTACCTTTACCAGAGAGCAGGGGAGGGTGGTGGTGGCTCTGGAAACCTCTGGTTTCCCCACTTCAGTTGGCCTAGAGTTTAGGGGAATTGAGAAAGTGAGGGGAATGAGAGGAAGTGGAGGTGGCTAGAAACCTGAAAGGTAACAAAAGATTGGGCTATAATGATATCTATCTCCTCCTCTTCTTCTTCCTCTTCTTCCTCCTCTCCTCCTTCCCTTCCCCCTCCTCCTCCTCATTCCTCTTCCCCCTTTTCTCTTTCTCATCCTCTCACTCTCTTCTTCTCTTTACATCTCTCTCACTATCTCTTTCACTATGTGTCTATGTATACACATATATGTATATTTGTATGTCTGCATATATATTTGTATGCATTTATATGCATATGTGTGTATTATGCATGCATATGCATATATGTATATGACTATATAGGATAAGGGTCTGGGATATGAATCTTCCAGGGTGGTTTGCTCTTGAACTTGAGATTGTATAATGTTGGCACAGATAGGGAATAAGATAGCATGGTGTTTAATATATGCTTATTGATTAATTAATCAGTGAGGTGTTGAACAATAATGTGGGGACCTTGATGGGGATCAGGTCTATATTATTGTAATTTGGGCTATTTAGGTTTTTTTTCAAATAATTCCCGTTTTTTTAAAGTCAAGATAAAATGCACTAGCACTTATTTTTTTTTATTTTATACACTCTTAAAAGAGCATAGGAAAGGCTTAATTAACAATTTTGTTAGTGACATTAGGAGAGGGAATTGTATGAAAAATTGATATCTATGGATAATGACTCTTCCATACATCAAATGATCTGTGATTTTATTCACGTAGATTATCTTTCCACCAACACAAATCATTACCTAACCACACCTGGACTGAAAGTTTCATGAGAGTGCAGTGGTCTATGATGAACCTTTCCACACTTAGGGTGATTTTCAAGAAACAATTCATCACCAGAAATGTACATGAAGCCCTTGCAGTTTGATAGGATATATCAGAATATATATACCTTTGAGAATACACACTATGAGGAAGTATTGTTTTAGGTCTAGTAGCTAATCACACTTTAAAAATCCATTTTAGCTCTTACTTCTAGCCACTAATTCTAGCAATTAACAAAATCCATTGATTTGAATTTTATCATTTCTCCCTCTTTTCTTTCACATATACTCCTGTACCCATCAGGACAAGTACTAGATAGCAGATACTTGGCACCAAAGGAGACCAAAGGAATTAAGGGGAAGGATTATTTTGGATAATCCAAAACAAGTTAATTAGTCCTTAAGTAATTGAGAGTTGGCTGAATTTACAGCCTTGGTCAGCATAGAGACATCCATTTAATGTATAGAAAATGCAAACCAAGGGAAATGAAAAGTGAGCTATCATAGCTAAATTACCATGTAATAAGAACCAGAAAAAAAAACTTAGCAAGAAAATTATGAATTAATATAAGTTTGAACCACACTAGCATTTTTAGGTTCTAATAGCTCCAGACCTACAAGCTATAAAGACTAAAGTTCAGTAAAACAATAAATTTCTAAAACTGTTGCAAATAGTTTGACATAACAATCTTCTTGTTCATCTTCAACATACATTCATCTTCAACATACATTTACCAGACCAAAGAATATTGCCAGAATGCTATAAACCATTTTTATATGTTATCGTATATTAAGTAGTGCAAGTGCCAACCCTGGAATGGGCAAAATGTCTTCTCGAGTTTAAATCTAGCCTCAGACACTTACTGCCTATGTGACACATGACATTCTTTGCCTCAGTTTCTTCATCTGTATAATGAACTGGAGAAGTAAATGGCAAACCAAAAACCAAGAAACCCCCAAATGGGGTCACAGAGTCGAATATGACTGAAAGAACGGAAATAGTGCTGGTTATAGACACACCAAAGTCACTTTATACTTGTGAGTTGGCTGACAGATCTGGAAGTCTTCCAGTTCCCTTTAACCTGCACAGTTTGTAATTTAACAGAGAATTTGCAAAGCTAAAATCTCTGGTGAGCACAAATTGGGTGTCATAGGCACTGTAAACTGTAGGAGAACCTAGTAACAGAAATGGGCAGCACGGCAGCACAGTGGACAGAGTGCTGAGCCTGAACTCAGGAAGATGAATCTTCCTGAGTTCAAATCTGGCCTCAGACAGACACTTACTGTCTCATGATCCTGGTCAAGTCACTTACCCATTTGCCTCAGTTCCTTACCTGTAAAATGAACTGGAGAAGGAAATGGCAAATCATTCCAGTATCTTTACCAAGAAAACCCCAAATGCGGTCACTAAGACTCAGACATGACTGGAAAGACTGAACAAAAACAAATGTAACAGAATTATCCTTGGGTCTTATACACCAAAACACCTTTTGGATCCAGTTTCTTAAGAGCCTCTAACTCTCATGAAATAGAATTTATTACCATATTTGTAAAAGTTCTAATACAAAAATACAATTTCTGTCAAGAAATCATTAATAAGTGTGAATGGTTCTCATTATGATGACTTTTTTTCTTTCTTCCTTACATGAATTTTTAGCTCTAACAACACAAGTTTAACTCTAACAATATGATTATATACCACAACGAAATCACAATGGATTAAAGACTTGCATGGTAACAGATAGCCATTATAGTCTGTGTTCATGTCTATGCACCTTTTGGTCTGCATTTCTTTTTATGTCAATGCCTATCCTTATAGATAGTGTCTCTTAGATTGTGCTACATGTAACCATAGAGTGAACTAAGCAATCCAAGGGGTTTCATCAAGAAGAAATCTGTAATCCTGGGGTGATCACATACAAGAAACTCATCTGTTTTTCTATTTGTGGTCCTCATTCCTAAAACATTTGGTCAAGGTGGACAGTCATTGGAAATTCATCGAAAGTGATTACATGACTGAAATCTTGGCTTCTTTTTGGTATAGAATTAATCATTGAATGTTCTCCAAAATATATCAAAATCCATGGCTCAGGTTATCTGATCTGAACCCACATGGGCTGGGGGTCAAGCTTTCAAAACTGTACAATAATGACTGTCTGAAATTGACTCATGTGTCACTAAGGGCCCTTCTCCACCTGGTGGTACTTACACTCGTAAATAATCAATGTACAATGGTCTTACTGAAACAAAAAGAACCAGAAAAAAGCCAATGGAAATAGCTTTTTATCATTTATACTAGAATGCTACTCCCTGCCCCTCACCCAGCCATGGGTCTTGGCATTGCTAGCTCTCAGTTCATATCCCTTGGTAACAGATGACATTTTCCTCTTAGTTTTCTCTGCACTATCTGACTCTGCTCTCCAATCTTTTTTTCATTATCTTTTTCTTCCCTTGAATTATGTGACACTTAACTTTACTGATTCTTCTACGTTTCCTTCTATAGGATGTCCCATGCTTTGTTATAAGCATTCCTTATATTCTTTCCAACAGTTAAAACCCTTCTTCTCCTGACTATTATTGCATTAGAGCTTTGGTGGGAATCATGAATCAAAGGCAATGAACAAGCTAACATGATATCAGGGAAAAAAATTGAGAAAGCCCTGGAAAGTCAGAAAAGTGTTTTACATATAAAGTCTTGTTAAGAAGTCCTAAGGGACTAAACACTGATGCAGTGATTTCACAAGGCAAATCGGCCATTTGCCACAGCAGTTGCCTTAATAAGTTAGCCACGATAATAATATAGAGGACTCTAGGGAGTATAGAGAGCAAACGGGATTGTGTTTGTCTATTTGCCAGTGTCAAGTTATAAATGCACAAAATAAATGTAGGTGTCTATTAGAGAAGATGAAAGCTTTGGAGGATGCCTCCAGTTTAACAGGAAAGGTAAAGCATTCTTTGAAAAAATGAAAGAAGGGCTTCAAAAGGAAAATTGATTGAGAGGACCCTTACTTGGATCCCAAGCCTGGAAGCCTGGCAAAGATTTTAGAGAGCACAAGTGATGTTTTTTCAGCGGAGAATGATGATGACAATAATAAAATATTCGTATAGCAATTACTCTATTCTAGGCATTGTGCTAAGCATTTTACAATTAATATCTACTTGAATTTTTGTAACAACCCTGAGAGGGAGGTGCTTTTATCAACCCCATTTTACAGATGAGAACACCAAGGCAAAGAAAGGTTATATGACTTGCCCAGGATCACACATCTGGTACTTGTCGAAGGTCACATCTAAACTCAGATCTTCCTTGCTGCAGGCCCAGTGCTGTATTTACTGTGCTACCTAAGTGCCTCTAAAGGTGGACCTAGGAAGTAAACAACTCCTTAAAAAATAATGTGTGAGAACTGAACTTGGAATTCTAGACCATGATTTAAAATCTATTAATGAGACTCTTGGGGGAGGAGAGAATACATACAGGATACATCAAATATATGGTGATTAAAAAGATTTTTTTTTTCCTGAAAGCCCCCCTGAATCTGATAAGGAAGTTTTTGAATTAAAAATAGAAAGGGGAAAAAGAAAATGGCAAGAGAAGGAAAACTATCCTCATATATCTGCCAAGTCAGAGACTACAAATATGCGGAACCGTTGATGGATATATACAAATAGACATCGATGACATAAAATCATTAATGATTACTCTTTGGGTCTTCCTTATGGGGATTTCTTCCTTGAGAACTTTTCCTTCCCCTTGAACTGACTTCCCCTGAGAATTTGAGATGATTGGATTGTGCCCATTTTTTTCCCTCTAAGCTGTTTGAAATCTCTTCTCTGATGTTTACGTAATCCAAGTATGTCCTGTGTTCTTCTTATCTCTCATGAATTCAAAGATATCATGCTCTCTTCTTAAAGTTTCATTCATGTCAGTTTCACCAGCCAGAACCTTTTCATCCATCAAAATCAGATCAATAATGTCAGTTCTCTCTTCTTCAGAGAGGTTGAATTATCAGCAGTTGGTCAATTTGTACAACACTATTTTTCATGACAATAGTATTTTCAAATTTCCCTTGAAACTGAGGCCCAGAGAGGGGTTCATACTAGAACTAATGCCACTAATTCACTGTGTCATCTTTGAAAATTTTATTCATCTCACTGTGCTTGGCTTCCACACCTATGGAGTTAGAGGGTTAGACTAGATGATCTCTGAGTTTTATTCTGAAGTATCTTCATACTCCTCCCCAGATTATCTAATATGCATTTTGTATATGGTTGTTTTGAATGTGCTTATCCACGTACATGTTGTTTTCCTTAGTGAATAGAACTCTTTGAAGGCATGAAAGTTTCATTTTCATCTTTTTATGTCTACTGTCTGGTAAAAGGTTCAGCACATAGTAAATACTTAATAAATTATTGTTTGTGGGAAAATACATAAAAAATAAAATTCTCTCAACAATACAGGAGTAGTCTGGTAGTTGGAAGACTTTTTAAAAAGTGCTGAAGTTAAACATTTAGTTATCTATTATTAATGAAAACTTTACTCCCATAGCTAAGCTTAATATTGTTTTGTAAAATAAAAAAGTATCATTTACAAGGAAAATGGTTTCAGAAAAACCTGGGGAAACTTATATGAACTGATACAAAATGAGAGCAGAACCAGGAGAACATTGTACATGATAACAGCTCTACTGTAACAAAGATCAACTGTGGAAACTTAGTTATTCTAAGCTATACAACGGTTCAAGATAGTTCCAAATGATTCAGGATGAGAAATGCTATCCACCTCCAAAGAGAGAATTGATGCAGATTGAAGCATACTTTTTCACTTTATTTTTTCTTGACTCTTTTGCTAATATGGTTTATAAAGAGATGTGTTTTACATGACTTCACATGTATAATTGATATCTTATTGCGTGCCTTCTCAATGGGTGGTAGAAGAGCTAGAGGGAGGGAGAGAATTTAGAACTGAAAATATTAAAACAATGAATATTAAAAATAAGCAAATTTTAAAAATCATTTAAAGAAATAAATATTCCAATGTTCTAAGAGTACAATGAGTCTGTGATCTCAAAGATATGCTAATTCCTTCTATCAATGAAGATTACAGCACATGTGTTAGTCAAGTCTATGCCTGTGAAATATGGGTTTTGGCAGGTTCTACTATGCTGGAAGGAGGCAACTAGATGGCTCAGCAGATAAGAGTGGTGGTGGAGGCAGGAAGGCCTGAGTTCAAATCTGACCTTAGACACTTACTAACTATATGATCCTGAGCAGTCCTTTAATTTCTGTTTGCCTTAATCCGCTAGAGAAGGAAATGGCAAACTACTCCAATATTTTTTGCCAAGAAAACTCCACGGACAGTACTAGTGTGCTATGGTCCATGGGGTCACAAAGAGTTGGATATGACTGAATGAGTAAACCACAATAATAACCATGATGGAAAGGCTTTAAAAATTGTCCAGGAAATGTTTCTTCTCTGTGAATCAATCCAGAGATTATCAGAAAACACTCATTAACAGTAGGCTGGCCACTTAGTGATGGGTTCTGTGGCCAAGACAAACTATGAGATAAAAGAATAAATAAGTAAATAAAAATCATAGAATAAGATTATTACTAATGTACATTGTTTATGTGAGGTCTGTATTCCAATGGATTCATCCTATTACCTGACATAGCAGGACAGTGCTATGTGTCTGACACTGCTTCCCTTGTTTTCATGTTTTATGGTGCTCAGAAATGTAAAAACCTATGTATTGTCCCCTCACTCTTTTGCCTCCTTCCCATCATGCCCAGAGTGCCAGGGTTTGGGATAAAGACAGAAAGACAGGAGGAGAGGTGTAATGCTATGGCAGCAGATATGTCAAGATCAGAATGAAAGGGGAGTGGGGAATGACAATAATGATAATATCTATATTTTAAATGGCACTTTAGAGACATGCTAAATTTCCTTATAGCAACTTCAGAGAAGTAGATACTATTATTATCCCTCCGTACTGGTGAAGAAACTGAAGCTGAGAGAGATCAAATGGCTTAGCATGGTCAGTAAGTGTCTGAGGCAGGATTTGAACTCAAGTCTGTCTGACTCCAGGTCCAGCACCCTATCCCATTGTACTACTTAGCTACATTACCCTACATGCTGGTGACTGATCCTATTCATTGTTCTCTGTGATAGTTAAATGTGGCCAGATGACATTAGAGGCTCTCACATTCACCACACAGCCAAAGAGAGAAGACCAACTCTCCTGAGTTCCTGTCTCCACCAGCTCCCACATTCCATTTCCTGTGCTATGAATGAACTGTCACCTTGATGGTAGTGTTTCTGTGTTTCTAACTGATGACCAGTCCTATTGGAAATATAAATTGAACTTCACATGGTAACTCAATTGTTAATTCTAATTTGTCTGCTAAAGAGAGATCTTAAATTATGTTTGTGTTAAAACACCAGGTACTATGTATAAAGGACTTCTGAGGTCTAGAATCTCCTTATTGTTGAGTAGTTTTATTGATTGATTCTATGGTAGGCAACCATACTGTTTATAGGTAGATGAGTCTGTTTTTGTGGGAAACCAATGTCATTATGCTAAGATCATGTGACCAGCTTATTAAAATAAGTCACGTCCAAGAGGAGGCAGAGGAGGCTGTTGAGAAGGATTTGGAGCTGTGAATTTTTTTTTTTTTTAATACTGGATCTCCTTATCTCGGGTAGGCTGAAATTACAGTGGTCACTCATGGGCTCAATCCCACTATTGAGCAGATTCCCATATACTGGGTATGTTCACTAATCCACATGCCTCTGGACTATGAGTGAACTGAGAGGGAATAAAAGTTGAGGGACAGAACATTTCAGAGTCCCTGTTACCCATAGAGTATTTAGCATTAGCTGAGCACTCACAACTTCTGCCCTAGTGGGACATGTAGAAACTTTCAGGGTGACAACCAAATAAATTTGCAAATATTTGTGTGAAAATGGGAATTCTTGGCTTTCTGCAGACATATAATACTTAAAGAGTAATTTAAACATTGACTAGTACAACTGTAAGGTCCAAAGTTTCCTTTGGGGTAGAATCAAAGGGCCCTAAGTTATGCCTTGTCATTTCTCTACTTTCTACCATTAATGAAGTGCAATTAGTCTTTCACCATCTGATTTCTTTGTAATAAAATAATTTATGCAAACTCAGTTCTGTATCAGGAGTCAGTCTCAGTTTCAAATAACTGTTGAAGTGTTAGCAAAGCCTGATTAGTTACAGTCAATTGAAGTCTTTTTATTGACTCACTGTTGGGAAAAGTACTTTGCATCATCCATCAGAGTTAAAATTAAGAATTGGATCATTATCTCTCTGGATACAATTCACTTCTGGCTTTCATTCTTGCTTCCAACTCTCAAAACTGTGAAAGAAAAGATCTGAAATGGTAGAATAAGCAAAAATATTACGTATGGTAGAAAAGGCTGTCAAACCTTTAGATGGGTGGAGATTACTACAGGCAATTTGATCATAGCAGGGAAGCACAAATAAGGCCTTCCAAGGCAGCACTTTGGATCAATATGCTATTTTAAATGCTTTTAAAGCCTTAAAGTCTTCCAAGGCTTCAAGTTGCTGTGAATTATAAAAAAAGATGTATGTGGCTATTACCTAATAACACGTTTGCAGATTTAGGTGAACATTATCTGAAGATGGATGACATTTTGGAAAATGTAGGATGGTTCTGTGTCCTAGGCAGCCTACATCCTCATGCATTTTTCAAAAGTCACTTAACATCAGTTGACAGTCTTTTTTTGTTTGTTTGTTTTGTTTAATGGTTTGCATCAAAAAGAAAATCTGGGGCAAAAGTTAAGCTCTGGAAGGACTAGAGAGGTGGGGTTTTTTTGCCATTAGTCAGAGATTGATCACTGATTTCTCATCGGAAATTCATTTGACTGAAGTACTTGTTTTCTTTCTGACCAGGCCAAGGAAGAACAATGGGAAGTAGTTATAAGTTATAACTTGAATTTAATGTTCTACTGGATATAATATAACTTGCTTGAAATTCTGAAGACTTATGACATTATCAAGCTAATTTCTATCAGTTAGTGATGCACTGAATGAATTGGAGGGCAGGAGGCTTGTACTATACCAGGAGGATCAATATTATTTGGTAAGTGAAACAGAAGGACTCATCATTATGTAAGTTTGAAGACCAGATATTGATTTAAAAACATTTCCCACAGTGATTTACTTCAAGAAAATTACATTTGCACCTGCATCCTTATGATACTTGGCAAGGCTCAGAATGTTGGCATACTTGCAACCACATCTATGATGCAAAGGGTAATCATGGAAAAGCATCACATGTCTGCCAATTTCTGTGTAGTGATGTTTTCTAAAGCAGTGCATGGAGGTGGAACAAATATACATACTCTCAAAATGGATCTTGTGCCTTCTTTTCTGTATTCATCTTTTATTCTGTGATTAGGGTCACAAGTGTGGAAAGGGCACACAAGCTGTGACATGGCAAAGAGGAGGGAATAAACATCTGCAAAATTATCAAAGTACTCTCCTGGCATCTGGATGATTAGATTAGATGCTCTAGATTCAGAACTCAGAGGGAACTTAGAGAGTATTGAGCCTCCCCACCTCCTGTTGTTTTATGGATAAAGAAATTGAGACTTAAAAAGATTTCAAGTTTTCCAAGCTCACCCAAGTAGTAAGCAGCAGATTTGGAATTTGAACCTGGGTCCTTTGGACCCAAACCTGCTTATTCCAAAGTGTTCCAGAAATCTTGGGCACCCCCAATTCTGGCTCTATGCATGACATTTGAATATAGTTCTTCCTTCACAAATTACTTCTATGATGAAACATGGTCTTGATAGCTAATCCATGACAGCTAAATTATGATAAGAATATGGTCTTGATAGCAAAACCAGGGAGAGTCAAAACAGAGAAAGAAAACCATATACCAATATTCCTTCACATTTCTATTTGTTTATTTATTTTAGTCTTTAACATTCACTTCCACAAGATTCACTTCCACAAATTTTCTCATCGTCTCCTCCCTCTCTCCTCCCCATGACAGCATACATTCTGATTATGTCTTCTCAAAATCTTCCTTCCCTTCCATAACCCTTCCCCCTTTCTCTTATCCCCTTCTATTTTCCTATAGGGCAACCTAGATTTCTATACGCCATTGCCTGTATATCTTATTTTCCAATTGCATGTAAAAACAATTTTTAACATTTGTTTTTTTTAAACTTTGAGTTACAAATTCTCTCCCTCCCTCTCTCCCCATCCACTCTTATTGAGAGAGAAAGCAATTTGATATAGGTTGTACATGTGCAGTTATACAAAATACTTCCATAGTAGTCATGTTGTGAAAAACTAACTATATTTTGCTCCATCCTATCCTAACCCCCATTTATTTTATCCTCTCTTTTCTCCCTGTCCTTCTTCAAAAGTGATTGCTTTTGATTACCCCCTCCCCCAATTGTCCTTACTTCTGTTACCCTCCCATCCCCTTCCCCTCTACTTTCCTGTAGGGTAAGATAGATTTTCATACCCAGTTGAGTGTATATGTTACTCCCTCCTTAAGACAAATCCAATAAGAGTAAGGTTTACTCTTGTCCTCTCATCTCCCCCTTCTTCCCCTTGACTGTAAAAGCTTTTTCTTGCCATTTTTTTCTCTGAGATAAGTTACTCCATTCAACCTCTCCCTTTCTCCTTCTCCTAGTACTTTCCTCTCACCCCTTAATTTTAATTTTTAGATATCATTCCTTCATATTCAACTCACCCTCTGCCCTCTGTCTCTATATATTCCCTCCAATTACCCTAAAAAAGAGAAAGGTCTCATGAGTTACAAATATCATCTTTCCAAGTAGAAATGTAAATAGTTCAACTTTGATAAGTCCATTATGGTTTCTTTGCTGTTTACCTTTTCATGCTTCTCTTGAGTCTTGTGAAAGTCATTTTTTCTATTTAGCTATGGCATCTCAAGAATGCATTAAATTCCTCTACATCATTGAATATTAATTTTCCCCTCTCATTGATTACACTCAGTCTTGCTGGGTAGGTGATTCTTAATGTATTCCCAGCTCCTTTGACCTCTGAAATATCATATTCCAAGCCTTCTGATTCCTTAGTGTAGAAGCTGCTAAATCTTGTGTTATCCTGATTGTGTTTCCACAATACTTGAATTGTTACTTTCTGACTGCTTGCAATATTTTCTCCTTGATCTGGGAACTCTGGAATTTGGCTCTCATTCTAGAATTTCAGGGCAGTTTTCCTTGATAATTTACTGAAAGATTATATCTAGGCTCTTTTTTTGATCATGGCTTTCAGGTAGTCCAATAATTTTAAAATTATTTACATTGTCTTCTATTTTTGGTTTTGTTTTATAATTTCTTGATTTCTCATAGAGTTATTAGCTTCCATTTGCTCCATTCTAATTTTTATGGAATTTTTTTCTTCAGTGAGCTTTTGGACCTCCTTTCCTATTTGGTCATTTCTGCTTTTTAAAACATTCTTTTCCTAATTGGCATTTTGGACCTTTTTTGCCATTTAAGTTAGTCTATTTTTTTAAGGTGTCATTTTCTTCAATACTTTTTTGGGTCTCCTTTGGCAAACTCCTGACTTGTTTTTCATGATTTTCTTATATCTCTCTCATTCCTTTTCCCAATTTTTCCTCTATTTCTCTTACTTGATTTTCAAAATCCTTTTTGAGCTCTTCCATGACTTGTGATCAATTTATATTTTTCTTGGAGGCTTTGGATATAGGAGCTTTGATTTTGTTGTCTTCTTCTGAGTGTAAGTTTTGATCTTTCTTGTCGCCAAAGTAAGATTTTTATAGTCTGAGGTGTTTTTTTTTATTTTTATAGTCTGAGGTGTTTTTTTTTTCCCTGCTGGCTGCTCATTTTCCCAGCCAATTATTTGACTTTTTAACTCTTTGTTAAGGTAGTCCTCTGCTTCCAGTGTGGAGGGCATATTGTCCCAAGTTTCTGGTGTTTTATGCAGCTGTTTGCAGAGATACTTCTAGGGACTTGTTAGTTTTCAGTTCTTCCAAGGTAGTATGATTAAAAGAGAGGTGCTTACTCCTCTCCTGGCCTGTGCTCTAGTCAGTGACAATCAGGATAACATAAGCACTCTTTTCTGCCCTTGAACTGAGGAGGGTTCCCTCTCCACTGCTGCCACAAGCTTTGCTATGCCAGTGTTCCTCTTCACCCCAGGATTGCCACCCAGGACTGCAACCAAGATCCAAGTATCGGCAAAGCAACAGAATCTTGTCTCAGTGCCAGCAAAGAGATCCCTGTAATCTCCTTCTGATCAGGGGGCTGACAGCTCTGGAAGCAATGACTGCAACCCCAGGGCTATGCTGGGGCTAAGGCTGGTCTGCATTTCTCTCTCATCTAGGTACAACAGACCTTTCCCCCCCACCTTCTATGTTGTCTTTGGTATTTTTCAGTTGAGAAGTCTGGAAGGTGTCATAGATGCTAGTGATTCAGTCCACTGAGGTCTGCTTTAGGTTTGCTGGGGCCCAGTCTGTGCTGGTGTGGCACACTGAGGAGAAATGTGCTCCTCTCCCAGCTTGGTGCAATAGAGCTTTCCTGTCCACTATCCAAATTGTCTTGGGTTGGAAATTTCTTTCACTTTGTCTTTTTGTGGGTTTTGCTGCCATGGAATTTTTTAGTCATTTTTTTTTTTTTTACAGTTATTTAGAGGTGTTTGGGGGAGATCTCAAGTGAGTCCCTGCTTTCACTGCACCATCTTGGTTCTGTCCCTCATATACAAATATCCTTAATTTCTGCAATTTAATTGCAGACAATTTAACAGCAAGAGGCTATAGCAACATTAAGTAAAGGCTATGATCAGGTTGGATTTTTACTGGGGCTCTTTTAATATTAGGAAAACCTAATTAGGTCAAATATAATTGGCCGTGCAAACAACAAGAATGACAAAAACAATATGATTATATCAGTAGAAGCAGAAAAAGCAATAAAGTACAACACCCATTTCTATAGAGAATATAGAAATAAATGGGCCTTTCCTTACCATGGTAAATGGTATGTATCTAAAACCAAGGACCAGCATTATATGTGAGGGGAATAAATTAGAGGACTTCCCAAGAAGGTCAAAACAGGAATGGCCCTTTCCACCATTATTATTTAATACAGCTCTATAAATCCTAGCATTAGCAATAACACACATACACACACATACACATACACACAAAGAAACTGAAGGAAGCATAGGCAAATAAAAAACAAAGCTATTGCATTTTAAACATGGTATAGTGCTATACTTAGAGAACCTTAGGGAATCAATTAAAGTTAATTGAAATTATTAGCTTCAGCAAAGTTGCGTGATATAAAATAAATTCATGTAAATCATCAATATTTTTGATATTACCAATAAAATTTATCAAGAAGAGTTAGAAAGTGAAATTGAATTTGAAATAATTACTGAACATATAAAATAATTGGAAGTTTACTTATGAAGATACATACAGAATGCAACTCTAAAACACTGTTTATGGAAAAAAGACAGACCTAAATAATTGGAGAAATATGAATTGCTCATGGGTTGTAATCTTAAGGGAATTTGAAGATCTTCCCTGCCCCTTAATAGACCTATGTGATCACATGGAGCCCATGGTGGGAGGAGCCTGCCCAATGAGTGGAACAGGAAGGGGTGGAGCAGGAAGTGTGAGAGAGACAGCTGGGAGAGAGAGAGCAGGCAGAGCAAAGCAGCTAGTGATAATGAGAGGGGGAATGACTTTGCCTATGGGAACTTGTTTTGTGGGGAGTCCTAATAAAGTGAAGGCTTGGGATGTCGGTGCTCCCTGTATTGGCAATGTGTATAGATTTGTTTGTTACTGTGATGGATTTGGCTTACTGGTGTTTGAATAAATGTCTTGGTTTCATCTTTAAGGGAGAGAGTCTGTTATATCTTGTGATTCAAACCTGGGAATACGCCTGCACATTCCTAGCAGTTGCTGTGGGTATCACATTGGCGAAATATGGGTAAGAGTCATTAATATTATAAAAATTACAATACTGCTGAAATGAATTTACTCATCCATTGAAATATCAATCAAACCACTGAAAGACTGATTTATAGAACTGTAAAAATAATATAAAAATTAATTTAAAGGAACAAAAGTTAAATCATATCAAGGGAAATAATGAATATATATATATATATATATATATATACACACACACATATATATATGAAGGAAAGGAGTCTAGTAGTACAAGTCTCAAACTGTACTATGAAACAAGCAATTAAAAGAATTTGGTACTGGTTTAAAAAACCAGAGTGTACAGCAGAACAGATTGAGTATACAGCATATAAAAGCAGACGAACCTAGGTTTTGATTAACTAAGAAAACTTGGCTACTGGGATTTGACAAAAACTGCTGGGAAAATTGGACAGCTGTCCAGTGGAAGCTAGGTTTATGCCAAAACCTATCATCATATGTCAAGATATGCATGATCTACATATAAAAAGGTCTTATAAATGAGAACAAAGAAGAAATTACCTTTAAGATCTAGGGACAGGGTAGAATGAATATAACAAATGGTGGAGTAGCCGTGGAAAAGCAGGTACATTGATGCATTGTTGATAGAGTTGTAAATTCTTGATACCCATTCTGCAAAGCCATTTGGAACTATGTCCAAAATGTTACTAAAACTGTACATTGAAATCTTGAAACTGAAACACCGAAAACTTTAAATCAGTGATACTACTGCTACTAGGTCTGTTCCCCTCAAACAAAGAAAAAAAAAATCTATATGCACAAAAATATTTATTGCAGCCCCCAGAAAGCAGATCCAGAGAGGGAGATAGATACTGCAGTTGCTTTTACTCTCACTCATGCAGCCATATAGGGGAAGTAATTGGGTCTCTATACCACATAGATCCCCTCTTTGCAATTGTATCTCATAAATTACCCCAGTGCCTCTCCACAGTCGTGTCCTCAGGATCCAGGAACTCTCCCCTCTTCTCTTTTTAAGAGGCTGGATTTTGTGATTCTCTCCTCTCCTGGTATCAAGTGGTGAAGAGATTCTGCCATTCCTTCTTCCTGCATGCTCTGGCTGCCCTTAGTAGCTGGGGCTTAAAGTATCAAGGCTTAGTGCTTGTTCAACTTTTTCCTTCCCCTCACCACCAGCCTATGCTCTGATATGGAATATCAATTAATATTAGGAATACTGTGGATATATTTTGATCTTCCTTGTCACCAAAGTAAGATTCTGTAGTCTGGGTTTTTTTTCTGCTGTTTGTTCATTTTCCCAGTCAATTACTTGACTTTTTCACTCTTTGTTAAAGTAGGCCTCTGCTTCCAGTGTGGAGGGCATATTATCCAAAGTTTCCAGTGTTTTGTGCAGCTGTTTTCAGAGATACTTGTAGGGACCTGTAAGTTTTCAGCTCTTCCAAGGTGGTATGATCAAAAGAGAGGTGTGAGTGTGAGTGGCAGATGCTATGCTAGGTCCTTCAGGATGTGGATATTAAAAAAAAAAACAAAACATGGTTCCTACACTTAAAAACTTTTACATTTTAATAGAGGAAAGCAACAATTAAAGAGGAGCTTGAAAAGGAGAAGGGGAGGAAGGAATATATTCGCCATGCAAGAGATTATTGTCAAGGATAAAATGAAATATTATTTTTAAAGTGCTTTGCAAACCATAAAATGCTATATACCTATTAGCTTTGATGATGATATTTGACCAGTCAGGATTCGTACATACATTCAGAAATGACCAATCCAATTGTTCCACTTGTGTCTATGAAATATTCAAAAGTAAAATTGCACCAAAACCAGAGGAAGGCCTCCATTGTGTTGGATGGGTCCTGAGTCAAATATTTGTGGAAATGTAGATAGAAAGACATATGCTATAGCAGGCATGGATATGTTGTGATTTATGTAAGAAAGAATAGCCTCATCAATGGGATCACAGATGCACAAAAGTGTACAATCATGTATGTGCAAAATTAAATTAAGCTCTGTTGTGTAATTTTGTATTTCTTTAACCCAGAATTTGGGGGGCATCCAAAGAGAGTGCAAGGAGCAGAGAAATGGAGTGTCTTGTCTGTGGAACAGCCAGTTGGTCAGTATTGCTGGATCAAAAAGGAAAGTGCTGAGGAGCAAGGTGTAAGAAGATTGGAAAGAGAGAAGGTAGCCTTGCACAAGATAGACAGCACCAAAGCACTCACTGTCACAGAAGTTTTGGTACCTTTTTTCACCTGGTGAGGCTGGCTACATTAACAAAAGTACCCATAAAGCTACTGGAATGCACTAGTTCCCAGAATTATTTTATAAAAAAAAAATCATCATGTAATGAAAGAGAGTATCATCTTTTAATACATGCCTTTGTATTTTTATTTTTTAGTATTATCTTTCACTTGGGACGGTTTCCTGAAGGGTACTCTTGTGTTAACATCTACCTTATATGATTTTCCTCCTTGGCCATCAGCCATCTTGTTGGCCTCCTTCCTCTGCGTCCTCGCCATTTCTTTCAAGGGTTTCTAGGACATTTCTCCTCACTTTCTAGTGAATGTTTTTCTTTGCTTCTATTCCTTGAGGCTTTTAGAGAGTAGAAAGAAAAGACTTTTTTTTTGATCAAGTAGTTGAAAATACATTTGTATTTACTTGATGAAAGCAGCATTCTTTTCACATCTTTCTTTCTGAGCCCCTTGAAAATTAAGGTTGTTGGCAGGGTTCCCAGGGATAGTTTCTTTGTGGAAAATCTGTGATTTTTTTTCTATTTATATTATAGTTATCAATTTTGGGCCTAAGCAACATTACCACATATTTTTTGAAGTATTTCATTTTAATTTTTTTCTTTTTTTAGTGAGTTTTCTGCTGCACCTAACCAGCACGTTTTGTTCAGGGTCTCAGACCATATCCAGTTCTAAATTCTGAATTTTCCCTCCCTACCGCGACTCAAGCAAAATCATTGAATAAAATTTTCTTTTCTTTCAGACACCTGTTTCCATTTAAAAGTTACATTCCGCACCTCACTTGGATGAGCATTTTACGCAGGACGTTCTGTTCAGATTTCATACTGTTTGCTTGGAAGCCTTACTCCACTCGGAATTTAGGCCAACATCAAGTACTTTAAACAGCCTATCATGTTGCTTTTAAACTGTAGCTTAGGTTTAATGCCACTTACATAAAGCATTTATTAAACACTTAATGTGTGCTGTGATCTGTGTGTCCTTCAGAACCAGTTCATTCCACTATGCTTGTCTGTTCTTTTCATCTTCAGAAGTTTGCATGTAACATGTCCCTAGGGCAGAAAATCCACTCTCCCAAATTCTCTCATCAAGTTAGGATAACAAATGGTTCACTTAGAGAATAAAAAGATCACTGCCAAGGAGACTGTATTTACTTTAGTTGAAAGGTAAATCAAGTTTTATATATATGCAATTAAATTCATCACCTTTCATTCCAAATCTTTTCCTTACAGCTCATCTATTTCTGTCAAAAAATACCCACCATTTGTGCCCTCACTCAGCCATATTCAAATTGCTGGTGCTTAGTTTCCCCCTCTTCCTTAGCTCCTTCTACATTCAATTTTTTTTTTTGCATTGAGGGTTAAATGACTTTCCCAAGGCCACACAGCTCATAAGTGTCTGAGGGCAGGTTTGAACTCAGGTCCTCCAAACTCCAGGGTCACTGCTCTACCCACTTCACCACATAACTGCCCCTTTTTCACCCTTACGCTACTTTTCAAACTTGTTGATTCTGACTCCTGAGTAGCTCCAGCATCCATGCCCTTTTCTCTCTTCTTGCTGTTGTCATTATCTCCTAACTGTAGTATTGAAATAGCTCTAGTCTTGATTTTTCTGACTCCATATTCTCTCTGCTTCAAATCATCTATCTCCTGGTGTGTGTGTGTGTGTGTGTGTGTGTGTGTGTGTTAATGCTCATGACAATTCAATAGTTCTCTGTTGCTTACTAAAGTTTACTCTTTAGGCATTCAAATCACTCTGTAATCTACTCATCTAGCCTTATGCTGCTACCTACCAAACACTTCATGATTAAGAAAAAAAAAGCTATGTCACTTTTGCCCTTCTCTACACCTTTGAACTTTTGATCATTCCATTCCTGGCGTGCTGAACCATCAAATCTTGATCTGTTGTGCTCCTCCTATTTATGAGGTCTTCAAGATGAATTTTTAAAGTCCCCTCCTCCAGGAAGTCCTTACTGATACATCTAGCAGGAAATTATATTTCCTTCTTCAGACTCTTGTGGGTTTTTGCATTTCTCTTATGGAATTATACTTTTCTGTAGTTGTTTTTTTAGTATTTTCTATGTCTCCTTTCTAGTCTGTGAGCTCTATGAAGGCAGATGCCTTGTCATTTTAAACTTTGTATCTCTCCTTGTGTCTAATGGGTGCTTCAATATTTGTGGAATTTAAAAGTAGTATAGATAATGGGACGGGGGAAGGGTAAAGGAAGAAATGGAAGTGGAAGGAAAAAGAGGCAAGAGGGAAGGAGATATGGAAGAGAAAGCAGGACAAAGAGAGAAGGGAAAAGGTAGAAGGAAGTGAGAAAAGGAGAGGGAAAGGGAAGGAAAACAAGGGAAAGGGGTCAGGAAGAAGTTGCAAGAAAGCAAGGGGAGAAGGAAAGTATTATTAAGTGGAAGAGAAAAAGGAGAAAGGAAAAAAGAAAAGGGAAGAGAGAGAAGTTATATTACAAACTTCTTTGTGACAAAAACAATCATTATGGATTTTTCGGATTCTAATTTTCTCTTTCAAATTAGTTTTTATTTTATAATTTACTTTTAGCTATGTGGCTCAGAAATGGATTTTTTATTAATTTCACGTTTTTTTCCTCCATGGTATCTATCGCAGTCACTCATGCTCTTTTCTCAGTTGTACATTTTAAAATATTCACATTTGTACTTAGACGATGCATTTTGACAGAACACTTCAGCTATGAACATTTAGAAACGGCAAAAGGAGAAAATGGTGCAGTCATAGAAAAGGAATGAAATATTTCAGCATTTAATTGAACGGACTTAAACCTATTTGCCTTAATTCCTCATCTGTAAAATGAGCTGGAGAAGGAAACAGCAAACCACTGCAGTATCCCTGCCAAGAAAGTCCCAAACAGGGTCACAGACAATCAGATTTGACCGAAACAACTGAATTACAATAACACCAAAATCTGAGTTAAATTACTTAACCACTACCTGTCTCAGTTTCCTTACCTGTAAAATGTAGAATATAATAACACCTATCTCCAAGGGTTGTTGTGAGGATTAAATGAGATAATATTTCTTTTTTTTTTTTATTCTCTATTTTCTTTTTTTTTAAACTTTTTAAAATTTTATTATAGTTTGCATCATTCATTTCCACAAGATTTTGAGTTACATATTTTCTCCCCCTCTTTCCCCCACCCACCACCCCAAAACAGCCATCCCAGTGTGTCCCCCCCCCTTCCCCAGTCTATTCTCTCCTATGTCACTTCTCTGTAGGGCAGGATGGATCTCCCAACTGTAGTGCCTGTGTATCTCAAGGTACAGTTGGATGTAGTCAATAATAATAATAATAATTGCATATATATATATATATATATTACATATATATATACATATACATATATACATAGATACACATTCATAACATTTGATTATGGAACTCCAGATTCCAGATTCTTTCTCCTCCTCCCTCACCTC
>CM053592.1:52687144-52710147 GCA_028646515.1 Pseudochirops corinnae
AAAAAGATCCCCAAAAGAAAACACTTAGGAATATTATAGCCAGGTTCTGGAATTCCCAGATCAAGGAGAAAATATTACAAGCTGCCAAGAAGAAACAATTTGAATATTGTGGAAACACAATCAGGATAACAGTATCTGGCAGCTTCTACATTGAGGGATCAAAGGGCTTGGAATATGATATTCTGGAGGTCAAAGGAGCTGGAATTAAAACCAAGAATCACCTACCCATCAAAACTGGGTACAATGTTTCAGGGGAAAATATGGTCATTCAGTGAAATAGAAGATTTTCTAGTTTTCTTGATGAAAAAACCAGAGTTAAATAGAAAATTTGACATTCAGATACAAGAAGCAAGAGAAGCATGAGAAAGTAAACAGGGAAAAGAAATCATAAGGAACTTATCAAAGTTGAACTATTTACATTCCTACATGGAAAAATGATAATTGTAACTTATGAAACTTTTCTTGGTATGAGGATAGGTGAAGGGAATATAAATGTGTGTGTATATATTTATACACTTATACCTTATATACACTCATAACGGATGATATTTTAAATGGTGAAATTGAGAGGTGGGAGAGGAATAGAAGGAGAGGGGACAGGGAGAAATAGAATGGGGTTAATGATCTCATATAGAAAAGGCAAGGGATAATTGTTACAATGGAGGGGAAGAACAGGAAGGCAAAAGGGAATGGGTCAACCTTAGGTGGCCCTAAACCCCAAACCTCAACACTTATCACAGGAGTTTTTATGAAAGTGATTGTCATTTGGGCTGGAACTTAAAAAAAATAAATCAGATTTTTCTGGTAGTCAGTCAGTAAGCATTTATTAAGCACCTACTCTATATCAGTCACTATATTAAACACTGGAGATACAAATAAAGTAAAAAAAAAAAAATATCAGTCCCTGCTCTCAAGGAACTCATATTCTAATGAGGAAGGCAACAAAGAAATATATACAAACAAACTGTATAAGAGACAAGTCAGTAATCATTAATCAATGTAAGGCACTAGAATTAAGAAGGTTAGGGCAAAGTTTTCTATAAGAAGTAATATTTTGGTTGGGACTTGAAGGCAGGGAAGCCAGGATAGGGAGCTGAGGAGGGAGAGTTCCATGCATATGGGACAGCCAGAGAAAATGGTTAGAGCTGAGAGATGCAGTATCTTATTTAAGAAACAGCAAGGTGAACAGCATCACTGGACTGGAAAGTTTATGTTGGGAGGTGAGGGACACCATCAAATGAAAAAGACTGGAAAGGTGTGTGTATGGAGGGAGGGGTAGCTAGGTTATGAAGGACTTTGAACACCAAACAGAAGACTTTATGATTGATTCTTGTGATGATAGTGAACCGTTGTAATTTGCCTATGTAGGAGGTGGGGATGAGGGTGGGGACAGTATGGTGCTTTAGGAAAATCATTTTGATGGCTGAGGATGATAACTAAGTTGTGAACCTGGAGGACTGGGAAGATGGTATTGCCCTTGATAGTAATAGGCAAGTTTAGCAGAGGAAAGGTGAGCGAGAATGGTATAGATGGAGAAGGGATGCTAGGCTTAGAGAATGGCATAATCACATTTCAGAGGCAGGAAGACACAAGCTTTTGTAAGATATTTCAATTACTACACTTTGGAGCAATATTAACCATTATACTCATTTTGTGAAGTAAAATTATCTGAATTATTACTAGAAAGATAGGTTTGAGTCCATAGAAGGACTTGAATACCATATTAAGGTGTCTGGACTTGATTCAGCAACAATGAGGAGCCACTGAAAACTTGAGCAGCAGAATGCTAGCTGTGCTTTAGGGAGTTGTTAGTCCTTTGTCTTCAAAGAGGGCCAATGACGTTATGGAGTGATGTCTTGACTTGTGCATGAGTTGGGTTCAAGTGAGGCAGAGTTGCACTGAGCTGTCAACCTCATTCTCTCTTTTGGAGTCATCAAGGCTCAGTGGCAAGGCAAAAATCAAGATGACTGGGTATAGCCCAGGATTCCTTGGTGTCTTTAATGTCTGACTAAGTTGTAAAGCACTTAGCAGCACCCATTTCAGTGGCCTTTATGGCCATCAGAACAAATTGTTCTTATCCTCCCATTCTGCCAAGGGAAGTCTTCATGCTTAGTGTAGACACTCCGCCTCCCCCAATTTACCATTGAGTTGAGGCCCATCAGTTACCCTCAACCTGGTTTAGCCTGTTTGTTGAGATAGTTTACTGTGGCGTGGCTACTACACATGCTATGGCTTCTTGGAGCTGTGGGTGGAGCTGTCTTCTTGAGCCAGGTGGGCACCAAAGGTGGATGAGCATCCCTGAAAAGGCTCAACAAACCCTCACCCCAGAGGCAATAGTCCTCCTTGAGCACCCCATACACCTCATTAAGGAGTACATGGAATAGACTGGACTGGTTATGAACTAGAGGCAAGGAGAACAGTTAGAAGCCTTCTACAAGTAGTTTAAATGGTTTGCTCTGGTTTATATATATCATCAAATGGCTGGAGCTAGACCCTTTAACCAGAAAAATTTTAATATCAAACAGAAATACTTTCTAATAAGAAGAACAAATGGTAAAGGAATAGGGAGCATATGAATATTAAGGCAGATCATTGAAGCTATTTTTTTTAGGGATTGGAAAGACTTAGAATGAGAGGCAGACCTATTCTAATGAGGGGGTGGGGGACAGTACCTTTGATTATATCACTCCCACATCACCCCCAGCTTCCCTGCAATCTAGACTAAGAATCAAGCCCCCACTCAAGCCTATGTAGAACACAATGTGGGCTCCCCTACTTGGGTGGGGTCTGAATGAGATTGAGGAGAAAGTTAATCCAATCTCATTATCAGCAGTGTCCTTCAGATGCTAGTTGAATAACCTCTAAGGGGCTGATTTCTGAATGAGGAAGTAGGAAGGGGGAAAAACTTTAGTCCTAATTCAATAGTTGGTTATTAATATAAGAGAGAAATAATCATTTCTCTCAGAATACAGTTTACAATAAATGCCTTGGCACTCAGAATATGTATAGGATTTTATAAATGGAAGAAATTGTAGAAATCTTTTGGTCCAATTTCCTCATTTTACAAATTAGGATATGGAAGACTTGAGAGAAGAAATGACTTCTCCAAGGTTATATAGGCAGCAAGTAAGCTATGGGTCCAACATTCAACCTAGGACTAGATGGTTGGAAAGCTCCAAGGAACTAAACTGTGAATATAATCACAAATGAGCTTGATAAGGAAGGAAGTAGGGATGAAAGACTTACTGGAGTGGGGGGGAGTGATATTGAAAGACACTAATGTAGTCTCAGTTCTCTGATGAACTCAAATTGCAAAAAGGCATATGAAAAATATGGGAACAAAGGCATGTAATGAGGAAACAATACAAACTAATAATATGAACTTATAAGCATAGTTTTAGGAAACACTAAAGCACCAAATAAGGCTGAAGCCTTTGAAAAATGCCAAGAACAATTAAAGGGCTTTCAAAACCATATTCAAGATATAATAAACTGATGTTCTCAAAGCATGTCACTCAAAAGTGACAATGTCACTCCTTTGCTCAATTTATACCCAGGGTAGTTTACCTGTTGTTATTTCTGGAATCAAATAGAAACTCTATGGTTTGGTATATGGTGCCCTTTATGACCCTTCTTCAACCTCTCCTTCCAACTTACTGTATGATTCTCCTCATTATGCACTTCCCAGTCTAATCTGGTTTTCTTGTTCTTCCTTATAGACAACATCTCCTATCTCTTTTGGCACATTCCTGGAATTAATTCCCTTTTCTCTTCTGTGTCTTAGAATTTCTCTCTTTTGTCAAATTACTAGGAGATAACCTGTTTTCCAGAACAAACACTAAGCAAGCAAGCTGTGCCCTGAGCTTGACATAACAATCCTTTGCATTCACTTTCTAGATCATTTCACCCTCTGGCAGAATCACATAATTACTGTCTTGCTTTGACCAGCACCAAGTGTTCTTCGAGCTCAGGCAAGCAACAGACAAGATCAGACAAGTGCCCATATTCTGGTCATGAAGCCCTGCTTTGAATCAAACTTGTCTCATTGTTGCTGTTACTCCTCATTATCAGGGTTACAGCTCACTGCATAGCCATAGGTATAAGTATTGAGATCTGCCTACACTAAAGTGGGATCCCCCCCACTCCCAGGTGAGGGTCCCCAGCACGTGTGTCCTTGGTTGCAAGTCTTTTCCTTCACTTTGAAATTAAAGTTCTATTTGATTCCTGACTCTCCTGACTCTTCTGTCCCTAGCCTGCTCTGTTTGACTCTGGCCATCCATAGACTGGAGGCTGGTTTGGTCTGATTGATACTTTCTTCAAAGTTCATCTCCAGTGATACCCCCCTACATGATCACATTATCTTCCCCCACCCCAAGTTATTGAGTTATTTTGTATATATTTTTATGAGCACATATTTTTCCTCTCCAATAAAAGGTAAGCTTCTTGAGAGAAGGGGCAGTTGCTTCATTATTGTCTTTATATTTCCAGCACTTAGGACTGGAATATAGGAGGCTTTAAGGTTAATGAAGCTCCTTCTTCCAAACATTGTTAAATAGGTAATATAGTATTAGTAAGCCTATTTTGCAGCTAAGAAAACAGGTTTTTAGAGGTTAAATGAATCTCTCACAATAGAAAATGTCACTAAATGAGTCTTATGATATTTTTTTTTTCAATGTGCTAAACTTCCTTCGCAGGACCGGAGAAGTAATATAGGGCTCTCTCTCTTACTAGAAGAATGGTATGAAAAAGATGCAGAAGGTCCCATTTAAGCTAAATCTGCAAGATGCAAAGGTGAAGTAACTTCTTAAAAATCATTGTTGTCCAAAAGTGCAATAGATTCACCTAGATTCTCCTTTAGAGATTTTCTAGTAGGGGCTGAACAAACACTTTAGGAAATGATAAGGAGGGGATTCTTGCTCAGTTGCTGACTGTATTAGATGCTTACTGAAATAATTTTTTACTCTGACATTTTATGAATTTGGGGAGGAGTAGATAGAGGGTTGCTCAGGAGGACTTAATAGACTTTATGGAAACTGATTATAAAGAATCGTACATATCACAGAATACACCCCCAAAGACTTTGACAATTCATTCACGTCCACTATTTTGTTCATATATGGTCACTGAAATGTTTTCTTCCTGGAAAGATGAAGTTTACTCTGTAAACAACACAAAATTAGATTTTACCATAAAAAACGAATCCACAATTAACCTTGTCATCTCTACTTTCATGGTTGCAAAATTAAAACTATGACTCTATAAATAAAATTGAAATAGGAAAACAAATGATTAAAATGTCAAATTTATTGTGGTACAATTTAATTTAATATGATAATTACTTGACCTGTAAATACATTGCACATAGATTAACTGTACAGATCAAAGTTCCTTATTATCATATAAATTGGCTAATAAAAATTACTTATTCTTCATCAAAATTAGGTGAATTGAAAATTCAAGATGTGCTGTGTAATATGTTGCATTTTTTATCACCTAAGAAATTATATTAATTCTATTACAGCTTGAATATAATTTTATTTTTTTCTAGAATACTTTTAAGATAATAGGCTTTAGAAAAATTAATTATTGGAAGGAATCTACACATAGTTAAAATTATGGAAGTTCATAATTTATAAAACATATTCACAAACACCTACACAATATCAGCAAAGAACATCTTAATTGATGCTATGTGGAAGGGTCTGTATCAAGGTTTCTAAAGCAAATTAAGTAGACTTATAGAATTTTAGAGTGGGAGGGGACATGAGAGGGTAACTCCTGCTTGGAGAATAAACTCAGAAAATAGTAGAATTGCAGAATTGGAAAAGACTGCAGAATGCATCTAGTCCAAACAGTAACTAAACAGCAAGCCCCTCTATGGCATCTGGAGTAAGGAAGTAAGGTGAGAGGAAGACCTGAGTTCTAATCCAGTTTCAGACTTATTACTTGTATGACCTTGGGGAAGTCACTTCACTTGTGTGTGTGTCTCTTTTTTTTTTTTTTTTTTGGACAAGGGGATAATAACAACACCTACTTCCCAGGGCTTTTGTAAGGATAAAAAAAAATTACCATCACTATTATTATCATCATCATCATCATCATCATCATCAAGTGGTGATTAGAAGTAAACCACACCCTCCCAGAGAAGACTTTTCTATGTTTTGAATAGCTCTAATTGTTAGGAAGTTTCCTTTGCCCTGAGCTTAAATCTCTTTCTGCATCTTCCACATATTATTACTAGTCCTGACTTTCACATTAAAACAGATCAAGACTAATTCATTTTCCACCAGATAGCCCATGAAATACTCGAAGACAGTTAGCTGCCCTGCTTCCTTTTGTCCAGAACAAACAAGCTCAGTTTCTTTTCAAATGATCATTTATAGTTTCTGATTATTCTGTTGGAAATCATTGCTGTTGTTCAGTCATTTTTCGATCACGTCTGACTCCATGACTCCATTTGTGATTTTCTTGGCAAAGATACAGGAGTGGTTTGCCATGTCTTTCTCCAATTCATTTCATAGATGAAGAACTGAGGCAAATAGGGTTGTGACTTACCCAGGGTCACATAATAAGTGTCTGAGGCCAGATTTGAACTCTGGAATATGAGCCTTCCTAACTCCAGACCCAGAACTCTGTCCACTGAACCACCTAATTGACTTCTATTGGAAATAACTTGTTCAAACACATTGAGCGTTCATAGGTTAGAGAATGGCTATAGTTGCTATTGTTATATATTTGTGTTAATTCCCTTTGTATCTTGGCTATCAGACTTTTATCATTTATATTTGTGTGCAAAAATTATCCACTCAAGTCTTTCTCTTATTTTGCAGAAACTTTAAAATTTTGCTTAACTGAAATTGTTCTTTTTTTTTTTTAATCTTTTGGGATCTTTATCCTTTCTGGGTTTTGAATTATCCCCCTAGTCATATTTGTGAAAGTTTTTTCATTCCATTCTCCTTTAATTTTTCTATGATTTGACCTCATATTCAGGTTGATATCATTTTTTAAAACTTAAAGTGACATGTGGTATAAGTTGTTTGTCTAAAACTAATTTCTGCCAAATTTCTTTGTAGTTTCTCCAGAAGTTCTTATTGAAAAGGACATTCTTCTTCCAGTAATTTATATTCTTGGGTTTATCAAGCACTGAACTTTTGTTCTTAATAGGATATATTTCCTGTTCCTTAGTGTGCATGTTTGTGCATGTGTATTTTAAACAATTGCCAAATATAGCCTGAGGTCTGGAAATGTCATTAAGCCTTCATTTGAACTTTTCTCTACTCTTTCTTTTGAGACCTAGTGGTATTTTGTCCTTTGTCTAATTTTGTGATTAAAAAGATTATTGCTGTGATTGATCCATAAATCAATTTAAGGAATATCATTATCTACATTATATTGCCATGACCCACTCAGGATCACTGCATATCTTCAATTATTTAAGTCTTTTTTGTTTCTGCAGAGTTTTAAACTATCCTTCATAGGGTTAACTCCAATAAATTTAATACTTTTTGTAGTCATTTTGAATGGAATTTTTCTTATTATTATTTGTTTTTTATTTGTAGTACTATATGAAAATACTGATAATTTCATGGATTTAATTTGTATTCTAATCATTTACTAAAACCACTGATTTTTCCTTCACTGGTACTCTGGAGTTTTCTAAGCATATCACCATGTGTAATGGTAATGTAAATGGGAAAATCTTTCCCATTCATTAATAAGCCTGTGTGACCTGCTTGAGTCACATGGAAGCCTGAGTCACATGAGTCTATGGTGGGAGGAGCTGGCTGAATGGCTGGAGCAGAACCCACAGGAAGTTTGTCAGAGTAGTTAGAGCTGAGGGAGAGAGAGGAAGCAGGTAGTGAGCTGTGAATGTTCATTTGTGGAAAGGCCCTGACATGGAGAAGATTTGGTGATGGCAGTGCCCCCTGCATGGTTATTGTGTATAGATTTCTTTGTTGCTATGATGGATTTAGCTTTCTGGTGTTGAGATTTGACTTTCTGGTATTTGAATAAATGTTTTGGCTCTGTCTTCCATGTGGAGAGTCTGTTATATTTTGCAATTCAGAATTATGCTGGCATATTCATAGCCACTGGAGGTATTATGAATATTGTGTTGGCTCTATGCCATGTCACCTGAAAACACAGATAATTTTGTCTCATTTTTTTTTAGGATATTCTATTTTTATTTTATTTTAATTTTTTTGCAGATTTTTTTTTTTTTTTACTTTCTGGAGGGGGGAAGTTAGGGCAATTGGGGTTAAGTGACTTGCCCAGGGTCACATGGCTAGTAAGGGTTAAGTGTCTGAGGCCAGATTTGAACTCAGGTCTTCCTGACTCCAGGGTCGATACTCTCTTCACTGTCACCTAGCCACTCCAGTTTTGTCTTATTTTTGCTGATTTTCAGAAATAAAGTTTGTGATTTTTCTCTTATTGCTGTAGCTAGAATTTCTAGAGCTCTTTCAAATAACAATGTGATAAGGGAACATCATTACTTTATTCCTGTGTATACTGGGAAAATTTTTGCTATTTCTCTACTGGGGGAAAAATGTTAGCTCTTCATTTTGTATTTCCAGTATTGATTTACTAAGGAAAAGCTTTTCAATGCTTTTTAGAATTTTAAACATAAATTCTTACTTTTAAATTTTTTGTTCAAAGGCTTTCCTTGCAAATATTGAAATTATTATGTGATTTTTATTCTTTAAGTAGTTAATTATGACAATTGTTTTCCTAATAGTGAACCACCCTTGCATTCCTGTTGTGAATCCAATTTGATCTTCATAAAACAGTTTTTATTTTTCAAGGATTTTACTTAGAATTTTTGCATCAATATTCCTCGATAAACTTGGTTTATATTTTCTTTCTTTAGTTTGCCTCCTTTTTATTTGGGTATCAGTATCATCTGCTTCATTAAAGGAGTTTCATAGAATGTTTCTAATTTTGAGAGTAATTTTTGTAGAATAGGTATTGTTTTTCCTCCTCTTTAGCTTGATTAGCATCTTCTGAATCTAGATTAAGATTTATATTTCTTGTTCTGTCAAAAGAGGTGTTTTGTATCTTTGTAGGTTCTCATCTATTTCTTTTGAATTCTTTTTTAAGCAATAATTGTGCCTACTAATTTCAGATAATTGTTTTTATTTCCTCTCTGTTGTAAATTTACTTTATTCATTTTTAATTTTTAGTAATTTGATTTTCCCCTTGTTAAACAAAATGACTTAGTTTTTCCTTTCTCAGTTTTATAGGTTTTTTTTTAAAATTTTCAAGTTACTCTTTTTTTTCTCTTTCAGAGTTTCTTCTTTTGTATTTGTTTCTGAGTTATTTCTTAAAAGACCTTTTCTTGGTGAAGCAACACTATCTCTTAATAAACAAAATTTCCTTGTTCTAATGGCCATAAAAAAATCTCTTTCAAACTTTTCAAATTTTTCCAGGAATTAAAGTCAAATGGCCTCCTATAGCTTACATTTTCTACTCAATTCACATTTTTTTTTAAAACAAGAACTTATTTCTTCCTCCATTCCACTGAAAAGAAAATTTATGTTTGAATCAAGTGTCAGACACTAGGTGGGTGATTCAGAGCAAGTCAAAATCTCTCTGAACCTCAGTTTCCTGATTTGAAAACTGAGGATAATAATAACTCCTATCTCATGGCATTGTGTGATCAGACAGTGTCTTGATATTTGGATCCGAGAGTTCTTTTAGTACACTGAAGTGTGGCTCATCTGAGCATGGTGTTTTGACCTCGAGGAAAACTAGGTACTATTTTACCATTTTGGCTCCCAGTTCTCTCTTTGCCATTGTTAATATCCTGCCAGTGAGGAGTTCTTTCTTGGGGCGGGGCCAAGATAGTAGCATAGAAGCAGAAAAACTCCATGAGCTCCCCCTGTAACCACCTCAAACACCTATAAAATATGACTCTAAACAAATTTTAGAGCTACAGAACCCACAAAGTGACAGAGAGACACAAATCTCCCACTGAAGGCAGCCTGGCAGAAAGGGTCTATCACAGTGTGCTGGGAATAGAGCCCACAGCTCCACATGATCCTGTGGTTTTAGCCTCAGGGTGGCCCTGACCGTGGCTGGAGGAACTTCAGGAGAGTGGATCACCAGCAGCTGTGGCCATTTCCAGAATTATCAACCCATAAATGCCAAAGGTAAAGCAAAAGGTCAGTGTGGACTTTGGGAACATGGGGACCGAGAGTGCAGTCTGGCCTCTGCCCCAGGAAGGGATAAGGAGCTCAGGCGCAGTGGCCATGCAGCTGCCTTCACATGACTGCTTCAGAGCTTCAGGACTGCAGATTATAGGGGGACCAAGTGACCATTCTGAGGGGTAATCACTCTTGCTTCAACCTGCTTGGATCTGGATCACTGTCTTGGGCAGAGGTCCTGGGGTGTGTGACCAGGTACCAGAGCTGGTGGGGGCTTCAGAGAGGGCACCTAACTAATAGCTCTGGCAGCTGCAAAAAGCACAGCAATTTGGGACAAAGCTGTTCTCTCTGGAAGCAGAGTTCTACTGCAGCAAAAAGCTCAAAAGTCAAATAATTGAGTGGTAACATTAGCAAGCAAAGGAAGCAAAGCAAGCACAGCAATCCAACTTTAGATTCCTTTTTTGGGGACAAAAAGGATCAAAGCATGGAACAGCAGAAAGACAACAAAAGCTTCTAAGAAAAATATGAATGGATTATAGGCCATAGAGGAGTTTAAGAAGGATTTTGAAAATCGAGTAAGAGAAGTGGAGGAAAAATTGGTAAGAGAAATGAGAATGATGCAGGAAAATCATGAAAAGAGAGTCAACAACCTGACAGAAGAAAATAAAACCTTTAAAAATAGACTAACTCAAATGGCAAAAAAGCCCCAAAAAGCCAATGAGGAGAAGAATGCCTTACAAAGCTGAAATTTGCCAGATAAAAGTTCATTCTGCATGATATAGAAAACACATATAAAAAAATAATTAGTTTTGCATTCCCTTCATCTTTTCTTATCCTTATCATGTATTCCCTAAATTGTGATATTATATCTTCTTTGATGCTTCCTTTGCCACTATTATAAGTTGAAAATGTCCTTCTTATGTGGTGGCTAGGTGGCGTAGTGAATAAAGCACCAGCCCTGGAAATCTGGCCTCAGACACTTAATGCTTATTAGCCACAAGACCTTGGGCAAGTCACTTAACCCCAATTTCCCTGCCTTCTCCCCTCCAAAAAGCAAAAAAGAAAAAATGCCCTTTTTTATTCTTAGCATTCATCCCAGCACCAGCTCATTCTGAACTTTATTGTGTCTGCCACTATTCTTATAGGACAGATACTCTTTTCTTTCTGAATTCTATCTTTTGCACATATCTCTCAAAAATACAAGTTGTTTGTTGTAATCCCTTAAGCATATAGTTTAGTGCCATCTTTCCTGGGAATTACTTGTGTTTTATCTCTATAACATTGTTAGTAAAACCTTCCCACTCCCATCATTTTCCCCAGTAGAATCTTTTAATTTGGGACCTTGCCTATCCATTGTTTGTGATCTTTGAAACTTGCTGTACACAGTTGTAGGGCTTGTAGAAGATTATATCTGACTTTCTTTACCACTTTCATAAATGCTACCATAGTTTGACTACTTCCTTTTAAGATTTACCTCGTTTCTACTTCAACATATTCCTTTTTCTTATTGATCAGAATCAGGGTCAGAAAACACATCTCTCCTCATTCCTCTACCTTTTAATGAATGAATTTATCATTAAGGATGGTCAGAAATTTATAATCTACTCTCCTTTTGGCAGAAATAGTATTCTGGCATATGTGATGCAATAAAAATTATATGTAATAAAGGGTTATCTTGTCAAAGAGAATATTAATTCAATTCGACAAGCATCTTCTATATGGATGCATTATGTTAAGCATTTGGGCTACCAGAATAAAAACAAAACTTTTCCTGCCCTCAAGGAACTTATATTTTCCGAAGCAATGTAGTAGCTCAGATAAGAAAAAAGCTAAGTATTTCTTGTTTTTTTATTCACAAATTCTAGTTTATAGTCATTAACTATGTCTGTCCCGTAGGACACAATTAGTCTTGGTCTGGCTACTTGAACTCAGTAAGGACAGGTATGTGCTTTCTTATCAGTTTCTTACTTTAATTGCTTCGTAATAATTTTTTTCTGTCCAGCTCTGTTTGAACACTAATATATACATATATATATATATATATATATATATATATATATATATAAAGAGAAAAAGAGAATCAAAATATGTACACTAAGTAGTTTTTCTAATTATCTTTCCCTTTACCTTAAGTTGAAATGGCAACTTCACTTCTTCCTTGTTCTCGTCCTTGCCCACTAGCAGCTTAAAATAGCATTCTTATTGTCCTTGGCATTCTTCTCAAACCTTGGTACATGTCTAGACCTCAGTCTCTGTGACAGTTCTTAAAGAGTCACACCATTTCTTTAATATTCATCCTCTATTTTATGATCTCTCTTCCATAATTTATTTGTTTTCTCTTTAAATTTAAATTGATTGGGGGCACTTACTACACTATGACATTGTCTCTTTATAGACCTTCTTGTTTATAGATTGTGATCCATCTTTTAGAATCATGTTATCAAAATTTTATTCTTGAATTATCTGAGTCAGTTTTCCTTTTAGGAGCCAGCTAGAAGGAAAATACCAATTTCAACCCAATCACCTAAAAATCTTGGATATTTTCTGTAAGTTTCCTCCTTATCACAAACTGCTGAATAATCCAATGTTTTTTTCTCTTCCAATAAATCAAGATCAATATACTTTTTGGGAAAAGTACAACTTTTATATGATTTATATGGACCAGCGATTCTTATCCTTTTCCCTTCTGTGTCATATTTGTCCATTCACATATTCTTTATACTGGTAGAGATTTCCCTCTGCTTTCTTCAATATGATGTACATACCATTTTTTTCCCCTTTAAACTTAGCCTTTTGGGGATTAATTTTTCTTTTCACTCATCTGCTAATGATATCATACATCTTCTTCAAAGAAGGATGCCACACCAAAGTGGATGGACCCTATGTTGGTTAGTAATTTGGGAAGCAGAAAGAAATGTCTTCCCCATAGCATATACTGAAAAATTATTTGTTGAATTGATTTCAGCCTATCAATATACAGAATAAATTATCATGCATGTGTGTATTTAAGAAAAAAAGATCCATCCCGACTCCCCACAAGCGGATGTATTTTATAACTGAAGTTTCTTTACAAGAAAAGTTTTATGACAAATGTCATTCTTATTTCAACATTTTGAAGGTTCATCATTCCATTAATGTGGGAGCTCCCTTCAATAATGAATGCCAATTATGTTTTAGTAGGTGTCTTCATAAATTGTTGTTGGTGAAAAAAAATGCATCACTTTGTATTTAATCTAATGCCGAAACTATCCAAACTTAGATAGACTGCTCCTCAGATGACTGATGTAGAATTAACTGCCAGGACCATCATTTAAAACTTTTTTTTTTAAACTTTTTTTTTCTGGAAGGGTGGGCAGGGCAATTGGGGTTAAGTGACTTGCCCAAGGTCACAAGGCTAGGTTTTTGTGTGTGTGTGTATTATGTGTCTGAGGTCGGATTTGAGCTCAGGTCCTCCTGACTCCAAGGCCGGTGCTCTATTCATTGCACCACCTAGCCGCTCTATTATGTGAGTGTTTTCCTTTTTGTTTTTTTTTGTCTTTTTTGGAGGAGGGAAGGCAAGGCACCTGGAGTTAAGTGACTTGCCCAAGGTCAGCTTGTATGTCAAGTGTCTGAGGCTGTATTTGAACTCAGGTCCTCCTGACTCCAGGGCCAGTGCTCTATTCACTGTGCCAGGTAGGTTCCCCTTAAGCCTTTTCTATTAGAACAGTGCAATAGTATCTTAATTTGTACTCTCTACCTAATTCTTATCTCTGTTCCAAAAATTCTGTGGTTGCTGTCAAAGTGATTTTCCAGAAACACAGATCTGATCATTGTCACTCTTATACTCAATAAATTCAAGTGGTTCCTGATTACCTATAGGATCAAATATAAATTCCTTTGTTTGACATTTCTGCAATAAACCTCTCCTGATCCACTCAGATGTTAATGCCTTCTACCCCCAAAGATCTTGTATCTTTTCTATAGATATCTTTATGTGTAAATGTTTCCCCAGAGAGATTACAAGTTCCTCAAAGGGAAGGAAAGTCTCCCTTTTATCTTGATATCCCCAGTGCCTGGCAAAAGTAAGTACTTTTTAAGTCCTTGTTGATTATTTGAATAATAAGACCTGTAAGAGGCCCTTGAGTCACTTCATACCACAATGAAATTAAAATTTGTCATGGAGATAGTCTTAAATTCTGCTCTAAAATGTTTCTTTTTTCAAAAACCTTGGTTTTATTTCCAATAAACCTTTTTTTTTGTTACATTGAGCTAAGAGTTTTTCATGCATCCTTAAACACAAACAAAATTGAATCTGAGCAACATCACTATAAAGGCGCCAGCAAAAACCTTCTAGTCACATAACCCCACTCACTATAGATCACATTTCACAGAGCACCAGTTACCATGAAGTCTGATTAATTTAATTTTATTCTTTGATGATTCGTCTGTCATAGAAAGCAAGTCACTCAGATAATAACTTTTAGTATAATTTTCTTATCAACAATAAAATGAAGTCATTAGGGATCTACACACCCAATCCTGAATAACAATTAAAAACCCGATTTCCTTTGCTAGGCTGGTCTTAAATAGAACCCTTGCACTTAATCATTGGAAGAACGGCTCCTTTCTAATTAATTAAACCTAGATTTTTGTGCTGTTGAAACCACCACAATAGAATCAGCTTTAGTTATTTTTTTTGTTTTGTTTTGCAAAGCTAAGAGAACTGCTGTGATGCTTCCACACAGTGTACACATCACATTAAAATGTTACTTGTGCTTTGTGAATAGAAACAAGAATTCTCAAGCATTAGCAATGATATCTGTGGGAGTTTTTGGCATTCAAATAAATGAAACCGGGGGATGGGGGTATGCGGGCAGTAAACAAGGAAAATATTTATCTTAAGACAGGGCCGGATGTTAACTAGGTACATTAATCAAGCTGTGATACAGTGCTCTGCAAAGTCAGCCATAATAAGTGTTTTTCATGACTCTTCTACTTTTAAATGCAATAATGATAACAGTTTGCATTTTGGCTGTACTTTATGAAGCCTTTTACACGCCTTATTTCAATTGATCCTCACTGTAACCCTCTGATGAAGACAGTACATGTATAATTTCTCCCATTTTACAGAGAAAAGTAAAAAGGAGTGAATGGCAAGATTCATAAAAAATACTTTTAAAATGCAAAAAATAGAGAAGATTTAATTTCTGGAACTCACAGGCTGGCAGTTGGAAAAGACCTACACCTTACCTACCCTAACTCCTTCATTTTACAGATAGAGAAATCATGATGCCAAGAGGTTTGGTAACTCCTAAAGATACACAATAGTGAACCGCAGCACTAGCAACTGCTCAAACTCTATGCGTACTTTCCACAGTGACTTGCTTGAGTGACTAAGAATTTTAAAAATGGAAAAAAAAAAGATCCTTGTATTTAATGAGCATGGTAGGAGAAGATGGTAATCAATGCAATAAGTTTCCCTGCTGCTGTTGTTGTTGGACAATACTGCTCTTCCCAGAACACGGCACTCCATCTCTCGACTCTGGGTATTTTCTCTGGCTTCCCTCCATGCTTGGGATGCTCTCTCTCCTCATCTCCATCTTCTGGCTTCCCTGGCTTCTTCTGAATCTCCTTAAAGTTTTACCTTCTTCAAGAAGCCTTTGATGATTCTCCTCGCTCTTAGTGCGCTCCTTTTGAGATTATCTCCCATTTGTCCTATATTTATCTTATATATGCAATTGTATATCATTTGACTTTCAAAATGTTCCCAGACCTTACCATAGAGCCTGGCAGGCAACAGATGTTTAATAAGTGCTTGTTGACTTGATTTGACTTTTTTGCTTTATTTCTAGGTAGATCCATTTTATGATTTTTATCTATCTCCTGATAAAATAATGAGAATTTCAGCTAAAAATAATCCAAAATTAGATTATAAGGAATGTTAAATATTTAAATTTAGCTAGGAGAAAAAAATAATGAAACCTTTATCACCGATATTGGAAAATATTAGAGAGCTATAGTATTGATCTCTTTGTGATGGAAATTGTATCAAGAACATAAACAACAAAATCATTCTAAGAAGAAACTTCATTATGATAGCAATCATTTTCTACTGAAAGCTTCTGAGGTCTTCTCAGAAGATGATCTGTAGGTAAGTGAGTTCTGCTATTGAGCTTATTTAAATTAGATCCTTCAACCAAAATGGGTCAGACAATAAGCATTTGTTCAGTGCCTACTATGCTACATACTGTTCAAGGAGGTAGCTGTAGCCTCCTTGCTGTTCTGAAAACAAGACACTCCATCTCTTAGCTCCAAGTATTTTCTCTGTCTGCCCTTCATGCCTGGAATGTTCTCCCTTCTCATCTCTACCTCTTGACTTTTCTGCCTTCCTTCAAGTCTGAACTAAAATCCCTGTGTATAGGAAGCATTTCCAACCCCTCTTAATTCTAACGCCTCCCCTCAGTTAGTTCCAATTTATCCTGTATATAGCTTTGTTTGTACATATTTGCTTTCTTTTTGTCTTGCCCATTAGATTGAAATGAAAATTCTCTTTGAAAGAAAGGACTGTCTTTTGCCTCTTTTTTTTTTTTTTGGTTAAACATCCTCTGCACTTAGTTTGGCATGTGTAAGAAGATGAGAAAGATAGGAAGGAGTCAGGTTATGAAGGGTTTTTAATGCCAAACAGGATTTTGTATTTGATTCTGGAGGTAATCAGGGGCCATTGGAGTTTATTGAGTGGGGGTGGGGGGAGAGCTAAATGATAAGCAGACTGGGAACTAAAAAAGCTATTAGGGGTCCTTAGTCTGATGATTAGTAGGGGAGAAATGACATATTGTCTTTATAAGTGACTTGAGGGTGGGAAGAAATCAATCATGGTGCCTAGCACAGTGCTGGGACAGAGGTAGCCACTCAGTATTTAATTGCCATATTGAATTCATGTTTGTTCTACTCTCTCCTTAAAAAGAGGCTAATATCAAAGTCTTCATCTCTCTGCCAATATGCACTCGGAAAATCTCTAAAATATGTGGAGTGATGGGAGAACTAGTGGAAGTAATGTTATATATGGAATAACAGGACCAATGGCACATTAGCAATAGTACTGTATAGAGCACGTAGAGGTTTAAAAAGTGGTTTACATGCATTAGCTTATTTGACATGTAAAAGTTTAATAGTAAAGTAGAGGAGAGGATACTTGAATACATAGACAGCTATCCTGCTTGAGAAGAGAGGCAGCAGTGGTATAATGGGAAGAAGGCTAGATAAGAAGTCAAATCTGTCTTTGAATCCCTGCCTTTCATGTTTACTAGCTTTATGAACTTTGTTAATTCTCAATTTCCTCACCTAAAAAATGAATAGGTTGGATTAGATTACTTCTGATTCCCTTTCCAACATTAATCATTATGGTAATCTTCCTGAGTCTCAGTTTCCTCAACTGTAAATCAAGAATAATACTTGCACATTCTACTTCCTTGGGTTATTGTGAGGAAAGCACCCAGGAAACCTTGGAAGTCCCAGAGAAATGTGAATTATTATTAGTGTGAAGAGTGCGATTGAGGGAAAAGTCAAACTGTTTCCCCTATAAATTAAACAAGATAATTTCTCCAATCCTCTGATTCACTCTGATTGTGGCAATGGAATATTTCCCACTTTTGCCTCTAGTGGATAGATAAATCCAAAATAAAGGTTGGACAGAAGGCTGATTTCAGGAGATCTTCCAAAACTCATCTCTGAAAAAAATCTAACCATGGTAAAACTTTTGCTAGTACTACGTTCCTTGATTGTTTCAGTCCTTTAGATTGAATCTGATTTCATCCATGTAGAGAACTCTTGGTATGGATATTCCCTCTATTGATGCAGAACAGATCACTTTGGTAGGAAAAGTTTCCTTTGGCAGGTGATGTGTCCTTGATCCTTTTTCTTCTACAAGAGGTTAAAGGGGTTAAGCTGAAAACCATCTTAGACACTCCAATTTCTGGATACAGCTTTCCAGTCTATAAGTGCTCTCCATTTTATTTGTAATCCCCACTGTACACATGGTCTCGGCTAAAATCTGAAGCATGAAGGATGTTCACGGCTTCCTAGTTTTGTTACATACAAGATATTAAATCTTTACTGGGTTACTTTCCCCTGAAAATCAGCACATATTAACTCATAAAAAACATCTTTCCAAACTCTTAGTTTATTCCAGTTCTCAATGGAGACCCTTAACTGGAAGTGACTTCAGCTTTTTTTTGGCCTTCTCTCAAGCTACCCAAAATGGCAAATTGTCACAAATGTCAACAATTTTTCTTGTAATTATATCTCAGAAACAGTTGGAAAAAGCTGTAGAGCTTTCCAGGAAAATGCACTTAGGGGCTAAAACCCAACATGGGAATACCCTTTTCCTCAAAGGAAAGTTTTAGGCAAGTTTGAAACTGGTAAAGAAAGAGTTTTCAAATGAAAGTTTCCTCCAATTCATTATTGTACTTATTTCTGCTAACACTGAGGCTGATGAAACTGAATGTCGTGATAAAATTACAAATGCACAGGACCACAGAGGAAAGAATGCTAACTTTGGAGTCAGAGGATCTGACTTCAAATCTGACATCACCTGTGTGACCTTAAGCAGTTCACTTTACCATTCTCAGTTTCTTCCTTTGTAAAATCAGGAGATTGAACTAAATGGTCTCTAAGGTTCTTTCCAGCTCTAATACTTTTTATCCAAAAGTGGACATGAACTTTGACTGTTCTTATCACTATTCTTCGTTAGTGATCTCTAGTTGTGTCCTTTATCTTCCAAAATAATGGACCAAGATTCTTTGAAAGGGACTCTTCCAACTTTTTCTTCTCCCAGACCAGGTTACTTAATGCAATATGACTTTAAATGAGACATCTTATGTTCATGGATGTAATAAGGTACCATAAAGAGACAGTGTGACACAGTAGATAGACACCTTTTTAGTCAGAGAGACCAGGGTACAAGGCCTTTATTTGACCCAGACAAGTTGTTTAATTTCTTAGGACCCTTGAAATTTTACAAGATTTTAAGCTCCAGAACAGGTGGAGATTTGAATGGATGGGGAGGGTTTCCTCGATGGAAGCTCTCTAAACTAATAAAATCTCAAGTCTGGTAAAAACAAAATAAACAAACAAACAAAAAAAAAACACCTATGTATGTTATGTGTCAAAACAATAAAACCAAACACATAAGAAAATGTGTTTTCTATATATTTTACAGCCTGTTAGGACAATAAGCTACCCACTAAACAGGCAGTATATCATAGTGGAATCTAGCAACTTTACAATACCTTCTGGCTCTCTCATTCTATAACATATATTTTAACCTGTGATTTCTCCAGTGTGAGGAACTCTTCCCACTGATTCAGATTACAATTATCTAAGGTTAATTGGTCTTAGGAAGCTGCTGGGGAGACATAGACTTGCCCACGGCCACACATATAATATCAGGAGTAGAATTTGAAACTCCGCATTTTTTAAAAGCTAAATAAATGTCATAGTGTTCTTAAAACATGGATAGCATTTTCCAATGAATCCTCTCCTAATAGAACCCTTTCTTGAAAGAAAGACATACAGATAAGCAGAGTGCACCATACTGGCCACGTCTGAAAATGTATGCCTCATTCCACACCAGTACTCTACCTCTCTGTTGAGAGGTAGCATGTGCGTATTTCACTCACAGTTCACTTAAGTCATGCTCAGCTTCTGCATTACTCAGCTTTATGATATCTTTCAATGATGTTTTCTTTCATAGTACAATAATCATTCTGTTAATTCTTCTACTGGTTTTGTTCCCTTCACTCTACATCTATCCATTGATTCATATAAGATCTCTTATGTTTCCTGAATCCTCTGTTTTCATAATTTCCTCCAGTGCAATAATAATCATGTTAATATATTCCAGTCCATTCAATAATTCCCCAGTTTACAGGCACTCACCTTGTTCCTAGTGCTTTTCTACCACAAAAGTGGTGCTATGAATATATATGTATATATACATGTGTATACGTATACATATGTGTATATTTCTATCTATGGAAACTTTCCCTCTCCATTTGACTTCCTGGGGATGTATGCCTACTATAGAAGTGGTTGAAGCCAGCTCTTTCTGACTCTAACCCTGGCACTCTCTCAATGGTATATATGATTGTTAAATTTATGTTAAATCTAAGGGTAGGAAGAGGGTCTTAAAACAACTTTTCTTCATATGCTGAATTGCCACTTAAATATTGTGACAGCTAAGCTTTCTGCTGCTATGTTCCATATTGCTTCAAGATGTGAAAAACTGGCGGGACCCTAAATTCCAGACATCATTTCCAAACATGTTTGGAGTAAGCTCAGGGTATCTGGTATTGTGCAACATCCTTTGGAATTCAAAGAAATATTTGACACGCTGATTCTCTCTTGCAAAAGAAAGAAAAAGGGTAGAACATCTTATCAAACATAGTGACAGAGTAGTATGTTGGATTCATCAACTTATGTAAGAGCCAACAATGTTTTCATGGAGCAAACTACTTTTCTTTAGATGTTGTCAATGGATTGGATGCAAAATCATTAAGAAATGCGTATTTTTGACCCACAGTAATAATCCATGGTATCCTTTCCCTTATAGGATCACTGTTCATTGTAACAGAATGCTCTCTATCAAAGTCTACTTGGATTGGCTTCTAGAATAGTATGTCTATTCTGAAAATCTTTAAAGGAAAAGATAAGTCATCAAGTCATCACACATTGATTAAGTGCATACTATGTGCCAGGATCTGTGCCCTCAAATACCGGGAACACAAAGAAAGGCAAATAAGAGAAACAAGAAAATGTGCCTGTTCACTAGGCAAAGCCAAGGAGATTACAGATTTTTTTTTGAGGGGGGAAGGCAAGGCAATTGGGGTTGTGATTTGCCCAAGGTCACACAGCGAGTAAGTGTGTCAGATGTCTGAGGCTGGATTTGCATTCAGGTCCTCCTGACTTCAGGGCGGGTGCTCTATTCACTATGCCACCTGGGTACTCTGAGATTACAGATCGTAAGGCAAGGCAACTGTTCTAACCAGGTTAGGGGTGAAAATTTTCATGTGCACTGTATGGGGTGGATAATAAGTTGGAATGGAAGACAAGCGTTAGAACTGTGAAGGTTCCCAGAGGATCTTGATCTTTGCTAGAATCACCAGCACCTACCGAGCCTTGGTTCACCCTGATCACTTTGACGAGCATGGCGATATGGTTCCTCTCTTCTCATACCAAGTAGGCTGCCTAAACCAGGGCCAAGGGTAGATTTCCATTGTCCTGAGATGAAGTGACACCATGGCTGAGATGCTGTGTGGGTCTGTCCACTTTCTTGTTGCATATATTGAGACTCCATTTCTAGTTATTCAGTTCAAATACTATCCCCTGCTTGTTTCCTTGTGTTTGTTTGAATAAATAAATGGAAAATAACATTTTTTAAAAGTGCCTACTATGTGCTAAGTATTGGGGAGGCACATAAAACAAGATAGTCCCTGTCAGTGGTGAGTTAGTAAATGTTTAACAACTGACTCTCTGAAGAAAAAAGTAACAGTTAAAGCTTATTCTACATTATTAATTTTCTCTACCACTTTCTTAAATCTAGATCATCAACAAAGCAATAAATCAAGCCCCAATTTATACGTCTTTCTGATTTCTGTAGTATAAATGTTCACTGGTAATTAATTAATGTTCATTGTAGCACTCTGATCTCTGCTTTCAAGAAACCCGTAATGAAATTGGGGAGATAAGACATAAAAGAAAGTTCAATTGTAGTGACAAATAGACTCTGAAGTCCTGAGGTTGCATGAGAGATGTGGATGCCAAGGTTCAAAACTCATTACATTAAATTAGCAAGTCAGATTACAGCATTGGGGTTTGTATATGATTGAGTCAGGGCATATAGTATGGACTGATGTTCCTCTATCTCACAGGAAGAAATAAAATTGGTAACTCCCATCTCATGCAAGCTACATAAGCAGTCAAGCAATCTGGACTGGCTCTGGATTGCTGTGGCTAGGTGAGTTGGTGAAGGGGAAAGGCTTGAACCCAAACCTATGTCTGCCTACTCTGTCTCTCTTTGGAGCCTCTGAGCATTGACCTCAGCCTAGCTCCCTCAAACTTTAAATCTTGCTTGCATCCCTCAGTGTAGATTTATACTCTAGGCCAGGGGTGGGGAACCTGCAACCCTGAGGCCACATGTGACCCTCTAGGTTCTCAAGTGCGGCCCTTTGACTGAATCCAAACTTTACAGGGAACATTACAACCCTTGTGACCCACTGCCTAATTACAAAGTAACAAAAGTTGTGCCTTCTTGATAAACAAGCCTCCCCTAAGCAAGCTCCTGTTGGGCTCTGCTTCTTCAGTAAACTTCTCCCACCACAGGTTCCATGTGACCACATTCAGCCTATTAGAGGGCAGAGTATATTTTCAAATCACAGAAGGTCTTTAAATTCCCTTAGGCTTATTAAGGGGCAGGGAAGATCTTCAAATTCCATTACCATTACAACATGGCAGCAACTTCACAGAGAACCAGTATGCATTCTGTCACATAACCATCCCAGGTCCTTATAGAAGAAAAAAACAGTTTATAGAGGGAGTAAAAATGGTACTAAAGAGATCAAAGATGGGCAATCATATCTATTAGACCAAATGTACACAGAGAAGGTCCATGTTGGGGCCAGCATAATTGTAAAGGGAAATGGAGAAGTATATTGGGTCTGAGCAGGCTGTAACATATAGCAAAGAAGGAACCTTGAATAAGGACTTTAGAATGTTTTCAGGATTTGTTTAAGAAGATTGGATGATTGCAGGGAAAGAATGAAGGATAACAAGTAGACATCCTGAGTGTTCCAATGATATCCTTAAAGTATCAGGAGAAAATAAGAA
>CM053592.1:52710247-52732414 GCA_028646515.1 Pseudochirops corinnae
TTTGAACTAATGCATACTCTGGTTTTGTCTTATTAAAAAAAATGGCTGAGTCCTCATGAGCTACAGTTTTGAGTATATGCTGACCCAATATGCCTAGAACTTGCGTGTAACTTTCAGGGGCCCATGTTTCATGAAGTAGGGGAGCAATCTACACCAACTAATATGGAAATACTCAGCTTGGTATTTTGGCAGCAAATACATTTTACCAAAGCAAGAAATTTGTTTCCTTGCTAGTGATATGTAAGATGTTCAGTCTCATCTATATTATGCATTACCTGAAGAATCTTTTTTTTTTAATCCAATAAACATCAAGTGCCATTTGTGTGCAGTACACTGCACCAGGTGCTAGGGGAGATAAAAAGTTTAAGTTAAGATACAGCCCTTATCTTCATGGGACTTATCCATGAGACACATAGATAGCAATGATATCTAGTAGATAGGAAAAATTCCTTGGGTACACTGACCACAACATCTTGGGAAAAGACCCAGTATCACTGCACTTTCACCTTACTTACGCCAATACGTACTTGCTAAAAACAAACAAAAAACCTTAACCACAACAATAACAAAAAAACAATCAGTCTCTATTTCATCAGTTGGAATATGGTGCATGGTGATGCTTTTAATGATACGTTAATGAGAATGTAATATTTTTAATGGTCTGAAAAAATTTAAGGATCTCATCAAGTCAACAAGCATTTATTAAGTGCTTTACTATGTGCCCATCACAATGCTGTGTACTGGAATATAAAGAAAGAGATATATAGTTCTTGACCTCAGAAAGTTCAGGGAAGGCACAAAGCTAATGAATGTGTCCATACATAGTTAGGATAAATTGAAGGTAATCTCAGAGGAAAAATGCAAATGATGGGGGTGTATGTGCATACAGGAGTGATCCCTTTGGGACTGGGACAAAGGATAAGCCTCTTGTAGAAGGGATGCTTTAAACTGGGTCTTGGAAGAAACCAGGAATAATTATAGTTAATTTATAGTTAACCTAAGAATTTAGACCTATAGGTTCGGTTCAATTCACTACCTTAGAGAACTGCCATATTTTACCCCAGAATAACTGGGCAAACTGGGTTTGAGCTAGACTTCCCACAGCCACTCGTGTTCTACTCCCAAACTCTGGGTCGACAGTGATTTAGTTCTATCCTCTCCTCTCTCTTACCTGAGATCTCCATCATGGAACTAAATTAACATCATATGGCCCTAAGGTCATTTTGTGTTCATTAATTTCTCTCAATTTTCTCTCCCTTTAGGTGCCATTTAGGTAAATATATCTTTCCTTGAGAACTCTGGAGCCTGAGAATCTATACTGAAAAGCTTTTTTGTATCCCATTTTTCTACTCCTTGTTATGTTTTATGTCACTTGAGTCAGCCAGGCTAAGACACAGACAAGCAACAATTAGTAAATACCCCCCAGACTCTTAGCAAATACTTAAGCAATACTGAAAGTATGTGGAATGTAATCTTAGCCTCTCCTTTGCACACTGCTACTTCTAAACACATTCTCCTTCTAAGAGCATCTTTGACTCGCTGCATTTTCACTTCCTCTCAAGAGAATTCAGGGCATTTTAACTGTAATAAAGTACCAAACTTGGACATTCTGTAGGTCTCTGAGTCAGGATAACTAAGTTTATTTTGCCATTCCTGAATTGTAGTGTAATTTTTTTGTACTCTATTCATTTTGTTATTAGATTTAATTTTAAGTATTACATAGATTTATTATCAATTTTTTTCTAATGGATTCTAATGGTAATATTTTATATTGTTCAATGGGTATAGAATCATAATATTTATTTATACAATATTAATTTAGACATTTCAAAGAAAATCTGTTTATATCTGATTCCTTATACTACAGTCTATAATTTATAGCATCATGTTTATGTTGTCCAAAATCAAAGTGTAGAAGAATAATGAAGATTAATTTTTAAATAAAGCCATTCCAAAAAATGTGTTTTGAGAGATTGAGAAGTTTGGCTATGTCTTTTAAAATTGTAGCTAGTAAACTTTGTAAATCACAAAGTGAAAATGCCTATTAATCTAAGAAGTAGAATAAAGAAAGAAGACTTGGAAATTTGTTTCATATCACTCTGACAATCCTTTCCAAGTGAAAATCTGACATTTGTAATTGTTAGTGCCTGGATTTTCTAACACTAGATCAAAATATGAAATGATGAAATGCTCTTTTTTGCATGTCTCTCTCCATTTATTTCCTTTTTGCACTCATTGTGGTGACTCCTTAAGTGCCCCCATACATACATGTGCATGTCTCAGATATCTAGTAAATTGCAAATTGCCTAGGCATATCAAATATCAGTCATTTATACCTTAGTATTAATATGAATTGAACTGTCAGCTCTGCTTCTACACACACACACACACACACACACAAATAAATGTGTACATATGTATGGATGGATTTAAAGTTATAGATGTAAAATGAAAAATTTCACCCTCCTTTTTAAAAAAAATTAAATTTATTTTTAGTTTACAACATTCAGTTTCTTTTGAGTTCCAAATTTTCTCCCTCTCCCTCTCCTCTCCCCTTCCCCACTATGGTGGCATGTAATGCAATATAGGTTCTGCAAATACCTTCACATTAAACATTAGTCAATTTGTAAAGAAGAATTATAACCAATGGAATGAACAACAGGAAAGAAGAAACAAAACAAAACAAAAAAGATAGAGCAAGTAGTTTGCTTCAAATCTGCATTCAGACTCCATAAATCTTTCTCTGGATATCCCTTTCCATCATGAGTCCTTTGGAGTTGTCTTATAGCCTTGCATTGCCCAGATGAGCCCATTCTTTCAAAGTCAGTCATCAGAGATACAATGTGTCTGTAATTGTGTACAATGTTCTCCTGCTTCTGCTCCTTTCACTCAGCTTCAATTTATGTTAAGTCTCTTCTGGTTATTATGAAGTCCATCTGCTCCTCATTTCTTATAGCACGGTAGTATTTCATTACATTCATATACCACAGCTTGTTTAGCCATTCCTCAATTGATGGCCATTCCCTTGATTCCTAATTCTTTGCACCACAAAAAGAGCTGCTATAAATATTTTTGAACATACAGGTCCTTTTCCCACTTGTATGATCTCTTTGGGATACAGCCCTAGAAGTGGTATTGCTAAGTCTAAGAGTATGCAGGTTTTTATAGCCCTTTAAGCATAGCTCCAAATTGCCCTCTAGAATGATTGGATTAGTTTACAACTCCACCAACAATGTAATACAATTCCAATTTTCCTGCATCTTCTCGAAAATTTATCATTTTCCTCTTTTGTCATGTTAGCCAATCTGAAAGGCAACATGTGGTACCTCAAAGTTGTTTCAATTTGCATTTCTCTAATCAACAGTGATTTAGAGCATTTTTTCATATTATTATAGAAATCTTTAATTTCTTCCCATTAAAACTGCCTTTTCATATCCTTTGATCATTTATCAACTGGAGAATGACTTGTATGCTTCTATATTTGGCTCAGTTCTCTGTACATTGTAGAAGTGATGTCTTTATCAGAGATACTAGTTATAAAATTTCTTTCCTAATTTTCTGTTTCCCTCCTAATCTTGGTTCCATTGGCATTTTTTATACAAAAACTTTACAATTTAATGTAATCAAAATTATCCATTTTGCATTTTGTAATGCTCTTTCTCTCTTGTTTGATCATAAATTCTTTCCTTCTCCATAACATAACATAATATGACAGGTAAACTATTCCTTGCTTTCCCAGACTGCTTACAGTATTAGTCTTTATATCTAGATCATGAATGCATTTTGACTTTATTTTGGTATATAGTGTAAGATATTGGTTTATGCCCAGTTTCTGCCATACTGTTATCCAATTTCCCAGCAGTTTTTGTCAAATGGTGAGTTCTTATCCCAGAAACTGGAGCCTTTGGATTTATCAAACAGTAAATTATTATAATCATTGACCACTGTGTCTTGTGATCCACTACCCTATTTTTCAGTCAGTACCAAGTAGTTTTCATGACTGCTGCATTAAAATACAGTTTAAAATCTGGTATGGGTAGGCCACCTTCCCCAGTATTTCTTTTCATTAATTCCCTTGATATTCTGAACCTTTTGTTCTTTTTTTTTTCAGGTTTGCAATCTTTATCCATGCATACAATAAATCTTTTGAAGACCAAATCTCTTTATTTTTTAGCTCACTACACAACTTTAAAATGTATCATTTGTACCTTCTTTGATGTGACTCTCCCAGGAAATTCCTCTTATACCCATTTATTTTTAGAAGGATGTCATCTTGTGCTATGTTAGTATCCTGTTACCTTTTGTTTTTCTATATGAATTTTGTTACTGTTTTTTTCTTGTTCTATGAAATATTTTTTTGGTAGATTGATTAGTACGACACTAAATAGGTAGACTAATTTAGGTAAAATTATCATTTTTATTACATTAACTCAACCTAACCTGAGCAACTGATTTTTTTCCAATTATTTATATTTGACTTTATTTGTGGGAAAAGTGTTTTGTTATTGTGTTCACATAGTTCCTGGTTTTGTTTTGGCAGGTAGACTCCCAAATATTTTGTAATGTCTACAATAACTTTAAATGGAATTTTTCTATTTCTTGTTTTGGAGCTTCATTAGAAATATATAGGAATGCTGAGAATTTAATGTGGGTTTATTTTATATCCTGCAACTCTGACAAATTTATTTATTATCTCAAGTAGTTTTTTACTTAGTTCTCTAGGATTCTCTAAGTGTATCATCATATCATCTACAGAGTGAAAGTTTAGTCTCTTCTTTGCCTAATCTGATTCCTTTGATTTCTTTTTCTTCTCTTATTGCTACAGCTAACATTTCCAGTACCAAACTGAGTAACAGGAGTGACAGTGGACATTTGTTTCACCCCTAATCTTATTGGAAATGCTTCTAGCTTATCCCTATTATATATAATATTTGTTAATGACTTTAGATAAATACTCATTATTTTTAGGAAGACTATTTATTTCTATGCTTTTTAGTGTTTTTAATAGGAATGGGTGTTGTATTTTTTCAAAAGTTTTTTTCTGCATCTATTGAGATATGCTTTCTACTAGTTTTGTTGTTGATATCATTGATTATACTGATAGTTTTCTTAATATTGAACCATCCTTGTATTCCTGGAATAAATCCTACCTGATCAAAGTGTATTATTCCTATGTAATCTTTTTTGCTAATATTTTATTTAAAATTTTTGCATCTATATTCATGAGGGAAATTGGTCTATAATTTTCTTTCTCTGTTTTGGCTCTTCTCAATTTAAGTATCAGTACCATATTTGTATCATAAAAAGAATTTGGCAGGACTCCTTCTTCTGAAATTTTCCCAAATAGTCTCTAAAGTATTGGAATTAATTGTTCTTTATATATTTGATAAAATTTTCTTGCAAATTCATTTGACCCTGGAGATTTTTTCAGAGGGAGTTCATCTATAGCTTATTCAATTTCTTTTTCTGAGATGGGGTTATTTAAGTACTTTACTTCCTCTTCAGTAATTCTAGGTGACTTCTATTTTTGTAAATATTCAACCATTCCACTAAGATTGTCAAATGTATGAGCACAAAATTGGGCAATATATCCCCAATCATTGTTTTAATTTCCTCTTCATTGGAGGTAAATTTACCCTTTTCATTTTTGATACTGGCAATTTGGTTTTCTTCTTCTTTTAAATCAAATTGACTAAATGTTTATCAATTTTATTTTTTTTCAAAAAACCAGCTTTTAGTTTTATTTATTAGTTCAATAGTTTTCTTAATTCCAATTTTATTAATCTCTCCTTTGGTTTTCAGTATTTCTAATTTAGTATTTAATTGGGGATTTTCAATTTGTTCTTTTTCTAGCTTTTTCAGTTGCATGCCCAATTCATTGATCTCTTTTTTTCTCTATTTTATTCACGTAAGCTTTAACAGATATAAAAGTTCCCCTAAGAACTGCTTTCACTGCATCCCACAAATTTTGGTATGTTGACTCATTATTGTGATTCTCTTGAATGTAGTTACTGATTGTTTCTGTGATTTATTGTTTGACCCACTCATTCTTTAGGATTAGATTATTTAGTTTCCAATTAGTTTTAAGTCATCTTTCCATGGCCCTTTATTAGATATAATTTTTATTGCATCATGATCTGAAAAAGATGCATTTAATATCTCTGCCTTTCTGCACTGGATTGTGAGGTTTTTATCCCCTTATACATGGTCAGTTTTTGTGTATGTGCCATATACCACTGAGAAGAAGGTATATTCCTTTTTATCCCCATTCAGTTTTCTTCAGTGGGCTATATTATTTACCTTCTCTAAAATTCTATTCACCTCCTTAACTTCTTTCTTGTTTATTTTTTTTTTCTTTTGGAGGAGGTTGGCAAGGCAATTGGGGTTATGTGCCTTGCCCAAGGTCACACAGCTAGTAAGTGTGTCAAATGTCTGAGGCCAGATTTGAACTCAGGTCCTCTTGACTCCAGGGCCAGTGCTCTGTTCATTGTACCACCTAGCTGCCCCTGTCTGGTTTATTTTGAGGTAAGAGTTATCAATTCAAAGAGAGGGAGGTTGAGATCTCCCAGTAGTATAGTTTTGTTATTTATTTCTTCCTCTAAGTCCCTTAACTTTTCCTCTAGGAATTTGGATGCTATACCATTTTGTGCATGTATATAATGATATTAGTTCATTGTCAATGGTGCCTTTTAGAAGGATATGGTTTCCTTCCATATCTCTTTTAATTAGATCTATTTTTGCTTTTGCTTTGTCTGAGATTAGGATAGCTACCCCTGCTTTTTTTTTTTTACTTTAGCTAAAGCATAATATATTCTACTTTGTCTTTTACCTTTACCTTGTGTGTATCCCCCTGTTTCAAATGTATTTCTTGTAAACAGCTTATTGTAAGATTATGGTTTTTAATCCATTCTGCTATTCACCTCTTTTATGGGAGAATTCTTCCCAGGCCCATTCACAGTTATGAGTGCTATCTGTTTCTTTCTCTCCATCCTATCTATTCCCCTGTTTATGCTTTTATTTCTCCCTTCTCCTTTCCCCTCCTTAAGAGTTTCCCTTTTGATAACCACCTACCCATTATTTCCTCCCTATCAGCCCCCCTTCCTTTTCCTATGCTTTTTCCTTACTACTTCTTCCCTCCCTTCTAACCCCCAACCCCTTTCTTTCCCCTTTCCCCTCCTACTGCCTGTAGGGCACAGTAGATTTTTATACTTGATAAAGTATGCTATTTCCTTCTTGAACCAGATCCAGTGAGAGTAAATCACAAACAATGCTCCTATCCCTCCCTTTTTTCCATTTACTATAACATGTTTTTGTGTCTTCTCACATTAGATTGCTATACTTAACTGAGTATGTTCTTCCCTCCTTGAACCAAAACCAATGAGAGTAAAGCTTTTACAATGTTCATCTCCCTCCTTTCTTTCCCTCTATTGTTTTTATGCTTCTTCATGTGACCTTATTTACCCTTTTCTGCCTCCTCCTTTCCTCTTCTGCCATTACAACCCCCTTGTACCCCTTAATAAGGTTTTTATCATCACATTAGTTAATTTATACCCCCCCCTCTCTCTCTCTGTCATGATAATCATACAATTCTCAATATTGACAGGTATCATCCTCCCAAGTAGGTATGTAAACAGTTTGTTCTTATTGAATAATAAAGTGTTTGTGTGTGTGTGTGTGTGTTTTCCCTGTTTACCTTTTTATGTCTTTCTTGAGTCTTGTATTTGGAGATCAAATTTTCCTTTAAACCCTGGCCTTTTCATCAGGAAGGTCTGTAAGTACCTTATTTCATTGAATGATGATCTCCTTGCCTGAAAGATTATGCTCAGTCTTGCTGGGTAGTTGATCCTTTGTTGTAGTCCAAGCTCTTTTGCCTTATGAAATATCATATTCCAATCTCTCTGATCTTTTAATGTAGAAGCTGCTAGGTCCTGTGTGATCCTGACTGTAGTTTCACAATATTTGAATTGTTTCTTTCTGGCTGCTTGCAGTATTTTCTCGTCAACCTCATAATTCTGGAATTTGTCTACAATATTCCTTGGAGTTTTCAATTTGGGATCATTTTCAGGAGGTGTTTGGTGGATTCTTTCTATAACTATTTTACCTTCTGGTTCTAGGATCTTAGGGCAGTTTTCCTTGATGATTTCTTGGAAGATGTTGTACGGGCTCTTTTTTTCATCAAGGCTTTCCAATAGATCAATAGTTCTTAGATTGTCTGTCCTGGATCTGTTTTCTATGTCAGTTGTTTTTCCAATGAGATATTTTCTTCTAATTTTTCATTCTTTCGATTTTGTTTGACTGATTCTTGATGCCTCACAGAGTCATTATTTTCAATTTGTCTCATTCAAATTTTTAGTGAATTGTTTTCTTCAGTTAATTTTTTGAATCTCCTTTTCTATTTGTTCAATTTTTACTTTTAAGCTGTTAAATTTTGAACCTTTTTTCCCATATGACAAATTTTACTTTTTAAGGAGTTGTTTTATTCAGTGAATTTTTTTTCCCATTTTGCCAATTATATTTCTAAAATAGTTGATCAGTTTATCTTCTACCTCTCTTTTGGCTTTAAAAATCTGGCTTTTAAAATCCTTCTTGAACTCTTACAAGAATGCTTTTTGGGCTTGAGACCAATTCATATTCTCTTTTAGGATTTCAGATCTGGGTATAGTGTCAATCCTGTCCTCTTTTGAATTTGGTTCTTCTTGCTCACCATGATAGCATTCTAAGATTTTTGTTTCTCCAATTTGCTTTTTGCCCATTGTGATTGCCTCTTTCCTGGCTTTTAAAGTGTATCTCTGCTTCTGGGGTACAGAAGGCTCTGACCCATGATTCTTATGCTGGATGTTAGGAGTCTGGTTATTGATTTTGTGTTTTGTGGCCTTTGAGTGCCAAGACTGAGGCCAAGGCCAGGACTTTCAGCATTTCCCCAAGGTTACCCTGAAGTTCACACTGTGAGGTGTAGGGGAGAGGTGGTCTGGCCACTTAAAGATTCTGCCTCCATACCCCTGTGCTAGAACTCAGCAGACTCTGTTACTGGTGGCCAGGGCCATGCTTGTGTCTGCTGAATTCCCTGGTTGTGCAAAGACACACCTTTGTTTCTGGTGTTAGTACTTGCTGCCTCCACCCCCTTGGAGTTCAGGACCTCCAGCTGGTCAGCTCAGATGGGTCTGGTTGGGAAGCCTCCTGCCCTACACTTTAACCTCAGCACAGCCACACCCTTCCTCTAAGACTCCCAAGCCTCCAGTTGGTTCTACTCTTTCAAGCTTTTACCCTGGGGCAATATTCTCTGCATGTTTTTCATGGTCAGATAGGGAGATTAGAGCAGCTATGGTTACTCTGCCATCTTTGCTCCCAGAAGTTCCAGTAGGTGATTTTTAAACATCCGGACTGTGTGCTAATAGCCCCAAGAGTAGCTGCTGCCACTGCCGAAGGCCTTGTACTTGTCTCTTACCTTATCTACCTTACCACAGACCCCTGTGCTGTGGTGAGAAGTTTGGGAATCACCCCTGTGGTGGGTGAGTCAGTTTGCTCAGGCTTTCTCTGTCTCCACTATGGTTGGTTCTTTGCTGGTGCAGCCCACATGCTCCACACTCTGTAATCCCCTGCCCAGAGCAACAAATCCTACCCATTTGCACTTTTCTTGACTGGAAATCTGCCACACTCCATCTTCCAATAGATTCTTCCACTCTAAAATTCATTCAGATTCACTTTTTAGAGTTTACTGAAGGAATTCATGGGGAAGTTCAGATGGGTTCCTGCTTTCACTCCCTTTCATCCTCCTTTAAAGGGGATTTTCAAACACTGGTGAGCAAGTAGAAGGAGTATTCTCTTGCACAGGAAGAGGAGCCCATCTCAGAAGCCCTAAAATCATACCACATGATAATAAGAACTCATATTTTTGGAGATCTTTAAGATTTGCAGAATGCCTTGCTCTATAACAGCCAGGTCAGGTAAATAATACAAGTTTTATATCTATTTTGCAGATGAAGAAACAGAGTATGAGGAGTAAAGTGATTTTTCCATGGTCACACACTTATACCTAAGGGAAGATTCAAACCTATATATCTTTACTTCATGTCTAGGACTCTATATATTCCACTGTGGTGGCTATGTGATTTTTCTAGAAGCACTGTGGATAGGACTCTGGGCTAGAGTTGGGAAACCTTGAGTTAATTATGGTCTCATACACTTACTAGTTGGTTGACTTCAGGCAACTCAGTTAACCTCTGTTTGCCTCAGTTTCCTCAAATGTAAAGTGGAGATAAATAATAGCACCTACCTCACAAGGTTGTTTCAAGGATCAAATTACACATATTGTATTTATTTTAAATGCTTAGCACATTGTAGATGCTTAATAAATGCTGATTTCCTCCCCTTTAAGTGCTAGAGATTACTACCTCTCACTTCCATTTCTATGGGAGATGCCTAGGTGCTATCTTCAGAAATTAACAATGATAATTATTTATATTTATGAGAGAAGTTCCACTGCTGTTTAAGATGTGATCTTGGACATCCACTCCAAAATCAAAAGGCATCAAGAAAACCTTTGCCTTTATAGGAAAAAGTCTAAATAAAGAGTTTTCTTTCCACCAAAATAGATTCTATCCAATGAATCACAGAATTTTTAAGCCAGAAGGGACCTCAGAAATCATTTGATCTAATTTACTTATTTTTACAGGCAACATAGTGTAGTAGAAAGAAAGTTCGACTTAGAGCACTTTATTTAGTGTAGAATTCCTTAGGAGGATTAGGAGAAAGTAGGTCTCAAATCCCACTTCTGACATCATACAATTTCTGTGGCACATCCTCTTTCACACATGGAGCTCCTGGAAAAGTTACTCCAGGTTCAAAATCCTCTGTGGATCCATATACACTCAAAAGTCTCATTTGAGAGTCCACATCATATGTTTATTTTTACTAGTCAGCCAGAGGACACAATTAATTCAAGTCAAAGGTAATCAATGAAATGACTTAGTAAGAATATAAGCTATGGAAATTCCCTCCTCACCTACATCCCCACAAATTTTAGGTGCACAATCCCATGGATACATACACCATCAAAGAGAATAATAGGAACATGTAAGAATCACAGATGGGGGCACACACACTGAGAACTTGTGTTATCAGGGAATGTATAGGGAAGGGCAACTTACTCCTTTTAGTGCAAGGCCACCAATATCTTTGGGTGCTATCATTCTACTGCTCTCTTTGAGCCTTCTCTTTTCTGGTTGATGTTCTTTGGGGAGCCTATGTGTTGGTGTCACTTTATGTCTTGGTTGTTCTCCCTCTGATATTGTATCTCTGCTACTTCCAATCTATCTTACTCTCCAGAGTTTCTCCCCTTAGTGAGGACTTCCTGGTCTTATCAATGATGCTGGCTATTGCTTCCTGCTACTAGCTTTTAGAACTCTGCTCTTCAAGGCAAATGCTGGCCATCTTAGCTTTAGTCTTGCCTGAGTGTAGCAAATACTATATGTTTCCCTCATAATAACTCGTTAGTAATAGCCAGAGGTCACAAGTACCACACTTAGATAACAAAAGCCAAAAGGAGACACCTCAAACTAAGATTAAGTATTTTCTTTCTTTTTCAGTTCTCTCTATTTTTATGACTAGTTCTTTGCAGACAACTATCTTATCTAGGGTTAGAAATCTCCATGATTCTCTCTGGTTTTGTACACAAATAAAACCGAGTCAGTTAAAAAAGTTAGAGTCAAAAGTCATTGTCCTCCATCGACCTGCACTGAATTCTTGTTTGTATCGTGTGTATGCAGATTTAGTGCTATGTTTAGCTAGTATAAATGCAAAAACATCTTCCCTCACTTAAAAACTGTTTGACTTTGGGCAAATCAGTTAATGTCTCCTAGTCTCAGCATCCTATTCTATGGAGTACAGATTAATAGGATTAAAAGATTTATAATCCCTACCTCAAGAGTTTGCTACAAGACTCAAATGAGATAATGTATGTAAAACATTTTGCTTTACATTGGATTCTTATGATAATAATAGCTGACAAATATACAGAGCTTTAAGGTTTGTGAAGCACTTTTATGTGTCTGTCTGTGTTTGACCCTCACAACGGTTCTATTAGGAAGGTACTACAAATATGATTACCTGTCTTTTACAGATGAGGTCACTGGTACCCATGATTCACCAGAACAACAGAGGTTAGAGGCCTGAGGACACAGACTAAGGACATTTCAGAGGCAGGATTTTAATTCAAATATTTCTGACTCTGTGAGTGTCAAGTCTTTTATTACAAAAATGTCTTGCCTAAGATGATGTGGTTCATTAATGGTAGAATTTGAGGATTAAGAAGTCACTGAAGGCACTGACAGGTCTGATAATATAGAACTTGGAAAGAAGACCTGATGAAGAGTTTTTTAAGGAAGGAAATCAAACTTCTATAAAATCCCATTTCACTGTTCAGGACCTTGAACTCAAGAGCTTTGGGAATAACAATGCTTACAGTCTGGTACCCTTGGTCATCTTCCTGGGAAGAAGCAGCCTAGTAACTGCTCTTGCAGGTGCTACACCCACAGCTATTGAAGACTAGAAAAGAAACTTCTCTGGCATTCTCAAATAGTTCAACATCAGAAACTGATGGGATTTTATCAGTGGAGGTGACATTAAAGAAGAAGCTTTAACATCAACTTTGCTGCTGCATCCTAAAGACCATGACACCTTTGTAGCTGACTTGAAATTGAAACCTTTCATATGTTGTCTCCTTCATTAAAATGAGAGCTCCTTTAGAGCAGGGACTGTCTTGCTTTTCTATTTGTATTCCCAGAACATAGCAAAGTATTTTACATATAGTAAACACTTAACAAATGCTTAATTAATTCATTTATTCATTCATTATCCTGTTGTGGTCATTCTGTGTAGTCAAAGTCTATTCCAGTGGCATTTCCTACCAAACTGTCACATGCCCTTCATATGTGGGCTTACTAATGGAATCTGTTATCTGGAAGAACATCCTAGCTAAATGTGGAGGATTTTACCTCCAGGAAGTTATTTAATCACCAGGTAATATTGTTAGCCAATATTCTGAGTTGTCTGTGCAAAAGACCAGGGCTTTCAAAACCTTGTGTTTTCCCTGATGTGTATGAGTTCAGTACTGAAACTTCTGTGCTCGAACAGAAGGGCTACCAGGGGAGTGCCAACCTCTCATTCAAGAGTCCACATCATATGTTTATTTTTACTAGTCAGTTAGGGAGAGAGAGAGACAGACAGACAGAGACAGAGAGAGACAGAAACAGAGAGACAGAGAGACAGAGAGAGTGACCATCTATTTCCCCGTTTTACCTCTCTCTGAGAGGCTATGCTTTATGCCTAACAGGGTATGATTAATGTGGATTCAGCCAATCAGAATAGCTTTTCAGCTCCCATCTACCAGAAAATTCTACTTCTTCCTTGAATCTGTTTTATGTCACCTAATTCTTGGTCTGAAACCCTCAGGCAAGTGTAAACCTTTAACTATATAGGTATTTTAGTTTTTAAATAGAATTAAAAAAAAAAAAGGATTAAGACAGTACATAATAAGCATCCACTATGTACTGACAGCTCCTTCTTGACCCAGACTGCACTTGACCAGTACATTAGGCATGCGCCAAACCCATGAGGTTTATGATGTAGTCTAAGTGTCTAAGTTCAGACATGGCTGTTTCTAGAAGGATATGTTTTCTCAGTTCAGGATTAAACAAAACCTTTCTACTAAATCCGATAGTATTTTGGGATTAGTCACTGATTCCTTTGGTGGTCTGGTCTAGGCTATCTAGGCTGGTCATGGTCTCTCTGGCTCCAAGGGCCAGTATATTTTCTGGTTTGTATCCTGTCATTGGCAGGGACCTCTGACTGCTTGTCAACAGTTGGTTCAGCATTCACGGTGGGAGGGAAATGGATACAAGGTCAAAAGATATGAACAAATAGTTTCCAGGAAAAGAAATCCGAGCTATTAACAGACATAGAAAAAAAAAATGCTTCAGATCACTAATAATTTTAAAAAATGAATATCAAAGTGAAATTGAGGTCTCCCCTAATGCCCATCAGATATTCAAAGATGACAAAAAGGTAAAATGTTGAGGCATCTATGGTAGTGATTCCCAACATTTTGTGTTCTGAGAACACTTTTCAATAATAACAAAAACATGTGTTGTGAATTCCTGGGGTAATTTAATGTTACTTGTGATATCATTTTTATTTATTCATGAAATCTTTACAATACCTACAATAATAGTTTTTTTCCCAAAAGCTCCATATTAAAATTTATATTTTTTTCCTAAAATAGCATTTTGCTGCCTATAACTATGAAAACTTTACATATAAAATTATAAAAATTTTATATGGGACTTTCTGGAAGAAGGTAATCCATCATGAGCTCATATGCTTATTATTATCTATAATATTTCATATTAGATTTATTTTTACAAATTTTATAAAATATAAATATTTAATGAAATAAGTTCCAACTTCAATATATAATATAATATAATAATCATATGTAAAGTTAATTTTGGTATTAAACTTTTATATGTAAACAAATAATTATAATATTTTGCTCAGTACTAGTCTTAAATTTGTTCCTTATAGAGGTTCTGCATTTTTAAAATTTAAAACATTAAAAAAAATGAAAATGTTCACATAATTATGTGGTAGAACATGGTTGGTGAATTTCACAAGTTTTCTTGTTGAAAGACAGAAATTCATTTTTAAAAACTTTAGACACCTAAATCAATTGATGAAAATAATAACAACAAGGCTATCTAATATTTATATTATACTATGAGATTTTCAAAGCATTTCATGAATATTATCTCCTTTGATCCTTGCAACAACCGTGGAAGGTAAGTGCTATTATGATCTCTATTTTGCTATTAAAGAAAATGAGCCAGACAGAGGTTAAGTGACTTGCATGGAGTCACATAGTTTGTAACTGTCTGAGACTGGATTTAAACTCAGGTTTTCCTAAAACTAGTTTGAATCCTCTATCTACTATACCCATTAGCTGCCTGAAATTTAAACGATAGCTCTGATATAAAGTATTTTCTTTTCTACTATCTAATTACAAGCATTATGTTCCATGATGAATGTACTTAAAGTTCAATTATATATATAACTTCGTTTTTTTAAACAATGTATTATATATGTAGGTGTGCATGTATATATGTACAGAAATATACATATGTGTGTGTGTTTGTGCATATACAAACAATAACCTTTGTGTGGAAAGAATCTGTTCCTATATGGCTATACTCTCACAGAAACTCTACTGGATGATTTACTTGTATGGCCAAAAAGTTTACTTGAAAATCTTCCAGATAAACAAATAATAACTTAAGTAGAGGATAAATCAGAAAATGACTTTAATATTGCAAAGAGGGCAATCTAACATTTGTTTCTGCAGAGTGTTTGTGATAGTCCATAATGGTTTTAAGATGGCTTGTAATATGTATACCCAGCAATCATAATTTTCAAGTAGACAGACATGTATTTCAAGAAGGCAGACATTGATAACATCTTGATCCTATGATTATGCAGTTGATGAAGTGTGATTATAGGGTAACAGAAAGGAACAAGTGTACTCCTCTGATTCAGTGTACAGAAAGTAAATGGGGTAAATTGTTACAGTTTAAAAACAATTTGACAACAGGGTTGAGATACTGCAAGAACACAGTGCACTGAGAGGCTGTTGCAATTATATGTAACCTAATTGAGCAATTATTTATTGATTAAAGGCATTAGTGAATTATTTGTATGAACTATTTGGATTACAGTTATGGCAACTGGCCCCATCACTTCCTGGCAAATAGAGGGAGAAGAAATGAAAACTGTCAGATTCTACATTCTTATCTTATCCTTCCACACTTTTCCGGACTGGAATTCTGCCACACTCTGTCTTTCAATGGATTCTGTCACTCTAAAAGCCATTCAGATTCACTTTTTAGAAGTTACTGAAGGAATTCATGGGGGAATTCAGATGGGTTCCTACTTTCCCTCTGCCATCTTGGCTCTACAGTTAGTTTAAATGGAATTTCTCTTTCTATCTCTTGCTGCTGGACTTTATTAGTTATATAAAGTAATGTTGATGATTTATGTGGGTTTATCTTATATTCTACAACTTTGCTAAAGTTGTTAATTATTTCAGGTACTTTTTTAATTGATGCCCTACGGTTCTCTAAGTATACTGTCATATCATCTGCAAAGAGTGGTAGTTTTGTTTTCTCATTTCCTATTCTAAATCCTTCAATTTTTTCATCTCATTGCTAGAACTTATTTCTAGTACTATACTGAATAATAGTGATAATATTGGGCATCCTTGCTTCACCCCTGATCTTATTGGGAAAGCTTCCAGCTTATCCCCATTACAAATTAGGCTTGCTGATGGTTTTAGATAAATATTGCTTATCATTTTAAGGAATGCTTCCTTAATTTCTATGCTTTTTAGTGTTTTCAATAGGAAGGGGTGCTATATTTTGTAAAAAAAAACAAAACAACTTTTTTCAGCATCTATTGAGACAATAATGATTTCTGTTGGTTTTGTTATTTATATGGTCAATTACATTAATTGTTTTCCCAACATTGAACCAGCCCTCTACTCCTGGTATAAATCCTACCTGGTCATAATATATAATTCTTGCAATCTATTGCTGAAATTGCCTTGTTAATATTTTGTTTAAATTTTTTGCATCCATATTCAATATGGAAATTGGTCTATAATTTCCTTTCTATGTTTTAGCTCTTCCTGGTTTAAGTATTAGCAAAATATTCGTGTTATAAAAAGATTTTGGTAAGACTCCTTCTTTGCCTATTTTTCAATTAGTTTATACAGTATGGGAATTAATGGTTCTTTAAATGTTTGGTAGAAGTCATTCATGAACCCATCTGACCCTCAGGATTTTTTCTTAGGGAGTTCATTAATGGCTTATTCAATTTTGTTGTCTAAGATGGGGTTATTTAGACATTCCATTCCCTGATCTGCTAATCTAGGTACTTCATATTTTTGTAAATATTAATTGACTTCACTCAGATTGTCAGATTTATTGGCATATAAATGTGCAAAAATATTTCCTAATGTTTGCTTTAACTTTTTGTTCATTGGTCATGATTTCATCCTTTTCATTTTTGATACTGAATATTTGGTTTTCTTCTTTCTTTTTAAAATCAAATTAGCCAATGGCTTATCTGTCTTACTGGATTTAAAAAAAAAGCAATAAAGCCAGCTCCTAGATTTATTTATTAATTCAATAGGTTTTTTTTTTTAATTTTTACTAATCTTACCTTTGATTTTCAGGATTTCCAATTAGGTACTTGTTTTTGGGATTTTTAATTTGTTCTTTTTCTAGTTTTTTTTTTAGTTGTATGTCCAGTTCATTGATCTGTTCTTTTTCAATTCTGTTGATGTAAGAATTTAGAGAAATAAAATTTCCCCTGAGTACTGCTTTGGCTGCATCTCATAAACTTTGGAATGTTGTCTCATTGTTGTCGTTCTCTTTAATGAAATTGTTTTTATGATTTGTTCTTTGACTCACTTACTCTTTAGGATTAGATTATTCAGTTTCCAATTAATTTTTAATCTATCATTCCACTCCCCTTTGTTGAATGTAATTTTTATTGCATTATGATTTGAAAATAAAATATTTACTATTTCTGCCTTTTTTTCATTTGATTTTGAGGATTTTGTGCCCTATTACATGGTCATGTTTTTGTGTAAGTACTATGTGCTGCTGAGAAAAAGATATATTCCTTTTGTTCCCATTCTGCTTTTTCCAAAGGTCTGTTGTGTGTAACTTTTCTAATATTTTATTTACCTCCTTAGTTTCTTTCTTGTTGATTTTTTGGTTGGATTTATTGAGTTCTGAGAGGGGACAGTTGAGGTCCCCCACTGGTAGACATTTCTTGTCTATTTCTTCCTGTAACTCATTTAACTTCTGTAAAGAATTTGGATGCTATGCCACTTGGTGTATATATGTATATAATACTGATATTGCTTCTTTTGATTATAGCTTTCAGGTAGTCCATCCTGATATTGTCTCTCCTGAATCTATTTTTCAGTCAGTTTTTCACCCATAAGGTATTTTACATTTTATTTGGATTAGTTTAATTGAATTATGATGTCTCATAGAGTCATTAGCTTGCCCTTGCTCAATTCTAACTTTTAAGTTATTGTTTTCCCCCGTTAATGTTTGTACTTTCTTTTCCATTTGGCCAATTGTAATCTTTAAGGAGTTGCTTTCTTCAATGGAATTTTGTATCTCCTTTTCCATTTGTCCATTTCTCCTTTTTAAGCAGTTTTCTAAGCTTTTGATTATTTTTTTTTCACAATTCTCTTGCATAACTCTCATTTCTTTTCCCAACTTTTCTTCTGTCTCTCTTATATGATTTTTAAACTCTATTTTGAGTTTTTCCATGAAATCTTTCTGGGCTTGAGACCACTTTCCTTGGGATTTTTCCCGTAGGTGTTTTGACATTGTTATATTCTTCTGAGTTTGTGTCTTGGTGTTCCCTGTCATCATAGTAACTTTCTGTGGTCAAATTCTTTTTATTTTTGGCTTTTTCCTTTCTTTTCAAGGAAGAGGTGGTACTCTTAGGAAGAGACTCTGTTTCAGGCTTCTTGTGCCAGAGGCTGAAACTCTGGCTGTTTACCTGGTGCTACACTCTTGTTGCCCCTGTTTTGAGGAGGTACGGTGTTTCTGCTTTTCCCCAGGGCTACATTGAAGCACTTGGAAGTCTGGTTGCTAAAGGCTGCCCGTTTGCTTCTCAGAGCTGGAATCTGCCAATTTCCCTGGCTATATGAGACACGTAGGGGGGTCCTGGTCTTGGAGTTTGCATTCTCCACCACACTGGGGCTTTCTCCTCCTGGTTTGCTGTGGGGAGGGAGGACTTACTGCTGACTTGCTGGAACACTTCCTGTCTTGGAATGGACTCAGATCCCCCCCTCCCCCTTTTTTTGGTGAGGCAATTAGGGTTAAGTGACTTGCTCAGAGTCACACAGCTAGAAAATATCAAGCACCTGAGGCTAAATTAGAACTCAGGTCCTCCTGACTCTAGGGCTGATGCTCTATCCAGTGTGTCACCTAGTTGCCCTTGCACTCCCATTTTATCTGAATGAGACAGACCTTTATTGTCAATCTTTCAAGTCTCCCAGACTAAAAGATCATTCCACCCCATCTTTCTGCTGACTTCACTGTTCCAGGATTTGTTCTGAGGCACTCTTTTATGATTGTTTGGAGAATGAATATGGAAGAGCTACAGCAATTTATTGCTTACTTCACCATCTTAGCTCCCAGAAGTGTCTGTGTACGTTATGATCTTATTTGATTCATTACAGCAAATCTGTGAGATGGGTGCTACTATAGATCCCCATTTTATAGATGAGGAAACTCAGAAGTTAAGTGACTTGTCAAAGGGTCAAATAGCTATTATATGTCTGAGGAAGAAATGAAACTCAGATGTCCTTATTCCAAGCCTGGCACTCAAAAATAAGCTATGTTTCTGAGTCTTTCTCCATTTGAAAAAAAAACAAAACACGTCTGTGACAGAAGCTATGGATTGGTTACAATGCTAACTGGGTACTGTTAGAATCACAATGTGGTTTATATCACAGTGCAACATCATAGAGGGGATGTAACTTCTCTCTCTCACACACACACACACACACACACCCCGGTTTCCACTTCCCCTATCATGGTCCTAATCCAGAGCCTCATTACTTCTCACATGAACTGTTTTAATAGTCTTCAACCTAGCCTTCCAAGCATTAGTCTCATTTTTCCTCCACTCTGTCTTATGCATTATTTCCCCAAACAGGAAGATCCCCTACTTCTGCTGAAAAATATTGAATAGCTCCTAGTCATCTACTTAAGTAAGAACTCCTAAACCCTCCATCCAAAGCCTTCTGTGATTTGGTCCCAATTTGCTTTTGCAGCCTAATCAAATATTTTTGTTGTTTTTTGTACATTCCATAGTTCAGCAATAATTAACCCTTTTTCGTATGTCTCTTTTGCTTTCATCGTATATTATTCTGTACCATATTCACTGATGTTCATCTTTACATACCTATCTGTTCATATCTTCCTGTCTTTGTTTATCTCTGGAAAATTCCTCCATTGAAGTCATCCTCTGATGTTTCATTGTGTTTTAGAGGTCCCCCTGGGTTCAGTTAGCAGAGCACAGGCTCTTTTGTGTCCCATAAAGCTGGAAGGTCCATGAGTTCAGTCTTAGTGGTGCACTAATAGTCTGTTTCATAAGAATCAGTTCATTCCCAATTTGACTACAAGGGGCTAAATGTTTTGGTCACAGACACTGTTGAAAAGCATTTAGTTATTGAGGCACTTCAGTGGAGGAAATACTGACACCAGTGATATTGTAGATCCTAGATGCACTGTTGTATTCATATTACTCTATGTTTTCCTCCACAAGTGGAAGATCCATGAAGATAAGGGCCATGTTTCATCTAAACCTTGTATCTTTTCCTGTACCTGGTATTCAATGCACAATAGTTGCTTAATAAATGTTTGTCATCATTCCTAGAACACACCCCATGCTCTCCCATTTTTCCTCTTGTGATTTCTGTGGAACTTCCTGACCTCAGCTCTGGTTTTCTTTATCTTCTCTATACTCTCTGCCTTGAAGAGATTATGTATTCCTAGTAGAGTACACCAACTCTTGAAATTCTTCTACCACTTTCACCCATACTGTATGTGTATACATGACCCACACTGGGATGATCTACTTTATTGTTAGGAAGACCACATTAACCATGTTGGCCTCCTTCTCCCTTCTCCAAATGATGAGTTCTTCCTGGTTCCTCTATTTAGGGTCTAGACTGGCCAAACTTCATTACCCTTCCCAGCAGTGCCTGTATTTGTCTTTCCAGATTTTAACACTATACCTCAGCTGCAGTCTTAACCTGTAACCTCCCTCAGTGTCTAGGGCATTCTTACCCTGTAACATCCATACGCCATGCCAGCCCTATTCTCCCACTGAAGAATACCTTCCCAGTGCCTCTATTTTCAGAAAGGATCCAAGCCAGCCAAACTTTGTTTTAGCTGTGCCTCTGACTTTCTGGGCTTCAACACTATGCTCCTCATGCAACAGATATATCATCTCCCCCTCCACTATTTCATGTCTCTTTTACATGTTACCTTCTCCCATGTAAGCTCCTCAGGGTCAGAGACTGTCTTTCTTACTGTTTTTATTTGCCTAGCATTTAGTAAGTGTTTAGTAAATTGATTGTGGCTTTTTTTGTTGTTTGACCCCTTTACCCCTTCAGAATGTTTGAATGAAAAATGGCATTTTTACTCTGAGTTAATATATTTAGCAATTAATTACTTGAGGTAAGCCCCCTGATGACAGGGATCATGACTGATGCTTCTCGGTGCTAACACCCAAAATAGTGCTTCACATATTATCAATCGATAATCGATAAAGTTTTCTTGTCAATGATAAAATTAACATGCATGTATTTTTTGGGAAAGAAGCCTATTTTTTTCTTATTAGTTTTCCATTTGAACAGTAATTTCAAAGAGTCTCCTGAAAACAGTTTCCTTTCTGAAAATGTGGATCTGAATCAGTTAAATCCATCTTTTGAAATGACTATTGAATTAGAATATGATCAAACTCTTTACACATTTTCAAAGATAAAAAAGATAGCTTATTCAACATGCATATTTTTTGTTTGAAAATATGTAAGGTGTTGGTCTTATTTTGCTTTTAAGGATCATTTTGAAAATGGGTGGAGCACATTAGATTATCTGACTAGGCTCACAATGCCATGAAAACCTAGGACTTACACTGTCAGGCTTGGTTAATTTCATTCTCTTCTTTTACCTTTATCTTTTATATATTGGTGTCTACTTAGGCAGCAAACATCTGTCAAGTGATTAATATGTCTGGGAAAATTCAAGTCATGGTTTATTAATTGTAACTGAATAGGGCATTAAGTAAAACTCAGTCACAAAAAAAAGAAAATTAAATAAGTTCAATCCAGGCAAGCTGAAAATAGTCATCTGTTTTTACTTAATTTATAATTTGATCACTCAAGCAAATTACTGATGATATGAAGCATCCCCTAAATATTAATGATCAGGCAGTTTTTTTTTAATAGTGCTTGAGTGGCTTTCACTTTTTTCTAGAGAATTTTTCAAAATTGACATTATTCGTTTTAACAAAATGGAA
>CM053592.1:52732914-52756521 GCA_028646515.1 Pseudochirops corinnae
GAACAGGAAGGCAAAAGGGAAAGAGTCAACCTTACTCTCGTTGAACTTGGCTTAGGGAAGGAATGACATAAACTCTAAAGTGGGTATCTTGCCACACAGGAGAATAGGGGGAATGGGGATGAGAGGTAGGAGGAAGGAGGGGAGGGCAGGGTCGGGGGGAGGGTTGATGGAAGTACACACTTCTGTAAAGGGACAGGGACAGGGTAGAAAATAGAACAAGGGAGGGGGCGGGATAGGAAGAAGGGACATGTAATCAGTCTCCACAATATGCCCACTGTGGAGAGGTTCTGCGTAATTACACATGTACAGCCTGTATTTAATTGCTTGTCCTTCCAGTCGGGGTAGGTGACGAGGGAGGAAGAGAAAGAATCTAGAATTTAAAGGTCTGTAATCAAATGTTAAAAATATATATGTATATATATAAAAAAAGTGTCTCAGGGGTTGATATTTTCATCTTGTTTTGTTTGTGAGATCCTAGATGAATTTTTGAACTTATCTCATATTAATTTTTACTTCGGGCTAAGCCATTACTTGTTTTTTTAGTTTTTATCTGTAAAGGTTATAGACACCTATCATGGTTAATGAGCCAGATTGACCCTAAAAGAAAGGTAAGCACTTATGGAAACCTATTATTTCTGCCAGGCAATAAAAAAGTGACTTTTTAGTCAATACCCACTTCATAATCTGAAAATGGTCATTTGCTTCTAGTTATGATTCTCTGATAGGCAGTAATATGCTGGGAGAATCTGGCTTAATGGAGCTCAATGGAGTTTATTTCTTTCAATCATTTGAAAGGTGGGCCATGTCAAAGATCCATTGAGCTGTTAGGGCAGTAATGATGTGTGTTTACAACACTCTTACTGCCTTACAAACCCACACAGTTGAATTTATATGTCTTCTCAAATAAGGGATAATCAGGGATGAATCTGACCAGAAAGAAAGATCACAAAGTGGGCTTTCCACTCTCCTTTACATGTCTTATTTCATTCTCTGTTACTACACTTTTTCTTTCTCCCCCTCCATATTCCTTTTAGAGACCCCTTCATATCAAAAAATGTGTCTTTATTTTCACTAACCTTTAAATGAAATTTAGTATTTGCTTCACTTTTGAATGAAGATGGTAATGCGTAAGAAAGAGCCGTTAGGCTTCACCAGACAGTGAAAGGAGTCCATGGAACAACAACAAAAGGTTAAGAACCTCTGTTCCTGGGTAAATTTAAGTCTTTTAGGCACTTTTTTTCATTGAGTAATAAAAGGAAGGCTTTGCCTGACACCTGCTAGAGGAATTTTGAGCATAAATTCATTTATCTGAAATCCTACTATGTCTAAGTAATCTCCTCTATTTTTTATAAGTTCAGTACTGCAGCTAAACAAACTCAGGAGCATAAATTGTAATCTCTCACTTCCATGTACCACAGAAAATTTTGTATCTATTTTCCTTCTATACTTTGGGGGATTTCTAAAATTTCTCCTTTTAATACCTTTTTTTGTACATGTGATGAATATTGCTACATTCATTCCTACTAATTTGGTGAATCAATGCAATTTGACTTTAAGAATTTAATGTATTTTCCATCTCATCACTGTTGGTGCTACCTCCCATGGTGTAAAACATCCACATTTGCTCCTGTGAAACTGTTGTCAATAACCTCTCCTCAGCCCTATATTGGACATCCACTGAACTCAGAGAGGGAAATGGTTCTTCTAGGTTTCTTAATACAGCAAGAGTGCTAATGGAACGTGCAATGGTTCTATTACCTGAACAGTTAGGTGACACAGAGGATAGAATGCTAAACCTAGGATAGTATTGCTGTGTGCATATATACATACATACTTGTACATATATATATATATATATATATATATATATATATATATATATATATATACACACCAGATGAGAAAAAGAGAGAGAGAGAAGAGAGGAGAGAGAGAGAGAGAGAGAGAGAGAGAGAGAGAGAGAGAAAGAGAGAGAGAGAGAGAGAGAGAGAGTGTGTGTGTGTTTCAGATCTGATCTAAGTCTAAGCCTCAACCCTTAAGCCTCTAGTGTAACAATATAGGGATAGGGCATGTGTTCAAATTCAGACACTAACTGTATGACTCTAGGCAAGCCAGCTTCATCTGTAAAATAGGGATAATAATAGCCCCCATGACCCAGGGTTATTGTGAGGATCAAACAAGATACTATTTGTGAGGTGCTAATAAAATTGCTAATATGAAGCAATAATATTTGCAAATGTTGAAGCACTCTATAAATGCTATTATTATGCCTCTTCTTGCTTCATGACCAGCTCCCCTGTTTTCCTAGTCTCATTGCTTTAATTGGGGCAACTAGGTGGTGCAGTGAATAGAGCACTGGCCCTGGAGTCAGGAGGACCTGAGTTCAAATGCAGCCTCAGACACTTAACACTAGCCATGTGACCTTGGGCAACCCCAATTGCCCTGCTTTCCCTCCTCCAAAAAAGAAAAAAAAATGATAGTATCTTCTATGCCACTCTCCCTGCCTAACATTCTGTCAGTGAAAGAGTAGCGTAGAACCACCCCTTTGGTTACTCATCTAAGCAAACACAACAAATATCTAAATATGTGAATTCCCATCATCTTGGACCGGACTATGATGGGGGCAGCTCCGTGACCAAATGATGCTGCTCAATGTTGTAGTTAGAGTTAGGGGGAAGTTCTGACTTAGAAGTGTTCAGTCATAGTCCTACATCTTGTTGAATAGTTTCCAGTGACTTCCAACTCTTTGTTTGGTTTTCTTGGCAAACATACTAGAACAGTTTGTCATTTCCTATCCTAGATCATTTTACAGATGAGGAAACTGAGGCAAACATTTTAAGTGACTTTCCCAGGGTCACACAGTTAGTAAGTGTCTGAGGCTACATTTGAACTTATGAAGGTCTCTTCCTGATCCCAAGCCCACTGCTCTATCCACAGAGGGCAGCTACTGTATAGAACCTATCTGCCCACAAATAATAATAGCTAGCATTTATAAAGTACTTTAAAGTTTACAAAGTGCTTTAAAATATTAACTCATTTTATTTTTCACAATGACCCAGGAAGGTAGGTGCTGTTAGTATTCTTATTTTATAGAGAAGGAAACTGAGACAGATGGACATGAAGAAACTTGCCCAAGGTCCCATAGTGAAATGGTAACCAAAGAAGTATTTAGCACCTTGTTTCAGCTATTTGATTATTTAGCACCTTCTTTCAGTTCAAGTTTCTTTTAAGCCTTGCCCATGATTATATCAAGTCTTTGTTAAGAAACACAATTTGTGTGAAGCTCTGTTGCTGAGGCAACAGGAAGGGGAGGAGCTAATGACCATATATAAGGAGAAGCCCAAGCTGGGAGAGAGCAGAACTGAGAAGAGAACTCTAGTGGTGGCAGGCAGAGTTGAGAAGGAGAAAACTTGTGGTATCCTGGCACTCTATGTTTTTCTGTCCTGTCTGTGTTGAGTTTTGTTTGCGATACTTTGCACAGAAGCCCTGGGACCTTACTGGAAGCCCTGAAAGAGGATTTTCTGGTTGTCTATCTACAGAAGTCTTGGAGGAGGGTTTTGGAGGTCCTGGGACTTGACTGATGGTTTGTGTTGACCCCTTGGAACTTGTTTTTGGGTGTGTTGATTGCTATGTTAATGATTTGTGTTGACTTCTCATACCTTGTTTGTGGGTCTCTGTTGATTTCACAATTGATGCTGGTGTCAGCAATGTTTATGAATATTGTTTTGGTTCTGTGTTAAGCTTTTTCTTCCCAGAAATAGAAACTTTGAAGGACTTGAGGTGATCCAGACACTGTGAGCTACAATATGGAACTGGACAAGGAGCTGAACAAGGAGACGGATGAGGAGCTGGACGAGGATCTGAGAGCTTCCTACCTGTGAATCCAAGTGATGATTGGGTATATTCAGGTAAGAGTTGGACCCATGGAAGAGGAACCATGGAATGTGAGAGCCAGCCTCAAGATGAAAAAAACCTCTCCTTGGGTACTTAGTGCTGACTGAGAAGATCATGATTCAACATGACTCAAGGGTGGAGAAGTTTGACCTTTCTATTTTGTGTCCCATAAAGAGGCTTGCTCCTTAAGGGTGATTGAATTAAGGACTTACTGAATGATATCTTTTGCTTAAAACTGTGTGGCCACTTTTGTGATGAATTGTTATGTTATAACATTGGGAATGCTGTACTTTGGTTTTTGTGAATGTTTTGCTTTAATTTACTGCTAAATAAATATAGAGTTCACTATACTATGTAATCAGAATCTCGAAGCTGTTCACAGCAGCAGTCCTCTGGAGAGCTACTTGTGCTTGGCTTTACGTATAGTTATTAAGTAACTGAGTTAAGATTTGAACTCAGGTCTCCCAGCCTTCAGGTCCTTCAGGTCTCTGTTCACTGAGCCCACTAGCATCTCCTCTCCATTTCTTATTGACTGATCTGAAAATTGAATTCTTTGGAAACTGTGATGCTCCACGGTTTGCAGTTATATAGAATCACTAGAAGAATTTTTGTTTCATTATAGACCTATGATTTCATTGATTGTAGGTAAGTCTTGGTGAGGAAACAACCTTTACCAATCATTGTTTTTATAGTATATTTTTAGGGAGTTGCTCAAGGTTACTGAGAAATTAGTTGATATGCCCAAGGTCATGCAGCCAGTATTTGTCAAAGGCAAAGTTGAACCCGGTTTGTCCTGGTACCAAGACCTGCTCTTTTTCCTTTAGGTCACTCTGTGTCTTCACAGGAAGAATATTTGTGTTAAAAAGATGCTTTGTTACACCACCTCCTTCTTCCCCTCACACTTTCAAGGGAGAAGCCCAAAGTAATTAAAAAGGGTTTTACAGCTTCCCAAAGATAATCTAGATGACTCTCCTCTCCTCTGTAATTCCAGGCCCAGTACCAGAGCCAGAGGTTATCTTTCCAACTGCATATCAGAGTACCAGTAATAGGAATTCCTCATCCACTTAGTATTTCCTGCCTTGTCAGTTTAACTGAGACTTTTGGGTGATTATAAACTTTGCTAATGAGGCTCTTCAGTGGTTTGGGACTTGATTCAATCAGTACAATGCCATATAAAACAGGAACATATTGAAAACCTCATCACCTATAGCATATTTTCCTTCTATTAGGACTCTGCATTGGACATTCCCTCTGATAGTGGAAAAGACCTTTGCGTTGAATATGTGCCCATTTCGTGACTCACTTGATATTAAGAATCAGCTTCTATGGTTTTAATATGCACTCAAAGTTATTTGTTAGAAAAATATCCTTAAGGTGACATTTTGCTCTATTAAGTAAAAAATATTTTTATAGTCGATAAAATCACCATATAATAAAGTACCATATAAATGTATTGTAGTTCTCTATTATAATTATCTTATGTTATCCATACATTTCTGTAAGGTGTGGTTTAACTTTCTACTATATCTCAAAGCTGTGGTTTGTTGTAGAGTAACATTTGTGAAACCATGCTGGTCCCTTTTCCTAATCTTCATCAAGGATATCAAAGATGGGCATATAATTATTTCCTGAAAGATTTTATACAAGTGAGAAAGTACCCTTACAGATCAGTACTTATTGACTGTTTTCTTTTCTTATTAAGAATGTCCTTTTTTTATACTCAAATGTGTGTTATTGTCTTCTCTTTATACTATCTTAAGGTTCATTCCCTTAGTGTATACAAAATTATATCACTTTCACCATATATCTAGTCCATCTATACATGTATTATCAGTCCCTCTGGTCTTCTGACTTTTATTTCATTTAGTGTCATTTCTATTTTCTTATATGGGACACTGAGAACTATTGTGTTAGAATCAAAAGGTCATTCCACTGCCCTTGATAGGGAGAGTGTTTTGTTAGGGACCATGATAAATCTTTTCCATCTCTAGTCATTTATTGTCCTCTTTCCAGTTTTATTCCTCTTTGAAAAATGCTCTTTTATTCCAATTTAAGTTTTAAATGCTCTTGGAATGATCTGGTTGAATTGGGTCCCTTACCAAGCTTTCAATAAAAATGATTCTTTTCCCTCAATTCTTGCTATGTTACGTGACAGTACAGTTGCTCACAATTTCCCAGTAACCTCCTGTATAAAATTTTATGCTTAAAATTGTGGTTTTCCATTGTCTACCATGTCGTGCTGCTATCAAATATCTGTTGGCTACAACAGTTTCTAGACTTTTGATCCCTGCATTGTGGCAACTTTTATATTGGTTAAGCTTCATTGTGAAATGAAATTGTTCACTTTTAAAACCATTGCCCATTTTTTAATGTTAATTGCTTATTTACCAAGGTCGGGTTAACCCTGCTCCCCTCTCTTTCTCTCTATCTCTCTCCCCCTCACCTCCAAATGCCTCCTGGTTCTCCTCTTGAATTTAAATATCTTTCATTTCGTAACCCTCACTCACACTTTTTTACAAGTTTGACCTCTTCTATTTGGTATTAAACATTTGTATTAAAGCCACATGAATTTTAAAGTGTACATTGATTTTGTTTGGAGCCTCTTAATGGAGTTCTTCATTGTATTCCCCTATGTCATTATTCTCTGAAACTGTTGTTGTCGCAAAGGTTGCAATTATCTTAATTCTCGTCCTTTTATAAACTCTCATCTTGCACATAGCAACATGAAATGATCAGGTATCCAATGATATGATTTTTTAAACAATCTTTTTGGTTTCATGACAAAATCAATCCTGCCAGTTGTTTCATTTGTGTTTCTAAGAACCCATCTTTCTGTTTCCTTCTGGTTCCATTTATAGCTAGAATGTCAAAGTTGATAGGATTCAGTGTTTCATTAGTGGGTCACTCATTGATCAGTAGATGATCTTGCATGTAGAGTACCAACAGTTATACCAGTCTTTACAAATCATCTGAAAACTGTGTAATTCTTAACTCTGCTTTCTGCTACTTTGACTGGTTACTCTTCCAGTAGACCAACTGCGTAAGAATGAGGACCATTCTGTAGTTATCTTTGCCCCATAAGACGCTATGGCCAAATAATTAATTATTTAGCATCCAGCCTTCTAGTAATGAACTAGATAAGTGCTCAGAATGCAGAGATAATCTTTTTCTGTGACTGTACTTGGAGGTTTTCTTGCATGATACAACATTGGAATCAAATAAAGAGAAATCCTTTATAATGGTTCTTTGCCATAACAGAGTTGGTAGTCTCAATGATCTTCTTGCATCATGCCAAACATATCTAATTTTCTCAAGTTCTTTGAGCAGGGTATTGACCCATTAACTCATGTTGAATGGAATCCCCTTTTGCAAATTTATATTTTGGAATGTGACCTAATTACAGTTGGGTTTGGTTCTGACAGGAAAAAGAAATAATAATTCATCTACACATGGATGAAATGGATATACCAAATGGACATAGATTAATTTTCTAAAAATCATTTCTAGCTTAGATAAATCACCCTCATCTAAAGTTCCATGTTCAATAGCTTAGTTTCTTAAAGCAATAAACAAGCTCAGATAAATCTCATCAAATTATATTGAGATTACAAATTATTTGTTCATTCTTTAATATGCCAAATGAGAAAATGTTCACAAATCTCACCACCAACTTTAAAGTACCATACAGTATATCCCAAAAGTCTTATTGTAGTTTTAAGCTATTTAAGCTTGTGGAATGAATCTACATGCTGAATGAATGAATGCTACCATTAAGGTCCTACCCAAATTAAAATCACCATCATGACATAAAAGTGACTACACCTACTTTCTGTAATCTACATCAGGCTGAGAGATAGTGTGGTGTAGTGGATAGAGAGCTACCCTCAGTGTCAGGAAAATGTGGGTTCATGTCCTGCTGCTTTCTTAATCTTTCAGTACTCTCTGCAACTCTTGATGATTACAGAACCAATGCTGATCTGCTCTGATAGAGGTGCTTTCCTTAGTGACCATTTCCTATACCAATAAAATCATAGGTCTGATAAAAATTTTTAATAATAATAATTTCAAACTTTTCAATTTGATACTTTAAAATGTACACTTTGATTAGTCCTTTAACCAACCCACACTGCATATCTTACTAGTCAGTTTTTTCATGAGTTTCAGTGTCCAAAAAACAAATATTCACCTAGTGTTCAGTTTTCAGATTATTAGCTTTCTTGAAATTTTGTGGGCTAGTCCATGGATAACAGATATGCAGTCTATCACAAGTCCAATACAGCTTGGAGAGACCTGCCAGAGGTGGTGCTCCAACGAAGTAACTTTCGAAAGTCCATGGTCACCCACATATCACAACAAAGCAGTGGTGTGGGATCTTAAAGGTGACATGCATTATTTATTAAATCAACAAACTTATGTATGTATGCATGTGTGTGTATATTCATATACATAAATATATAGTGAGTACATGGTGCTGGTGTTTCACCTCAGGCCCTGAGTCAGTTTAGGATTTGGAAATTATAACATCAATGCAATGTTCACAGCCCCAACAGTCACTATAAATATGCCAGCATAGTGCTTGATCACAAAATATAACAGACTCTCCATATAGAATACAGAAGTAAAACATTTTTTCAGATACCAGAAAACTGAATCCCAACACCAGAAAACCAAGTCCGTCATAGCAATATAGAAGTTAATAAGCTATCACAGTACAGAGAGCCACAGTATCCTTTAGCCTTCACACAAACCAATATTTACCCATAAGCCTAACCATTTCCCTTAGATGTGTCCTCTCCTCCCTCCAGTCTAGGTGCCTTCACTCCCAGCTTTCTGTGGGCTTTGCTCCACCCTTCAGCAAACTCCTTCCACCACAGGCTCTGTGTGATTACATTCAACCTATTAGGGGGCAGGGCATATCTTCAAAGCAGAGAGGGTCTTCAAATTCCCTTAGGCTTATTAAGGGACAGGGAAGATCTTCAAATTCTCATTACCATTACTGAAGTTCAATGTCACATGACTGTGTTGGAGTGGCAATGAGTGTAATGGAAAGAGAGCTGGAAGTATCCTACTTTAAGTGAACTGTCCTATAGGACATATTTGACTGTATCATTTCTCTGCTCAAAAAGTTCCATTCATTCCCTATTTGCCATGTGTAGCAGCAAGCACCCTAGCATACCTGGGATGGCTGCCAGCACAGGTTCTTTGATCTGATCTGCTTTTCTAAAGGAAAGCAACTCAAAAGGGGGTTAACAATCTTACTTTAATCAAACATATATCATTTACCTAGTTCAGGGGGAAAAGTCAGCACCCTGAACTTCAGAGAAAACAAACAGAAGTTATAAGCAGACAAAACAATACAGACAGAGAAAATAACACAGTTCAAAAGACAGGGCTTGTAGCTCTCTGACCATTACATCCATACCTAGTTAGTCACCAGAGAGAGAAGCACCAGAATCTGGGTTTTCAAAACAGGTGGGCTCAACGGCTGCCCAGAGTCTCATTTGGCCAAATCACACAACTCTACCCAAAGTGAGCACCAAAGCAAAACTTAATCTCAGAGGAGCCTTCTCCAGGGTCAGAGAATATCACAACCCTCCTGACCCACTTGATTACAAAGCAACAGAAGTTGTGCCTTCCTGAAAAACAAGCTTTCCACCACAGGCTCCAGGTGACCACATGCAGCCTATTAGGGGGCAGAGTTTATTTTTCAAATCAGGAAAGGTCCTCAAATTCATTTAAGCCTATTAAGAGGGCAGGGAAGATCTTCAAATTCCCATTACCATTACAACATGAGGCTTAATACATATCACTGCCCTTCACACATGCTAGATAATTAAAAAAAAAAATCAGTGTGTGTGCTGTTTCTCTTCATTGACATTTCATTTCTTGTCTCAATTTCTGTGAATAGAAATGTGAGATGCCAGGAATGTATTCCCTTATCATCTCCACTCCTTGCAATCCCTAGCTTCCTACCAAATTCGGCTCATGCAAAATCTGCCTGAATCTTTTCTTGACCCCTCAGTGGCTAGTGCCTTCTCTTCCACAGTGTTAGCTTACATTTGTAGTGTATATATTTTGCATTTTCTTTTCTGTGTCCATATTCTTTCCCTGATGGAATATAAGTCCCTTGGATTCATTGATCATTTCATTTTGCAATGTGTCTTGAAAAGTGCTAGGGACAAAACAGGTGTTTAATAAAATGCTTATTGATAATCTTATTGGAGATCACTGTAATGTGATAAGATTGGGAGCATGAAAGAATAATAGATGCTTTGAACAGTATCTGTTTGGACAAAGATAAATAGTATTGTCAGTATAACAAGAAGCTAGGGTTGGATATGAAACTGGAAAGAAAAAGTAAGTAGTCCAGGCCTTTCTACCTAGTTTTGGGAATGACAAGATTCAATATTACTTCCTCTAACAAAAATACTTCTTTTCAAATTGCATTAGGAACAAGTGCTTTTTACTTCTGAAATATGTTACTGCCAGCACATGATAGCAAAGCCATATGTCAAACATTTATTAAATGCTTAGCATGTTCCAGAGATTGTTTCAAGCATTGGAGATACAAAGACAGGCAAAAACAGTCCCTATGTTCAGGGAGTCTATATTCCAATGGTGGAGACAATGTACATAAATAGTTGTATACAAGGGTCATATAGAGTATGGAAGTTAATCTCACCTAGGAAGGCATAGCAGTTGACATGAGAGTGGACCAGTGGGAAAGGCCTCCTTTAGAATTGGCATTTGAGTTTAGTCTTTGAGAAAGCCAGGGAAGACAGGGGGTGGAGGTGAAGAGGGAAAGAGAGATTGGGTGATTTCTCTCAGAATTTCCGTTTAAGGAGGTTACCCAGGCCAGCCATGTCTTTATTCCTTTCCAGGCTGGACTTTGGACTTTACCATGCCCCAAACCAGGTACTTTCATCTCCACCTCCCCCTTTCAGGTTTCTTTTATGTGAGGACAGAGATTGTCTTTCTTACTGGCTTGATAAAGTGCCTGGCCCATTGTAAGTACTTAATAAATGCTTGTTGACTAAGTGGGAGCATTCCAAGCATGAGGAACAATCAGTGCTCAAGTCCTGAGACAGAAGAGAGAGTGTTATAGGAGAAACAGCAAGTTTGTCAGAGTAGTTGGGTCACAGACTTCCTGGAGAAGTGGGGGAAAAAGCAAGAACATAGAGAACATAGGAAAGGGCAAGTTTGCAAAGTTCTTTACAAGACAAACACAAGATGTTATATTTGATCTTGGATCTAAGTGGGAGCCACTATAGTATACTGAGGAAGTGGATGACATGGTTGGATCTTTGCTTTTGGAAAATTACCTTGGCAACTGAATGGAGGATGGATCTGAGTGGGGAGAAATGTGAGTCAAGGAGATGAACCAGAAGGATATATCAATTGTCAAGGTGTGATGTGCTAAAGTGAGTGGAGAGGTATCATACAGAAAGATTCTGTGAAGGTAGAAATGACAAGACTTATTTTTTTGAAAATATATTTTTATTTATTTTATTAAATATTTCCCAATTACATGTAAAAATTTTAACATTCACTTTTTAAAAAATTTTGAATTCTGAATTCTTTCCCTCTCTCTTGCTCCTACTCCTTCTTTGAGAAGGCAAAGGCTTTGATATTGATTATACATTTGAAGTCATGTAAAATATTTCTATTTTAGCCATGTTTTGCAAAAGAAAACACAGACCAAAAAATAAAAAAACAAGAAAAATTAAGAAAAAAAAGTATGTTTCCATCCACATTCAAAGTTCATCAGTTATCTCTCTGGAGGTGGATAATGATGCTATTCCATCATTTCAGTTGTGTCCAACTCTTTGCTACCTCATTTTTTTTTTTTGCTAAAATCCTACAGTGACTTGCCATTTCTTTCTCCAGTGCTTCTATCCTCACTTTACAGATGAGGAACCGAGGTAAATAGCAGGTAAGTTTCTGAAGCCATATTTGAACTCAGATGTTCCTGATTCCAGGCCAGTGTTTTATCTACTACACCACCTAGTTGCCCCAAAATTAGATAGCTATAGTCATTTACTAATGTGTATTGTGTATCTAATCTATTCCACTGATCCACTGCTCTATTTCTTAGCCAGTACCAGATTATGTTAATGATTATTGCATTATAACATAGTTTGAAAACTGGTGTGGGTAGGCCACCTTCCTTGACATTTCTTTTTTTATTTGTTCCCTTGATACTCTCTTTTGGGGGTGGGGGAAGGCAAGCAATTGGGGTTAAGTGATTTGCCCAAGGTCACACAGCTAGTAAGTGTCAAGTGTCTGAGGCTGGATTTGAACTCAGATCCTCCCGACTCCAGGGCCAGTGCTCTATTCACTAAGCCACCTAGCTGGCCTTCCCTTGATATTCATGATAGATGAATTTCATTAATTTTTCAAGCTTTATAAAATAATCTTTGGTTACTTTGACTAGCATAGCACTGAATAAGCAAGTTAACTTAGGTAGAATTGTCATTTTAATTATATTGACTTGACCTACTCAAGAACAATATTTCTCCAATTGTTTAGATCTATCTTTAGTTCTGTGAAAAATGTTTTGTAATTATGCTTGTATATTTCTTGGGTTTGTCTTGACAGGTAGACTCTCAAATATTATACGTTGTCTGTAGTTATTTTAAAAAGAATTTCTATCTCTTCCTATTGGTTTTTATTTTTTCTTCTGCTGGAAACTAATAATTTATATGGGTTTATTTTATATCCTTCAACTTTGCTAAAGTTGCTCATTGTTTCAACTAGTTTTTATTTGATTCTCTAGAGTTCTGTAAGTATAATTCTGTAAGTATACCATCATATTATCTGCAAAGAGTAATAATTTTGTTTCTTCATTGCTTATATTTATTCCTTCAATATCTTTTTCTTTTCTTATTGCTAGAGCTAGCCTTTCTAGCACAATATTAAATAATAGTGATGATCATGGATATACTTCCTTCACTCCTGAAGGTTTCAAGTTTATTCCCATTACAGATAAGGTTTGCTGATTGCTTTAAATAGATAAGAAAGACTGCCTTGATTCCTATATTTTCTATTATTTCTAAAGGAATGGATGTTGTGTTTTCTCAAAGGTTTTTTCTGGGGGCAGAGCCAAGACAGCAGAGTAAAAGCAGGAACTTACTTGAGCTTGTCCCCAATTGCCTCAAATACATATAAAAAAAAAAGACTCTAAACAAATTTTGGAGCTACAGAACCCACAACATGACAGAATGAAATATGTCTCCAGCTGAGGACAGCTTGGTGAACTGACAGGAAGGGTCTATCATACCAGGCTGGGAGAGGAGTGTAGTCCCGCATGGGTGGTGCAGCACAGACCAGCATCACAAACCTGGCAGAGCATACCTCAGAGGTTCCAATCACTGGAAGGTGTGATGGTTTCCAGACTTCTCAACCCATAAACACCAAAAACAAAGTAAAAGGTCAGTGGGGAAATTCTGTTGAAACTGGGTGAGAGAAGAACAGGGTCTGGCCCCTGCCCCTGCAGCTGCAACTGCTGCCCCAGAAGCTGCTTCTAGAGCTCCAGACCCACAGATGATGGGGGTACTAAGGGACTGACCATAGGGCAATTGCAGGAACCTCTCTACTAGTGCTGAGGCAGGATTCTCTTGCTTTGCCCTGCTTGGATCTGGGTGGCAGTCTTGGGTGGTAGTCCTGGGCTAAAGAATTCTGGTGTGGCACAGCTTGTTGAGGCTGTGGATTGGCAGTCCTCACAGTCTTTTAGGCAGGTGCCTAAAAGAAGCTCTGACAAAAGCTGAGCAAAACCCCAGAAATTTGGGACACAGCACTTTCCACTCTGGAAGCAGAGTTCTACTATTGCAAAGAGCTCAAAAGTCAAGTAATTAGCTGGCAAGATGAGCAAATAAAGGAAGCAAAATAAGACTACAGAATTGTTCTTTGGTGACAAAGATGATCAGAACATAGAATCAGAAGAAGACAACAGTCAAAGGCTTTTTCTGCATCTATTGATATAATCCTATGTTTTTATTGCTTTTGTTTATAGATATGGTCAATTATGCTGATAGTTGTCCTTATATTGAACCAGTCCTGAACCAGCCATTGAACTATAGTCATGGTGTATGATCTTTATAATATATAGCTGCAATCTCCTTGACAGTATTTTATTTAAAAATTTTGCATCAGTATTCATTAGGTATATTCGTCTATAGTTTTCTTTCTCTGTTTTTGCTTTCCCTGGCTTAGGTACTGACACCATATTTGTGTCCTGAAATAAATTTTGTAGGACTCTTTCTTTACTCATTTTTCCAAGTAGTTTATAAGTTATTGGGAGTAATTTTTCCTTAAATGTTTGCTAGAATTCACTTGTAAATCCACTTGGCCCTGGGGATTTTTCTTGGAGAGCTCATTGATGGCTTGTTCAGTTTCTTTTTTTAAGAATAGAATTATTTAAGTATTCTCTTGCCTCTTTTTATATTTTTGTAAACATTCATGCATTTCACTTAGATTGTTAGTTTTATTGTCATAATTGGGCAAAAATAAACCCGAAATATTGCTTTAATTTTTTTCTTCATGGGTAGCATATTCACTTTTTTTCATTTTTGATACTTGTATCTTGTTGTTTTTTTTTTTTAGAAAAAAATTAACCAGTGATTTATCCATTTCATTTTTCTTTTCATAAAACCAGGTCCTAATTTTATTTATTGGTTCAATTTTTTTAAACTTTTAATTATAGAAATCTCTCCTTTGATTTTCATAATTTCCAGTTTGGTGTTTAATTAGGGGTTTTAAATTTGTTCTTATTTTAGCTTTTATAGGTGCAGGCCCAATTTATTGATTTGTTCTTTTTTTTTATTGATGTATGTATTCAGAGATATAAGATTTCTGTTAAGTACTGGTTGCACCTCACAAATTTTTGGATGTTGTCTCATTGTTGCTAGTCCCTTTAATGAAAAATATCGATTGTTTCTCTGATTTGTTCTTTCATCCATTCATTTTTTAGGATTAGATTATTTAGTTTCAAATTCATTTTTACACTATGCTTCTATGATCCTTTAATGAATATAATGTTCATTGTATTATTTTCCAAAAATAATACTTTCAATGTTTATGTTACTTCATTTCAGGTTTTTATGCCCTAACACATGTTCATTTTTTTTTTAAGGAGCCATGTACAGTCAAAAAAAGCATACTGTTTTCTATTCTCATTTAGTTTTCTCCAAGGGTCTATCATATCTAACTTTTCTAAGATTCTTTTCATCTACTTAATTTCTTTCTTATTTATTTCGTGGTTAGATTTATATAGCTCTGAGAAGAAAAAGTAGAGGTCTTCAATTAGTATAGTGTTACTATCTATTTTCTCCTATAATTAATCTAACTTTTCCATCAAGAATTTGGATGCTTTGACATTTGGTGCATATGCATTTAGTATTGATATTACTTTTTTGTCTATAGTTTTTTTTTTTTAAAGCAAGATGTAGTATCCCTGCTTATCCCTTTTAATTAGATCTGGTTTTTCTCTTCCTCTGTCTGAGATCATGATTGCTATCCTTGCCTTTTTAACTTCAGCTAATACATAATAAGTTCTGTTCCAGACTCTTATTTTAACTCTATGTGTCTCTCTATTTTGAGAATATTTCTCTATTGTTGGACTCTGGTTTCTAATTTATTCTGCCATCTAATTCCATATTTTTGGTGTTTGCATGCACATTTATGATTACTAACTGTGCATTTCCCTCCATCCTGCTTTCTTCTGTTCATCCTTCTCTCTCTTTTTATCCTGTATTTCCTCTAAAGTCTGTTTTGCTTCTGACCACTGCCTTATTTTTTCTGTCCTCCTTCTCTTTCTTCCAATTTCCTTGTCAGATAATATAGATTTCTATTATCAATTGAATGTGTCTGTCTGTCTATCTACAAATATATGTGTAAACCTATAGATAAATAGATATAGATATATGTGTCTATTTTCTCTATTTGAACTAATTTAGACATGAGTATGATTCAAGTGTTGTCTCTCCTCCCACCATTTTCCCATTCACTGTAAAATTTCTTCCTTGTGCACTTGAGATAATTTTTCCCATTTTTCCTCTCCCTTCCCACTTTTTTCAGAACATCTCTCTTTCTTGACAATTCATTTTTATTACATCATCTCAACATAGTTGACTCATTTTCACATATTCTTTCTATGTAGAATTCTTCTAACTGCCCTAATAATGAAAAAAGTTCTTAGAAGATACAACTTCCATATAGAAAGTAAACAATTTGACCTTATTTAGTCCTTTATGATTTTTCTTTCATGTTTTTTAAATACTTCTCTTGAGTTTTGTATTTGAAAGTCAAATTTTCTATTCAACTCTGGCCTTATTATTAAGAATGCTTTAAAATCCTCTATTTCATTAAATATCTTTTTTTCCATTGAAGAATTATACTTGGGGTAGCTAGGTGGCACAGTGAATAGAGCACTGGGTCTGGAGTCAGGAGGACCTCAGTTCAAATCTGGCCTCAGAAACTTAACACTTACTAGCCATGTGATCTTGGGCAAGTCACTTTATGCCAATTGCCCTGCCTTCCCCACTCCAAAAAAGCAAAAAAAAAAAAAAAAGAATTATACTCAGTTTTACTTGGTAGATTATTCTTGGTGTAATCCTACTCTTTTGCCTTCTGGAATATCATATTCCAGTCCACTGCTTCTTTAGTGTGGTAGCTGCTAAATCTTGTGTGACTTTGACTGTGGTTTCATGATATTTAAATGATTTCTTTCTGGCTCCTTGAAGTATTTTCTCTTTGTTCTTGGAACTCTGGAATTTGGCTATAATGTTCCTGGGAGTTTTAATTTTGGAATCTCTTTCAGGAGGTGATCAGTAGAGTTTTTCAAATTCTATCTTAACCTCTGATTCTAGGACATTGGAGTAGTGTTTCTTGATAATTCATGAAATATGTGTGTATGGTGGGGAGGGGGCAGAGCCAAGATGACAGAGCAGAGCCAGGAAGTTGTCTGAGCTCTCCTCAGTTTGCTTAGGAAACAACATTAAATCAAACCACTGAACGGATTCTGGAGCAACAGAACCTACAAAAAGACAGAGTGAAATAATTTTCTGACTGAAAATAACTTAGAAGGACTTCAGGAAAGGTCTGTCTCACTTAGATAAAAGGGGAGCACATCCAAGTGCAGACATTGTCTGGAAAATCTAGTGAGAAGCTATTATCCTTAGTACAGATCAGCACATGAGGCCTCTTGGTCCTTGCTCATCAGACCAGTGGTACAGTAGGCCAGCTGTCAGGCCTCTAGCCCCAGTGTAGAAAGGAAATTTCCAGCCCCAGAACCCAGACAACAACAGTTGTGACTAGACCAGGCCACCCTAGCACAATGAGCTTGCTGCCAGCACCTGAGGCCCCAGCCCCCAGTGTCCTAGGAACAGAGCTCAACTTTAAAAGCCATGAAATAGGCAAAAGTATGAGCCAGAAGCAAAAAAAGAACCTTGACCATAGAGAGATTCTATGGTGACAGGGAGGATCAAAACACAAACTCAGAAGAGGACAACAATGTCATAATGCATACATGAGAAATCTCAAAGGAGAATATGGTTTGGTCTCAAGTCCCCAAAACCTTCTTGGAAGAACTCAAAAAGGATTTTAAAAGTCAAATAAGAGGTAGAAGAAAAATTGGGAAAAGAAATGAAATGTAGCCAAGAGGTAGTCAACGGCTCAGAAAAGGAAAGGCAAAAATTGCCTGAAGAAAACAATTCCTTAACAAGTAGAATTGACCAAGTAAACAGTAGGTACAAAAACTAACTGAAGAAAATAATTCCTTAAAAATTAGAGTTGTGCAAATGGAAGCTAATGACTCTGAGACATCAAGAATCACTCAAACAAAATCAAAAGAATTAAAAAAATAGAAGAAAATGGAAAAACAACTGACATGGAAAATGGATCCAAGAGAGATAACTTAAGAATTATTGAACTACCTGAAATCCATGATCATAAAAAGAGCTTGGATCTTTCTAGAATTATCAAGGAAAATTGCCCTGAGGTCCTAGAACATGAGGGCAAAATAGTCATTGAAGGAATTTGCAGATCATCTCCTGAAAGAGATCCCCAAATGAAAACTCTAAGGAATATTGTAGCCAAATTCCAGAATTATCAGATCAAGGAAAACACAGTATAGGCAGCCTTTTTCTTTGATCATGGCTTTCAGTTAGTCCAATAATTCTTAAAAGATCTAATTTCAAATTGTTTTCCAGGTCAGTAGTTTTTCGTATAAGACATTTAACTTTTTTTCTATTTTTTTCATTCTTCAGACTTTGTTTTATTGTTTTCATTGATATCTCATGGAATAATTAGCTTTCATTTGCTTAATCTTTATTTTTATGGAATTATTTTCTTCAGTGATCTTTTGTACCTCTTTTTCCATTTAGCCAATTCTTCTTTTTAAAGAATTCTTTTCTTCAGTGATTTTTATATGTCTTTTTCTATTTGGCTAATTCTATTTTTTAAGGTGTTATTTTTTCAACTTTTTTTTTCTTCTTTTACCAGGATTTTAATTCTCTTTTTATAATTTTCTTCCTTTACACTTATTTCCTTCATTTATTTATTTTTAATTTTTTTGTTTAGTATTTCATTTCTCCCCCAATTTCATGTAAAACAATTTTAACAGATATTTTTAAAACTTTGAGTCCAAAATTCTGTCCCTTCTTTCCTTCCCATCCCCCTCATTGAGAAGGCAAGCAATTCAATATAGGTTGTACATTATGCATAGTCTATACAGACATGCAAAACATATTTCCATAGTTATGTTGTGGAAGAAAACACAGACCAAAAAAAAATTATGTATCTCAAAGTCCTGTGGTGACAGGCAAGTGATAAAGCAGCAGGTTCAGATTCACTGGGATTTCTTTCAGAGGTGAACACCTGAACACAGGTGTCCCAGGCCATAGGGTCATCTTGTCACTCAAAGCAGCAGTGGGATTTGGCAGCCTCCATGTGTCTGAGCAGCCTTTTAAAGATCACACTGCCCACATCCTGGTGTGAGGGAGAGGCTATAAAATGTGCCTTAAAAGGTACCCTATCTGCTTACCCATACCCTGTCTGATTACTGTGGAAGGCAGGGTGCCCACCCTGTGACAGAAACACACAAAAAGTAAAAAACTTCTGCAAAGATGATTCCACTTGCCTTCAATCCATGGAATGTGCACACACTTATAGACAATACAAAATCTAGTAGACCTGAAAGATGAGCAGCTCTTGTGAGAGACTCAGCAGGTATCTTTTTGAAATAGTAGCCTTGAGCGAAACAAGACTGACAAATGAAGGCCAATTTATTGAAGTCAGAGCAGGATACACATTTTTTTGAAATGGCCGCAGTGAAGGAGAATGCTATGAAGCTGGTGTAGGTTCTACAATCAAAACTAGTAAAGTCAACAAGCCTGTAAGCCTACCAAAAAAAGTGAATGACAGACTTATGACAATGTGACTGCCATTTGCAGGCAAATGCCATGCCACCATCATCAATGCCTGTGTTCCCAACATGATGAACTCTGATGAGGTCAAATAAAAATTTTATAAAGACGTAGAGATCCTTATCATCAAGGTGCTAAAAGAGTATATGCTTATAATTTGGGGTGACTTGAATGCTAGTGTAGGCTGAGATTAGCAAACATGGCATTATTGACCCATATTCCTTGGAAGGAATAGCAATAGTAACTTATTACTAAAGACTTCATCTCATGACCTCATAACCAACACTGCCTTCCATTTTCCTAAATGCAATAAAACTTCATGGATGCACACTCACAGCAAACATTGGCATTTAATAGACTGTGTGATTTAAGGAGAAGAGACATACAGGATGTGAGAGTAACAAAGGCAATGTGTGGTACAGAATGCTGGACCAATCATAGACTTATCTTCTCTAAGCTAAATATTTGCGTTTGACAAAAGGAATGCCCCCTAAGACAACATGAATACTAGAAGAATCAATGTCAACAGATTAGAGTGCCTCTCTGAGTGGGAACAGTTTGTTGCTAACTTGGTAGAAAAGTTGAACCAACACACAGTTGGCAATGGTGGAGCAGAAAAGAAGTGGGAGACTTCCAGAGATTTGGTGTAAAGCACTGCATTTGCTCATCTGGATTAGAACACTCACAAACATCAAGACTGGTTTGATGAAAATGATGGGGAAATTCAGAAGCTGCTAAATGAAAAAATGAGAACTCCACAGGGTTTACCAGAAGGATAGTGCATCCATCTCTAAGAAGGCAGCATTTAATTACATCAAAAATAAAGTACAAGTGAAGCTTGAAGAGATACAGGATTCTTGGCTCAGGATGAAGGCAGATTAAGTTCAGTTTTATGCTGAGAGTAACAATCCAAACACTTTTTTATGGTGCCCTGAAGGTTATTTATGGGCCAAAGACCTATGGTACATTTCAATTACTCAGTACTGATGGAATCACATTGATTAGTGATTCTAGAGAGATGGGATGAACACTTTCATAATGTTCTCAACAGACTGCTCTCAGCCAATGCTGAAGCTATTGACCATTTATCTCAGATTTAAGTCATTCCCTCCCTAGCTGAAGTTCCAACTGAAAAAGAGTTTTTGAATACCATTAGACTTCTTTTGTGTGGCAAAGCACCTGGTGCTGATTCTGTTCCAGCTAAGATTTACAAAGTAGGGGGGTCCATTGCTCATACAAAAACTGACAGAAATTTTCCAGATTATATGTCAAGAAGAGGTTATCCCCCAGGAGTTCAAGGATGCTTCCATTGTCCAGCTCTATAAAGATAAAGGAAATAGATTGTCTTATGACAATCATGGGGAAGGGAGGAAGGGTGTCTTTCTTTTAGTTGTTGTGGCAAGATTCTGCCAGTGTTCTCCTTAATAGTCTGATCCTTCACTGGAAGGTGATCATCTACCTGAGAGCCAGTATGGGCTGCTACTGCTGGGCTGGAACTTCCATGGAGAAAGTGATTTTGGTTTTGAGAATGAAGCTGCTGAGGATTTCTGAGTGCCAGCTGGAGCTGCAGAAGACTGAGGAAGCATGACTGTGATGCCAGTACTTTATGTGGGCCTATTTGTGGCTTTGTTAAGCCTGGGAACAGAGACCATGAAGGATTTAAGGTAGACTGGACACTATGAGCTTCAGCATGGAACAGGAACTGCATGGAGAGCTGGACAAGGAACTGGGAGCTGTCTGCCTTTGAACCCAGGTGACAGTTTGGTGAATCCAGGTAGGAGATGAGAACATGGAAGGGGATCCAGGGAAGCTGAAAGCCTGTCCAAGTCAAGATGAAAAGACCTCTCTCAGGGTACTGAATAGTGATGAAATTGTGATTTACTTGTTACTGAGGGGTGGATGGCCTCTGTATTTCCCACTACAACTTAAGAGGGTATTGAGTAGTGACTGATGATTGAATAGTGACTGATTTGTAACTTAATTGCAACTCATGGGTGAAGGACTTTGACTTTTTGTACTTTATGAGTGAATGATTGAGTTACTAAGTGATTGATTGAGTAAATGCTTGTACTTTGTTCAAAACTATGTGACCACTCTGGTGAAAACTATGTGGCCATTTTAGTGATAAGTTGTTGAGTTGTGACATGGTGAATGCTGTATTTTAATTTTCTGTGATAATTTGAAACATTGTGAATGCTGTACCTTTATTTTCTGTGAATATTTTGCTCTGATTTGTTACTGAATAAATAGAGCATTCATTATACTGTGTAATCAGAACCCTGAAAGCTGTTCACAGCAGCATCCCTCTGGAAAGCTGCTCATGTGTGGCTTTACAACAATTAATACCAAGAAAACTGAGGTGCTCCATCAGCCAGCACTGCACCATCCATAGCAATAGAGAAGTTTTGAAGCTGTGGATAAGTTCACTTACCTTGCTAGTGTACTTTCCAGGGATGTATGCATTGATAACGAGGCTGACACATTCATTGCTAGTTCTAACTCAGTGTTTGGGAGACTCTGAAGGAAATTGTGGGAGAGGAGAGCTATTAGACTGACTATTAAAATGAAGATCTTCAGAGATATTGTGCTGACCACATTGTTGTATGTCTGTGAAACCTGGGCAGTAAACCAAGAAACTGAATCACTTCCATTGGAATTGTCTTAGAAAGATTCTGAAGATCACCTGGTAGGATAAGATACCAGACACTGAGGTACTTTCTTGAAACTAAACTGCCAAGCATTCAAACTCTACTACAAAAAGCACAGCTATGATAGACTGGTCACATTGTTCAAACGCCAAACATACGATTACCAAAAACACTACTTTATGGAGAGCTCACACAGGGCAAGTGCTCACATGATGGTTAGAAGTGCTCCCAAGGTCTTTCTTAAGAACTTCAAAATAGATTATGTGACGTGGGAGACACTGGCACATGACTGCCTAGCATGGTGTGCCCTCATCAGAAAAGGTGCTGTGCTCTATGAGCAAAGCAGAATTGAAATACTTCAAAAGAAATGAGATATGTGTAAATTTAGAGAATCCACCCCAAATGTTCACATGGACTATTTATGCCTGTGGTAGACCATTCCAGGCTCACATTGGTCTGTTCAGCCACCGTCAGATATATTGTAACTTGACTCTAACATAGTAAGGTCATTTTGGCTTGGGAACAAAGGATAACAACCAAAAATTGTTATTCTTGTTTTGTAGCTAAGTAAACTGAGGTAGAGAGAAGGTAAGTGACTTATCTAAGGCCTTATCATATGTTTCTGAGGCTGGATTTGAACTCAGTGCTTCCTGGGTCCAAGTCCAGCAGGCTATTCACTGGCACTACCTGACTATCTACAGGGAATCAGGGGAGATATCCTACAGTAGATGACTGAGGCTTGAAGGACGTTAATGATTCTGAGAGGAAGAAGTAAGATAGGAGGGAGCCAAGATGGCAGCGTAGCAGCAGCAACATATCGCAGCTCTCACATAGCCACCCCAAAATACCCATAAAATAGGGCTCTAAACCAATCCTAGAACCCTAAAACGCACACAAGGATACTTCCCACAAAAGTCAGCTCGACTACGAGGAACCATATCAGCACTGCCAACTGAAACCAGCCAGGCCTGAAGCCGCGGCTGTGCCCCGGGGGCGGCTGGGCAGGAGAAGCTTCTCAGGTGAGTGGAGATTAGCACCAGCTGCAAGTGGGGATTGTGAAAGGGGGAGATAAACAGTCTGGCCGAAAGGTCTCCAGAGCGGAAAAGCGAAAGGCAGAGGTTTTGCACCCGCCTCAGCTTTGTAGCTTCCTGCCCGCGGCCTGCAGACGGCAGGGGGACTAAGCGATTGTTCTCAGGCCAGTGCTCTCGCGTTAAGCGGCCTGGATCCGGATCACTGTCTTTGGCCTCGATCTTGGAGTCTTCAACTATCCAGTCAGCCGGAAGTAAGTAGGAAGGGTCCTAGCACGTTCCTGAGAGCTACAGCAGCTGGGAGGACCCCAGCGATTTGGGACAGAGCTTTCCCTTCTGGAAGCAGAGCCCCACAGAGATTTTAAAAAAAAATCACGGACTGACCAACCATGAGTAAGAATAAGCATAAGAAGCAAAGTAAGAACAGCACAGCACCCAAACCCTAGATTCTTTCTTTGGGGAAAAGAAAGATCATGGGAGAGAGAGGGAGGAGGAGAGTGCAGCCAGAGAGCCCCCAACAGGGACCTCCAATAAACATGAAGAATGTCTTAAAGCTAGAGATGAGCTGAAGAAGGATTTTCAAAACCAAATAAGGGAAGTAGAAGAAAAATTGGG
>CM053592.1:52757021-52773870 GCA_028646515.1 Pseudochirops corinnae
AAGAGGGGGAGAAAATATGTAACTCAAAATCTTGTGGAAATGAATGATGCAAACTATAATAAAATTAAAAAAATAAATATAAAAAATATATAAAATAAAATAAATTAAAAAAAAAAGAAGTAAGATAGGGGTTTGCTGTAGGCATTTAAGTTAACCTACATTAAAGGATAAAGATAGGAGACAGAACACTGAAATTAGAGGAAAATAAGGAGGACAAATCATTAGAATACATGGTGTTCAAAGAGGACTGATGTGCACTTTGCCTGGAATTAGAGTAAAATTAGAAAGGGCTTTAAATGCTAAGCTAGAGCTTTTGTTTTTGTCTTTAATCCTAAAGACAACTGGGAGCCACAGAAATCTCAAGTCCAATAGTTACACTATCACACTTAATGCTTTAGGAACATTACTTTGGAAGTTACATGGAGGATAATTTAGAAAGGGGAGGAAGAGAACTAGAATCTGGACATTCTATTAAATAGATGTTGCAGTAGTCCAAGCAAGAGGTCAAGTGGTCCGAAAAGGCTTCAAGTAGATTGTTGGTCATGTGAGTGAAAAGATGGAGATGAATTTCATAGATACTGTGCAGGTGGAATTGATAAAACTCTGTGACTGCTTGGATCTGGCCAATGGAGACAAGGAAGAATCAAGGACAACTCCACTGCTGTGCATCTGGATTACTGGAAAGATGGTGAAAACTCCTTTGAGAAATAGAGAAGCTTGGAGAAGGGATGAGTGTCAAGAGATAAAGAGCTAAATTCTGAATCTTTCCAGCTTGAAATGGTCCTGGTTTCTAAAAAGTTTTTCCCATTCCTTCTCAACACTAGTGCCTTCCCTCAGTAATTTTTTTTTCCCCAATTTGAATTGTATATGTATTTTTTTAACCTAATTGTTTGCATTTTATCTCCCATGTAAGACTGAGAGTTTCTTGACAACCAGACCCTTTGTCTTTTGCCTTTCTTTGTATCCTCAGCACTTAGCACAGTGCTGAGCACACAATAGGGACTGAATAAATGACTGTTGACTTGCAATAAAGGACATGCACAGGAAATACCCAGCAGGCAATAGATGAATCAAGACTGGTGTTCAGGAGAGAATAGGGCTGCGTACATACGCATGGGTGACATCTGCGTAGAGACAGGAGCTACTGAGATCATGGATGGAGGGTGTAGACAATGATCATTAGCTGTGATGGCAGTAAATGATGTTTTGCCATTGAAACAATCAGTGTCACTTTTTAGATCTTCCTTTTTTCCACTCAATAGTATATTCTCCAATAGTGGGTAAATTTGCTATAGCCATACACATAATAAACATTGTCACTGAGAAGAAATATAACTCCCTCCCCTCCCCTGCAATTTTCTATTTAAAAAGCCTTCAAATAATAATAAAAAAAGAAATATGTCATGCTGACTTGCTGTAAGGGAAAAGAGCTATAGGCACCTAAAATTTTAAAGTCCATTCTCTATATAACTTTCTGTCAGAAGCTTCAATAACACAAAAGACTTAAGTCCAATTTAGAGGACTGCTTACTTCTGGGTCATTATCCTCCCTACTCCCCCTCCCCTCAGTCTTCTCTTCCCCATCCTTATCTCCCCCTGCCAGGGCAATTACTATTTGATTATTCCAAACACATATCACGTCTTTTTGAAAGCTAACATTTCGCAATAGTACAGAAAGGAAATTTTTACTGAAGTCTTATGAAGCTTTTGTTCTTCCAAATGAATTTTGTTATTATTAGAGCAAAGTAGGACTCTAAGCTGAAAGCCTGGAAAATGGACAATAACATATAACATAGATAATACTTCCAAGAAGTAACCATCTTCCCCAGGTATATGACAACATTAGCATTTTTATAGCATTGTAGGATTTGCTAAGCACTTTACAAACTTCATCTCATTTGATTCTCATAACAATCAACTGAGGTAAGAACAATATGATTTTCATTTTATAAAGGAGAAAATTAATGGTCAAAGTGTCTCTGACTAGCCAGAGACCTTGCAGAGATAGGAACCTAACCTCCTTTGAATTAAGCTAAATTCAGTGATCCTTTCCTTACAGTATGCTACCTCTCCATCAATAATCATAGCTCATATGGACATAATGCTTTAAGATTTTGTATCAGCAATGCAGTATTCACAATGCCTACAGTAATTATAAATATGCTGATATGGTTATTAATCACAAAATGTAACAGGCTTTCTACATAAGAAATATAGCTAGAGCATTCATTTAAATTCCAGAAAATGGAGTCCCAAAACCGGAAAGTCAAAGCCAACACAGTAGTTCTGAAGTTGGCACATGTAGTTAAAGTAGTAAACACCCACATTCTCAAGCCTTCAAACAGGACAGGCTACCTCAGGCAAAGATCCTCTTCTCCTCACTCATGTAACTGCTTAGTGTCCAGGAAGCTTGCTCCCAGCACCTCTGGTGCCCTGCAGTTCTCATCCCAGGCAGTCCTCAGCAGGAGTCCTTAGCAGAGATTCTGGCAGGCTCAAAGAAAAAGGAGTTTGCACTGCAACCGCAGCTGCTGCCTCTGCCGCCTCTTCTAGTCAGCACCACATGGAGACTAGCTTGGTTCCAGCATTCTCTTGCTCTACCCCTTCCTGCTACGTCAGCAAGTTCAAGGGGCATGGAAGATCTTCAAATCCCAGTATCCTTACAGATTTGCAAAGTGCTTTATATTGTAATCTATCAATAAACCTTTATTAAGCACCTCCTAGCTTTGAGACCCTGTGCTGAACTGGGGACATGAAGGCAAAAGTGTATGTGTGTCCGTACATGAGTATATACTATGTCTGTCTGTCTGTCTGTATGTATGTATCATCAATCCATCTATCTATCCATATATGTATGTATGTATGTATCTATCTATCTATTTATCTATGTATCTATCTCTCTATCTATGTACCTATCTATAAATATAGATAATATCTATATCTATCTACATATATATCCATCTCTAAATTGCTATGTATGTATATGAGTATATGTGTGTGTGTATAACATACAAAATGAATAGAGGGTAAATTAGGGAGGGAAGGCAATAGCAACTGGGGGAAGTGGGGATTACAAAACACAAGGTGGTTTGTAAGGTGAATCCTGAAAGAAAACCAGGATTCCAAGAGAAGGAGGTGAGGAAGGAGTGCATTCCTGGCATGAGTATAGGTAGTATAAAGGCATGGGAACGGGAGATGGATTGTTGTATGTGAGGTATATAAGAAAGAATGTATGGCTGGATCATAGGGTGTGTAGACTGGAGTCAAGTGTAAGAAGGCTAGAGAAGAAGGAAAGCCATAGCTTGTAAAGATCTTTAAATATCAAGCAGAGGAATTTATATTAGATTCTAGAGGTATTAAGGAACTACTGGAGTTTATTGAGTGAGGAGTATGGGTGTGGTGACATGGTGACAAAAGCACTTTGGCAACTTTGAGGTAGATGGATTGGAATGGAGACAGAGACAGGCATAAATGAGGGAGACCAAATGGGAGGTTATTGTAATAGTTTAGGTGGGAGGTGATTAAGGTCTGACCTAGGTTGGTGGCAGTATGAATAGGGCAAAGGAGACAGATGTAATAAATGGAGGTAAAAATACCTAATGAGTAAAACCTTGTGGCTTTCCACCTTTAAGAGGGCCCCTCCCATCAAGTTCTCAGACTGGTCTTCATTAATCTGATCCTACTTTAGCCAACAAGTTCCTCAGATAGATTACTACATAGCTTGGTGATGTTCCCTCTAACATCTGCAAAGTATATCCCCTACTTGAAGAAATCCTCCCAACTTATTAAGAAACTGTTAAAGCACCTTAATTTTTAATCAATCATTTATAGACCATTTATAGACCATTGCCTAGGTAATTCAAATCAATTTAGACCTGTAGTTTTCTCTGCTGTTTCATATCTAGACCTGAAGTGGAAGGGATAGATCTTGGAAATTATTCTTTCTTCTATTAGTTTTGAGGGGATGATAAAGGCAATTAGGATAGGTCCCAGAATCAGGTAAATTTGAGCTCTTAGGGTAGATTTGTGGGACACACAACCACAGAAACATAACTACATTTAACTATACATATGTGTGTATATGTATACAATGTGCGTATTTACATATTTACATACATAGATATTCACACATATCTATCATCTATCTGTCCATCTATTCATCTATCTATCTATCTATCTATCTATCTATCATCTCAATCCTAAATTTCTTATTTGGGTGAGGAAATCTGAACTTCAATGAGGGAAATTTGCTTCTTCTTTGGTACCTGTTGTACTAAATATTTCCACCATTAAACTCATTTTTTTTTTTTGTACTTTAATGATTGTGTTTGTCTGGCTGAACTGAATCTGATCCTTTTGTCATTTTGGTCCAGAGTTGATTAAAGAAAATGTTAGAGATGACTTAGTGAAAGGAGAAGAGATTTACCCTCCATGTACCTAATTTGAGACTGAGTTTAGTTGAACATAAAACAAGTGACACTCTTTTCCTTGTAAACTCTTCTCTCCTGGCCTCATCCATAGACTTTAAAATGTATGTCTAATCTAATTTGCATTTTAGGAGCAAAACTCTCGGGAAACTCAAAAATTGATCTTGAACCAGATAAGATTTTGTTTTCTTCTCTGCATTGTGTTTCAACTAAGGGTCTTTTCTTCCTAACTTGACTTCAGGTCAAGATACATAGAAACACTTGTGCTAACTAACTTGGTACTAAGTCACCTTGGTTGTATATAATTGGTAACAAAATATTCTCTACTGGGGTTGCCTACTTGTCATATTCATTCCAGATATTACCAGTAGAAACATAGTCAAATAAACATTTAATTAATGAGATACTCCTAATGCTTCCAGAGGTGCCACAGCTGTGTATTACTGCAGTGGCAAGTGGCCCTTCTCTTGCTATTGCTTGGCCATCTGCAGCTAGATATTTTACATTTCTGTGGCACCTGAATGCTGTTTAAAGTATTCATTTGTGGGTTTCACTTCCCAACAACTGGTATTAGAGGAAATTCTATGAGAAATTAAAAGCATCTTTTTTGAAGTCTTTCTTATCGTTTATTTTTCAGCAAAACAGCTTAATTAAATCCATTTCATTGACCTTCATTTGACAGTGAGTCGTGCAAAAGCTTTGGCTGACCACTTTGATTTATTTTTGAGCCCCAATAAGTGATTGGTGAACATTTAAAATAAATATCCTAGAGGAAAATGAAATCATTTCAATCATTTGCAAAGTCCTTAGGCTTCAGGTTAAGAGCCTTTAACTTTTCTTGGACAAGTGACTAGAACCTTCCAATTCATGTTGTTATTTCTGTGTTTTCCTAAAGGACTTTAAAAACACAAGATTCATTAGCTTGGATTCTAGAATACAATGCCAGTGAGGGAGGCCAAGTCCATGGGGCTAATTCCCCTAGAGGTCTTTTAGCTTCACTCTGGTTCATGACTCTGGACTACAGGCAGATTACAAATGCATGCTGTTGAACATGGTTCAGTGTCATAGAAAGACATGAATCATGTCCTTTCTAGAAAAATACAAAAACAAAAACTGTGCATTTGCTATCCCTTCAGCTGCCTGCGTAATGGCAGCAAGTGTTTATGGAAGGAATAGTCTTGCAAAGCATTGAGTTAGGCACTGAGAGGGTGCAGAAAGATACAATACACAGAGTCGATATCAAGGAGTTTATAATCTACTTGGAGAGACAAATCACAGATATATGAATAGTAATCAAGGCAGCTTATATTTATGAGACCTATACTTATACAAACAAGACCCATGTGACATGTTTAAAAGACAGAGCATTAGGTTGGAAACATTTGGAGAAATGGAGGCTCTAGGACTTGAGATGGAGCTTGAAATAATGGCAAGATTTAGATAGAGGAAATAAATTGTGGCAGAATGAGAGGAGACGGAGTGATGACATTTCAGACATGGGAAATGTTGTCAACAAAGGTTAAATGGTAGGAACATATATAGGAGTATAGAATACTAGCTCTAAGACTGGCAAGGATGTCATGGGATAACAGGAAGAACAGTTTGAAGCAGCAATTGTGTGTGTCAACTCTGGGAAACAGCCTTTAGACCCACAAGAATACTGTTAACACCCTTTCCCCCAAGATGGCACTGAAGGTGAAGAAGGAAGCCATTGTCTCCCCCCTAGATCCCCCAAGACAGAAGCCTGGATCAGGCCTATTTGGCTCGCCACAGAAGCCAAGTCCAAGGCCTTGAAGTCCAAGAAAGCAGTGCTGAAAGATGTCCATAGCCACAAAAAGAAGATCCAAACATCCCACACCTTCCAGAGACCCATGACTTAGAAGACAGACCAAATACTCTCAGGAAAGTGTCCCTCGGAGAAACAAACTTGATCATTATGCCATCATTAAGTTTCACTTGACCACCGAGTCTGCTATGAAGAAGATTGAGGACAACACCCTAGTCTTCATTGTGGACATCAGTGCCAACAAGCATCAGATCAAGCAGGCTATAAAGAAGCTGTATGACATGGATGTGGCCAAGGTCAACACACTGATCCGGCCTGATGGAGAAAAGAAGGCCTGTGTCCATCTTGCTCCAGACTATGATGCTTTAGATGTTGCCAACAAAATTGGAATCATCTAACCTGTGTCCAGCTGTGTCCCTTTCTACCTACAATAAAAAGTTTCCAGTAAAAACAAAAAATTAATTAATTAAAAAAAAAGAATATGGATACAGTTGATATTTCACTGCTATAAAATAAAAACCATAGGTAAGGAAGTTGCATGAGATAAACCTTCACTGTGCTCCTATTTTGGGGTATTTCACCCTGGAACTTTGAAACTTCTGCTCTCAAATTCATCCCTTGACTCACTTGACAGATTTGGTATTCTGATAGCAGAATTTTGTGGAAGGAATATGGAATTTGGAGTCAAAAGAGCTGGGTTCAAAATGCTACTTCTGCTAAGTGCCACCTGTGTGAATTTGAGCAAATCTTCTTTTTCTGGGTCTCAGTTTCCTCATTTGTAAAATGAAGGGGTTGGCTTGAATGACCTTCAAAGTTGCTTAGAACTCTAAAGTCCTGTGAATTCTGGCTTGAACTAGCACCCCCTCTGATTGTTCTTTTTGATAATTGCTTGAAACATGATCTTTTTAACAAGGAGGTTTTTCATTTTTTAAAAACTTTTGGGGCCTATTGATTGCTTTTATCATGAACAACAGCTTTTCCTAATTCTGTCCTTCCCTACCTTTATCCAAAAAGAGACAGAAACCAGAGATTTGACAGGAGAGGTGGGAGAAATAGCTAGAGGTCTCTCTGTAGAAAGCTTTTAATGGGTAGTTCAGTAATTTAAACTTTACTCTAGTGATGTGCATCTCCTGAAAATGCTTGAGCTGAATGGTGACAGATGGCAAGCGGTATTTTAGGAAGAATGATTTGATAGCATTGTATATGATGGTTTAGAAGAAAGCTATATGCAGGGTGTTTTAGGTGGGAGCTAGTTCTTTCTGATAAGGCACACTACAGCATTTGCTATCTTTTTTTGAGTCTCAAAGAGCCAGTTCCCCTGTGGCTTCCAAGACCCACTCAGTCATGACGAATAGAAGCTTCTGTGAGGTTGGGTCTGAGAAAATTCCTGAAGAGCAGGTATATATCCCTTATATGCTGCCTGGAGAGGCTGCTCCCAGATGTTTACTCATGCCGGGCCTGTATCCCAGATTATCTGCCTGGGGTCAGTTCTTCACTGATTTGTGCCAGCTGCTAAATGTAGTTGCGACCTTGTTTGTCCACAGGCTAATTTTAGCCTGTGTAGATGTAGCTAGTGGGTGTGGTGAATAGAGCACTGGCCCTAGAGTCAGGAAGACCTGAGTTCAAATATAACCTCACCCTTATTAACTGTGTGATTCTGGGCAAGTGATCTAACATCTGTTCTTATTCTTCTTCTTGTTCTTCTTATTCTTCTTGTTCTTCTTCTTGTTCTTCTTCTTCATCATCATCATCAAATAGAAACCAGGAGATAGTTTTGTCTCCTTAAATATTTCCACATTTTGAAAAATCTTGAGAAGCAATTATCTTGCTAATTTCATAATTCACTAAGTCAATTTTTACTTCAATGCTCCGGGTTATCATCCAGGTAGGTAATTCTTCCACAAATTCAGATTGTAGCCTTCCCATGCTTGCCAAAAGATAATCTGCAAAACTACTTGCTAGACTTCTCATAATGAGCCTTTGCACAATTAGCCAGGCTATGGTTTGGTTGACAGAAACACATCTGTCATTGGACTGGTACTAGGAATTCAGTATGACCTGTCAGAACTAGGGTTCCATTGTCTTAGGGATAGAGATAGAACCTGATATTCCATTAGTAAATGAAACTCTCAGGTGAGGAAACTCCCTCTACCAGTACAGGTTGACACTTTCTTTGTAGTTTAGAGTCTGAGAGGGTTTCCCAAAGCACTGAGGCTAAATGAATTGCCTGGGGCCACATGGCCTCCAAATGTCAGAGGTAGAACTTAAACCCTAGTCTTATTGACTCTAAGGCCAGTTCTCTGCTATACAATGGTGCCTCTTTCACTGACATAGCCTTTAATGATCCAGATTCATCTCTACACCACAGTGAAGCATCGGAGTGGGACTTTGATGCAAGCAAGACACCTACAACAAGAAGAAATTTCTCACTTTGTTGAAAACTCTTTACAGCAAACCTGCACAACTTGGCAGTAGGTAGGGGCCAAAATTAAAATAGGCTAAACTTCTTCTGGCTACAGATAGGTTTTCAGCAGTTCACTTTCCAAGTAAAGGTAACTAGAGACAGATTGACTATGGTTGATTGCCACGGGTCATGTGACAAACAGAAGAGAGTGCTCAGTGACAATCCACCTGCCAAGTTATATGACCTGCACAATAGTGACTAGTGGAAGGTGGGTTAAGCAGGGCATGGACAAAGCACTCTTTGCATATTTACTTTCTTTTACATCCTCTACATTTTTCACAGGTCACCTGAAATCCTTTGGTAGGCCCCAAAGGGTCCACAGGCTGTGTGTTGTGCCAGTTTGCCTTACAGGTACATCTGAGCATTTACATAACAATTGGAGATAAGACTTGATTATAATGGGTGGGCCCAATGAAAAGAAGAGTGCATAAACCAGAGGTGTTACATACTTGGTTGTGCATGCGAGCTGCAATACTCCTGAGTGTGGCCTGAACCAGATTAAAATGTAATTTTAAATATTTAGCAAAATATCCCTTTGTATCAATTATTGTCAATGCTGTTGAGGTCCTCTGAATCCTCCTATTATACTAATGTATTTTTTGTGAACATTGTAATATTTGTCCTCTTTCAAATGATGCTGAATGCACAAATATTTTCCCTCTCTTTTGGAAACCTCTCTGCCATGTATTCATTCAACAAGCATTCATTAAAAATTTGCTATCCTCAAGGCAACTGTGCTAGACACCGAAGATGTAAAGATAAAACCAAAACAGTACCTTCCTTCAAGAGGCTTACATTTTACTGAATTTACTTACATCAGACCTATTTCAGTAGTCAATAATGGAACCGATATTTTCTCCCTTCATTTCCAACATTGCAATTCAGTGTGACCATGGTGTTTATTTAATGAGTAAAAGAAGATACCAGGAGCACTGGGACTGCAAAAGAACAGAAGATCAATGACTGTTCAGGAAACAACAGTTGAGACAACAGAATCACAGAGTGACTGGCATGAGATTAATAGAACCAAAAATAAAACAAAGTAATGTTAACAAAACTCTATTCCATTATGTCTGTTAAGGTGGTTTTATGCTTTTTTTTCTAAGTCATGAAAATGAAAGCTATTATCAGAAGCAAATTATTTCCTTCCTTTCTTCCTTCCTTCCTTCCTTCCTTTCTTCCTTCCTTCCTAAATTGATGGGAAAAGATGAGAGAGAAAAAAATACTTGATAATTGAAAACACAAAATAATAAAATTTCAATTTACAAAGGTTAAAAAAAGTTAACAAAACAATCCTAAAAATATTATCCCAATTGTATAAAAAAAATTTAAAGGTCTTGGTCAACTTCATCCTCAGCCCCTATTATTCGTACTCCAATAGGTGATTAAGGGAAATTGTAAAATTGAGTAGAAGAAAAAGAATTCATTCCAGAATAAATGTATGTGTGGGGAGGAAGTTTAGGGTTTGGAGAGGAATAAAGTGACAGCACAAACATACTCTCAGAGTATTGTTTTGTTCTAGTGTTATGTAAATATTCCAAATTCAAAACAGAAAGTTTATGTAAAAGATGCCAAGTCAATCTCTCTGTGTGTTCCATTCCTTGTTACTTAGGAAATGATGTCCTTTCTGCTTAATGATGCTGAAAATCGCTCCAAGAACATAAAGCCAAATATGCAACAGACCTTCAATAGCTATGGTGTGATTCGCAAACCATTAGTTATCCTTGTCATAGAGTATGGACTTTGTTTAAAGGGCTAGTAGCGCCAAATGTGTCTGCTTACAGTGGGTTCTTCAAAAAGTTTAACACATGAAGAAAGTTCTCATTTGTGGCTCAATTCAGAAGTGGATTTCTAACAAGCTACAATTAGTGTGATTATTGAAGTCAATTGTGCATAGTTGATAAATTTCGAAGTGAGCCTTTGAGGAATAATGAAACATCAGGGAAGGGAAAAAAACCAATATAGTGACATTTTGAAATGGATTTCTTTTTTCTTCTGTCCACCGTAGCTTTGAAGAACAGCAGTTTGCTAACCTAAAAAATTCAATCAGAAAAGCTTTACAGCTTTGCTATATTGAGTCCAATTCTTTAGACTACTTTGGGCTTAATTGGGAGATTATGGGGAAGGAATTTGAGGAGAAGGAGCAGAAAAGAAAAAAGAAGAGGAGAAAGAGAAACAGAATGAGGAGGAAGGAGATACAAAAAGAAAGAGGAGGAGAAATTAGAATGAAGAGGAGGAATTATAAAATGATTATGATGAAGTATTTCAGAACTCGAATAGTTTGGGGAGGGGAAATTTGGGAGTGCTTGACAATTAGAAAGAAGAGTAGATGAAGGCTTTTAGCTTAAAGGAGAAGGCTTTGAGTTAGAGATGGAGGATAAAGAATCAAAAAGAAAAAAAATGACTTGAAATGACAGATAGGAAGGAACTGAGGAAAGAGAAGTTGGGTCAGGAAGAGAGAAGTAATAGGATGCAAGAAGAAGGAAGTTTACAAAGTAAGGGAAATAAATCAAAGTGATACAAATTGGTAGTTGTGGATAAACAGTTAAGACAAGGGAAAGTAGTCTGGGTGTGACTTTCAAGGTGCTAACAAAGTGAAGAGGTGTGAATGTGGTGAGAAGGCATTGACAAGAGAAGAAAAATAACATTTCTGGAATTGAAATCCCCATCCACTCCCAGCCCTTAAAGAAATTTGCCCAACAGTTCTGTAAAGGAATCTAATAGCAAAACTAACAAAGACTGTGGTTTTTACCCCTACCAAATATGGAGAACGAGGCAAATTTTGCGGCAGACTACATGAGTGTACAGTGTCTGTATTTCTGCCAAGCCAAATGATGGTTATCTTTATTGAAGGTGAAGGCTGGTCTCCATCCTTAATGAGAAGGCAAAAGTCCTCAGAAATTCCTTTCCATTCCCCAGTTTATAAGGAAGAATGAAATGCTTGTTTTTAACAAAACAAAACAAATACCTTTATTGATATTTTTTGTTTTCACATCATCCTCATTTCCAAATTCATCCATTATCTATCCCTCATTGATTACAAGCCATCCTTTGTAATAAAGAATAAGAAAGAAGGGAGATGGAAAGACCTGTGTTCAAATCCTATCTCAGACACTTACTAGGTATGTGACCCCAAGAAGTCACTTAACTGCTATTTGCCTCAGTTTCCTCATCTGTAAAACAGTGATAATGATAGCATCTACCTCCCAGGTTGTTATAAGGATAAAATGAGACAATTTTTAAAAGTCCTTCGAAAACTTTACTAGCATATTAATGCTAAGCTATTGTTATTCTCAGAGGTCAACCTTGGCCAATATAATTACACATACTTTAATTTATTATTTTCATTGTTGTAGTTCCTTCTCCAGTCAGTATACATACTATTTTCCAATCTCTATTTCACTTTGTATTAGTTTGTGTATGTCTTCCCATGTCACTCTGTATTCGTATCTAATTAGTTCTTACAAAGAAGTAAAATCTATTGCAGTCAGGATAATAGTTTAGCATTCCCTAGTCAAAAGGTAGCCATTTTGTTTCTATTTCTTTGCTACCACAAAATTGCCACTATAAGTAGTTTGCTATATGTGAAACCTTTCTGTTTAACTCCTTCAGAATATATTCCTAGAAATGGGATCTCTGGACATTGTAGTCACTTTCTTAGCATAATTCCAAATTGGTATCTGAAATGGTTGGACCAAATCATAGCTCTCCCCACAGTGCTTCCATGTTCCAGTCAATACACATCACCTCCAATACTGACTATTCTTTCATCTTTGTTTGCTGAGTCTACGTTGAAACCACCAAGTTGTTTCGATGTCCAGTTTGCTTATCATGAGTGATTCAGAACAATCTTTCATAATGTTGCTGGCAGTTTGTCATTCTTCCTTTGAGAACTTTTGCTCATGTCCTTTGACCATAAAAGAAGTGTTTCTTTAAAAACAAATCAAAATACAGAAACAAACAAAATAGAAGGGCTTCAATCTGAAGACAAAGAAGAGAAAAGGGAATAATGGGAATAGGGAATAATGACCTCTCCCAATAGGTGTTGGGTAGAATAGAATGTAGAAAAAAGAAAGGACCTTGACCACTCGGGACTAAGTAACAAACATTTGGCTTGAGGAGGAAGCTGGAGCCTCTGAGAGTCAGTACATCTGCTTGTCCTCCAGGGAATGGGATGTGGATCCGTCAGTCAGCAGAGTCAGGCAATAAACAGTGTCAGTCTCCGTGGTAAGGGCTATGAACAGGTATTATTAGAACAAGAGACCAGGCATTCAGTCAATAAACATTTATTTATTAAGTGTTTCCTGTGTATCAAGTACCATGTTAAGTGCTGGGGATACAAAAAAGGGCAAAATCATGATTCCTGCCCGGAAAGAATTCACGCTCCAGGGGAGAAGGATGACATGAATTGCTGCTATCTGTACATAGAGAGTCTCTCCCTCTCTGTTTGCCCCTCCTCCCCTTTAGATATTCGTCTGTCTGTAGTGTAAATGAAAAAGAATCTTATATGAAAGGCACTAGCAGTGGGAGGAGGTAGAGGCATCAGGAGGAAGCTTCTGCTGGTAGGATTTGAGCTGAGTGTTTAAGGAAGACAAGGAAGCTGGGTGATGAAAGTGAGGAAAAGCTGATGAAAAAGCATTAGGGAAAATGAATGAAAATGCATAGAGTTGAGATTACTTGTAAGGAACAGCAAGAGGGCCTCTGTGAATCAATGAGTTCTGTGGAGTAGAGTAAATTGTAAGAAAGCTGGAAAGGTAGCATGGGATGAAGGTGTGAAGGCTTTACGTTTCAAAGACGATTTTATGTTTGAGCTTGAATATAACAAAGGAACTATCGGAATATACTGAGTAGGTGCATGACATGTTTAGACCTTTGCTTTATAAAATTACTTTGGCAGGTGAGTGAAAGATGGATTGGAGTGGAGAGAGACATAAGGCAAGGAGATAATGCCAAACCAGGACTTTTGACATTGTCTGGGCCATACTAAGTCTACCCTCTATTATATTTTCTTTGGTTCTGTTAAAGGTAGAGTTCAATTTGATGGCATCAATAAGAACCTGCTTCAGACCATGGGACATGCATCCTATTGCAGTAATTCATGAATATTTTGTATCTCCCAAGCTGCCCCATTATTCAAGAAAAAGGGTACTTTAATGTGTTTTTTTTTTCTATTTTCTGTTTCTATTTTCCTGGGTTCATCTTTTCTCCAGCTGTTCTCTCCTACAGTCTGTCTGTCCTCTTCTATTTCAGTGCCTTTGTAAGAAATTGTTGAAATGGTGTTATTGCAAAGATTATGATTCCTTTTCCCTCCGCATTTGTCCATCCATCTGGAAATACTGTAACACACAATGCTTCATTGATTCTCCCTTATGTAGCTTCCATTAGCTGCTCAATATTCTGAATTTAAATAGGAGGCTTACTCACACTGTTTGCTGGGGGGAAAAAGAAGTTATGATAGTTTCTAGTAATTTGAAACTTCCAACCAGTGTCAGTATTCCCTTTTTTGACAGTGGTGTACCAGAAGTTTTGAGAATGTGAGAATCCTCTACCCCCATCCTGATGCTTAGTTACTTATTTGTCTTCTTTTTTAGAAAAATGGAAAGGATAACATCCACAAAATTTTTTTCTTAATGTTTTTTGGACACCTCTTATGCAACAGGATGTAGTTGACCAACCTAGACACTTTTATATATATCTTATTCGACTCTTTGTAAGTCACTTCATATTTTCTCCTCAGAATTTTTTCTAGCATGGAAATGCTTTCAAAGTTGGTTTCATCATTTTGCGAAGGGAGAATTTTTTTTCTTCACATTTTGGAATCATGTTTATTTTAAGCACCACAACTTACAAATAATCACATGAAAAAATATAATTTCTTAGTAGAATAAAAATGTCTCAATAATACTTTCTTCTAAATGAATTTCAGGTTATGTTGCTTATTTGGGTTATTTTAAAACAAGAGGGAGAAAAAAATTAAAATGTACTTTGGTGGCTAATTTATTCACAGTTAAGAGGACTTATAATTGTCCAAATTCAGCAGTGGCATTTCCTTTGGGAAATTCTAAATAATTATCCACTTTGACAGGACCTCATCTATATGTTAAGGTGGAAAAAGTGATTTTGTCATAAGCAGAAGATTAGTAGGAATGAATATCTCTCTTTTTTTTACATATATATATGTATATACATATACATGTATATTTTTAACATTTGATTTTAGAACTTTTAATTCTAGATTCTTTCCCTTTCTCCCTCATCACCTACCTCCACTGGAAAGACAAGTAATTCAATACAGGCTGTACATGGGTAGTTACACAGAGCGCCTCCACAATGGACATATTGTATAAGACTGACCATATTTCCCTTCTTCCTATTCAGCCTCCCACTTTTTCTATTCTCTACTTTGTCCCTGTCCCTTTATAGAAGTATGTGCTTCTAACAACCCTGCCCCCCAACCTGCCCTCCCCTCCATTGTCCTCCCTTTCATCCCCTTCCCCCATACTCCCCTGTAGGACAAGATACCCAATTTAGAATGTATGTCATTCCTTCCCTAAGCCAAATTCAATGAGAGTAAGGTTGACCCATTCCCTTTTGCCTTCCTGTTCTTCCTTTCCATTGTAACAGTTATCCCTTGCCTCTTCTATATGAGACAATTAACCTCATTCTGTCTCTCTGTGTCTCCTCTCATACTATTCCTCTCCCACCTCTCAATTTCACCTTTTAAAATATTATCTCATACTATTCAATTGATCCTGTGCCCTCTGTCTATGTACACATATATACACACACTCACATATGTATTCCTACTCATATATACCCTCCTACATAGACACATGTGTATGTATACATACACACACATATAAATATAAATATATATATATATATATATATATATACATTTATATTCCCTTCAACTATCCTCATACAGAGAAAAATTTCATAAGTTATAATTATCGTTTTTCTGTGTTGGCATGTAAGTAGTTCAACTTTGACAAGTTCCTTATGAATTCTTTCCATGTTTACCTTCTCGTGCTTTTTGTATTTGAATGTCAGATTTTCTATTCAGTTCTTGTTTTTTTATCAAGAATGCTTGGAAGTCCTCCCCCTCACTGAATGACCATATTTTTCCCTGGAACATTATATTCAATTTTGCTGGGTAGGTGATTCTTGGTTTTAATCCTAGCTCCCTTGATCTCTGAAATATCATATTCCAGGCCCTTCAGTCCCTTAATGTAGAAACTGTTAGACCCTGGGTTATCCTGATTGTTTTGGCAGATTGTAATATTTTCTCCTTGATTTAGGGGCCCTGAAACCTGGTTATAACATTCCTTGGAGTTTTCTTTTTGGGATCTTTTTGAAGAGGTGATTGGTGAATTCTTTCAAGTTCTATTTTGCCCTCTGGTTCTAAAATATCTGGGTAATTTTCCTTGAGAATTTCTTGAAGGATGCTTTCTAAGTTCTTTTTTTGATCACGGCTTCCAGGTAGTTGAATAATTTTTAAATTGTCCCTCTTGGATCTATTTTCCAGGTCAGTGGTTTTTTCAAGGAGATATTTCATGTTGCCTTCTACTTTTTCATTTGTTTGGATCTGTTTATTTTTTTCTTTTCTTTTTTTTAAACTTTAATTTATTTTAGTTTACATCATTCATTTCCATGAGATTTTGAGTTACAAATTTTCTCCACATCTTTCCCCTACCCACCACCCCAAAACAGCCATCCCATTGTATAACCCCTCCCCCAAACTATTCTCTCCTATATCCTCCCCCATCACCCCTCTGACTTATGGTAGGGCAGGATAGATCTCCCTACCACAGTGCCTATGTATCTTAAGTTCCAGTTGGATGCAGTTAATAATAATAATTATTATTATTATTGTGTATATATATATATGTATATATATACATATATGCATGTATATTTTTAACATTTGATTATAGAACTTTAAATTCTAGATTCTTTCTCTTCCTCCCTCATCACGCACCCCCACTGGAAGGAAAAGCAATCAAATACAGGCTGAACATGTGTAATTATGCAGAACCTCTCCACAATGGGCATATTGTGAGAGACTAATTACATGTCCCTTCTTCATCTCCACCCCCCCCATTCCACTCTCCACCCTGTCCCTGTCCCTGTCCCTGTCCCTTTACAGAAGTGTGCACTTTCATCAACCCTCCCC
>CM053592.1:52774370-52805424 GCA_028646515.1 Pseudochirops corinnae
AGAGTGTTCACTATATTTTGTAATCTGAACTCTAAAAGCTGTTCACAGTAGCATTCCTTTGGGAATCTGCTGGTACATGGCGTTACATATGATTTAACTTTATTCTGTGACAAGAGCCACTGAGAACTTCTGGAGAGAAAAATAACCTGATGAGACTGGACTGTGAAGACAGATTAATCCGATAGAGGCACTCAAGATGTATCGAAGCAGAAAGAGAGGGGCGACAGGAAGATCCCACGAAGGAGTGATATTGCATGGAAGTAATATGAAGTCTAGAAGCTGGGTCTTCTAACCCCCATTCCAGTATTGCTTGATCATATTACATAAAAATAACAAATGTTTTTACCTGCTTACAGCTTGGACCCTACAGCTGTTGTCCAAGAGAGCAATCTTTTGGAGGTGAGAGTATGAGGAGTTCTGAAGAGAAATAGTGAGATACAAAGTTACAAAGGTCGGTTGGAGCCAAAAGGGAGAGAGTCTGTCTAGTGGTAATAAAGCTGGATTTGGGGTCAGAAGAACTGCATTTGAACACCAGTTCTGCTATTAGCTGTGCGACTTTGGGCAAGTTACTTTGCTTCCGTAGTCCTCAGTTTTTCCATCTGTAAAATAAGGGGTCTAAGTTAGATGATATCTTAAATTTTCTTTAAGTCTTGGGATCTTATGACCCTATGATTCTGGGGTGGTAATACAAAGATGAAGGAAGGAGCAGATGTGAAAGACAATATAAGGACGAAAATGACAAAGCATAGTGACTGGGCATATAGGGCTCCATAAGATGGGAGTCAGAGAATCAGAGAATTTGAGAACTCTTACGAGCATTAGCTAAAGAGTACCAAACATGAGGAAAGTTGCACAAAGGGAAATTAAAAGCTTTGACAAATGCACAGAGCGGTAACATGAAGTCTAGAACTTGGGTCTTCTAACCCCCATTCTAGTATTGCTTGATCACATTACACAAAAATAACCAAGCCTTTTACCTGCTTACAGCCTGGACCCTACAGCTATTGTCCAAGAGAGCAATCTTTTGGAGGTGTGAGTATAAGGAGATCCGCAAAGAAATAGTGAGATACAAAGTTAAAAATGTAGGTTGGAGCTTAAATCATGGAGCACTGTGAATGTTAGATGCAAGAGTCTTTCAGGGGTGGGGAACCTGTGACCTCGAGGCCACATGTGGCCTTCTAGGCCCTTGGGTGTGGCATTTTGACTGAATCCAAGTTTTACAGAACAAATCCTTTTATTGAGAGAAATTGTTCACTGGGTTCATGACAAAGGTATGTCACATAATCTTAACTGGACCCTTACCACCAGACAGCCCTTTTATACTTCCCCATTTGATTGATTATATAACTCTCTTCAGTGGTTATTCCAACCTTTACATCCCTCCTCAAACCTTCCTTGACACCCTTTCCTCCCACTCTCTCCACTGATGACCTTGACTCTTACTTCACCAAAAAAAATTAGAGGCCATGAAAGAGACTGTTCTTCTCTCCTTCTCCTCATTTCAAGTCACTTAGGCATCTTCCCTTACAATCTTCTCCTGTATCCCTGTTTTTTATGGAGAGATGGGCCTTCTTCTTGCCAAGGCAAACACCTCAACATGTACCTTTGATCCATCCCCTCATCTTTTCTCTAGCATGTCCAGAATGCTCTTTCCTCATTTTTTCCTACTGGATTTACTGACTTCCTTCAAGGATTATCTCAAATTCCACTTTTTGCAGGATGTGTTTTCCTTTCCACCCTCTTCCTCACCTATTAGAGTCTTTCCTCTGATGTTACCTTCCATTTAATATATATGCAAATTTAATACAGATGTGTATATGTTTAGGTAAATATGTTTGTATATCTACCCTTATGTAAATAATCATCTGCATGTTGTTTGTCCTATTAGAATAAATGTAAGCTCCTTCTAGGGGAGGACAAGGACCTCAGTTTTGCTTTTTTTTTTGTATCCTCAGAAATTAATACAACATTTGCCACAGAGTAACTGCTTAATTAGTGCTCCCTTACTGACAGGGGGTAATATCATTAGAGCTATATGCTTTTTTCAATGTTAAAAATCAGACCAGTTATTTATTTTACATACTCTAAAATTTTCATCATTATCACTTATTTTTTCATAAGAAACAAAATATTTTAAATTGATTTTTGTTCACCAAATGCATTAATAGTTGATTAAGCTTATTGAGATAATGGAATATTTTAATGTGGGAAAGAAAGCCTAAATATAATATAACTTTTTCTGATCCTAAGACATATCCTTCTAATAAAAGTATCATTTAATGAAACATGCTGCATTATTAACACACAAGAAATAAAGAAAAGAACCTGGTAAGTCTTACCAATTAAAAATAAAAAATAACGAAGATCAAGACTGAAATGGAATATCCAGCTGTTTTGTTTTGTCAAGCTACCATAGAGAGCAAGAAAGAAATCTGCAATAGTTGAACAAAAGTTTTTGCGTTGACTCTCATCAAAATGCAAAGCTATGTACATTTCCTCCCAGGTACCTGGGGAGCATCAGCGTTACAATGCCATTCAGGTGGAAACTGAAATTCTATTGTGTTGAAAGGATAGGCTCCCACAGTGGAAGATTAAGGAAGATGGTTGTGAGAGTGAATGTCTTCCAGCTGAAACACTACATGGAATTTGAAGAGGGTATGGGAGGGGAAAAGTTTGTGTGTTTTGTTCATCCTCCCCCCCAAAAAAATATTGCAAACTAATAAAACTATTCAGGATTAGAACAAGAACATGTCAAATCTCATCAATTATACCTTTCAAATATAATTTTGATACTGAAATACTTACCAAGATCATTCCATAAAAAGATAACGTCTAAACACAAGTCAAGTTTATTGTTCAAAGAATCCTTGAACTTAAATCTATCTTCAGAAAGTTGAACATACACCCATTGAAGTACTGGAAGTCATTTCTCTCTTTTTCTCTAATCTCGGTATGAAAAATAGTATTTATATCACCCAAGAGGATATCTTAATATTACTGTGTACTATTTGTCAATGACAGACATCACCCTCAATTTCCTTTTAACAGTAGACTTCATCCATTGAACTGAGCAGAAAAATAAGATAATAAAAATTCTTTAAAACATAAAGATTTTAGTTTCAGAGAAAGTTCTCTCCAATGAGAAGTAAAAATTCGAATTCTCCTTTGTTTGTCTCCCAGCTAGTGAGAGCAATGGGTAACAGATGCCCACACAGCTCATATGTTTCTTTAGTATCCTCGCAAAGTCCAGAGAAGTAAGGGAAGTTCCGTGGTATGTTAGGATGGACCCCTTGTGGTGAATTTATAGGAAGACAGAGGCACACAAAGTAGATGGTCATAGATAGGCAATGGTCTAGGTCATAAGAAGCAAACTCTTCATTACTCTTTCTTCATCCAGATGAAAGCAGAAAGCAGAAGAAATTAAGACATTTCCTGTAACAAACTGAGGACTTTGAAAAGTCTAAAACATTTCTAACCAGGCTACATGTTGTAGATTGTAAGTTGGATTTGATGTAAGGAGGTTTGATGTAATTCTCCCTGTGGGACCAAGTATAATAAAAGTATAGATGTGTCTTTTCTGAAGATTGTTTTATAAATAGCAAGAGTAGAAATCTATGCTTTACATAAATCATGAGCTGAACACATTCAAAAGAAATCATATGAATGGAATGTTATGATGGATCTTATAGCTGAGATATGAGCGATTGACATAAAAGTTTCATAAGAAATCAATAAACAAACATCAAAATGGACCTAATTTAGTTTTCTTTTTGAAGGCCATCCAAATGAGAAATACCTTACAATTTCAATTAAAAGAATAAAAATTTGTGTCAAGAAGAGTCCCATAAAGCTAAAAAGTAGAAAAATAAATAATGTATATTATAAAAGGAGACTTTGAGAGTTCCCTCCGCCCTCAGCCCCTAGCAGCTGCCATGAGATCAGGAAGATAATTTAAGCCTATGCAAGTGACATGATGCTTTGTTTCTGACTTGCCAAACCAGAATAACAAAGAGCAGAGCCTGTGGACCTTGGAACAGGCTACCCTATTTTCCTGCCCATGTAATTGTGAATAAAAGAATCCAAAATGCTCTTGCTGGAATCAATCAGTAGTCCTTGTGGGGTTTTAGTTTCAGCTTTGCAAGATTTCCTATGGCTGATACACAGAAGGGGGAGGAACTATAATGTTCAGCCTATAAAAGACAGAGAGAGAGACAGAGAGAGAGAGACAGAGACAGAGACAGAGACAGAGACAGAGACAGAGACAGAGACAGACAGAGAGAGAAGAGACACAGAGACCCTGTCCTAATCCTAAATGAAACTGGGGCTTAATAGGGAAGGTCCTAGGAATGACTGAAAGTTTGCCTGCAAGAAATACATCTTTTCTTATGCTTCATAGTCCAGACTAATTACAGGACAGCCCATCATTTATGGGGACACACATATACAGAACTCTTACATTATTCTATAAGAAAATGAAACCAAGATTGCAGGGTGCATTGGGGGATTGAATTGGTAATAACAATTTTTGGTTTTAAATTTTTTTCCTTTTGAAATTACATAAGATTAGGCTATGAGAACTCTAACAAGGGTTGTCTGTAAGTTGGAAGAAGAGAGATTTCTCATTGGTTAAGCCCCAAGGCATTACACAGAATAAACTGAGCAGATAGTAATTCCTAACCTAGTAGCCAACCTACTAGTGATGAATCTCTTCATCCCTAGGTTGGTGTTCAGAAAGCAGACCTGGTTTGGCAAAGGACTTTGAAGCCTTTTCAACTTTGCGGGGAATGCCAGTTCTCAATCTCTATTGACATAGTTTTCAAGAACCCTAGGTCACTTCCGTATTGCAGTGAAGATCCTGAATGTATAATTTTGCAACACATTTCAGAGTTTCAGATTCTTCTGAAAAGTTGTCACTGAGATCAAATTATCATTTTGCTTTGGAGTTTCTGCTTCCTAATTTGAGACCAATTCTGTATCATAGCATAAATATAAAAATTTTGGGGTAACTTAGGTGGGGTCAGGGGTATCCTAATATCTCCAAAAAAAATAGTGTTTGTGTCTCATGTTTTCATTTTTAAATAAAGTTAAATTGCTAATTAAATTAAATTTAAATAAAATTAAATTGCTAAATAAAGTTAAATTTTAGTTTCCTGGCCTGGGATCAGAAAGACTCATTTTCCTGAGTTCAAAACCAGCCTCATATACTTACTAGTTGTGTGAGCCTGGACAAGTCACTTAATGCTGTTTGTCTCAGTGCTTCATCTGTAAAATGACCTAGAGAAAGAAATGACAAAACACTCCTAATATCTTTGTCAAGAAGACCCCAAAGCGGGGTCATGAAGATTGGACATGACTGAAATGACTGAACAACAAAATGGAGTATTCAATAAATCTTTGCCTTTAGAAACTGGGGGGGAAAGATTACTGAGTGCATATATGCCCTATTGGAATGTACTATGCACATGTATGAAAATAATATGACATTAAAATGAGTCAAATGAAATGAATTAGTCCATCAGTGAGAATAGAGAGTGATTGGAGAGTAGGGATGGGGAGATGGAGGAAGAGTAGGATAACTCTATGATAATCAGTACTCTTGCAAGTTCAATTCAAGGGAATTTAACTGAGAGCCTGAATTGACATTGTTGGAGGTCTTTTCCAGTTTCTGTGGTACTCACACATGTGAGAAACTTCATTATCAGTCACACGGGTAAAGCCGGCAACTAACCCCTCATTTATGGAAGGGATGAGTTCTCTGCTTGGGTGAGGGTCGCTGGCATTAATGGCACCACTATGAGTCTGCCTGCTTATGAGCCTTGGGATGACAAAGTGACTGAGAAGAGAGGAGAGTCAGACACTCTCTGAATGGGGCACAGCTCATTTCTGTCCCAGTGAACTTTGGAGCAGGCCATGCTTTCCACACTCAATTCCACCATTCCTTTACTTGTGTTCTTGCTTCAAAGAAGTTATTCATTTTTCTTTTCTCTATCTGAGCAGTTCTCCAGACTTTGCTTCACGTAAACTATAATATTAGGACTATAGTAAAGGCAAAATTTTACTGTTTTTAGACTAAAAGGGATCGTTCTAGGTTGCATAGCCAAAATCAGATCAAGGCCCTTTTTGTGTACTAAATTAGGATAAAATGTATTAGTCTGAATTATTTAAACCAGCGGTTCTCAACCTTCCTAATGCCACGACCCTTTAATACTTGTATGTGGGCGGATCTGCATGTGGGCAGACCCACCTGGAGATGGATAGAGGAGCAGTGTCTGGGTTCCTAAGACCATCGAAAATATGTGTTTTCCGATGGTCCTTCGACCCCCAAAGGGGTTGCAACCTACAGGTTGAGAACCGTTGATTTAAACCATTACTCATAATTTAAACAAAATGTTGGTCTTGACTTACCCAAGTAGTTAATTCTGTTAGCTTTCTGTTTTGCTTTTGCTCTGTAGACTAGCTAGAAATGTGTCAATGCAGTTCAATCAATAATTATTTATTGACTGCCTACTTGGTGTAAAATCTTTCGCCAAAAAGATGACCTTTTCCTCTGACAGGTTATCGGGAGTCGTAGAATTTCCCCCGTGAATATTTTGCAGCTAATTTTGATGTTCCATTGCTGTAATAACCAGTTAGAACCTAGAAGGAAAAAAACAACATGTTTTGTTAGATATTTTCTTTCAGCAAAGGTTAGTTTTTCCCCACTGGTCATAGGCAAATCACAGAACGTTTTTAAGTTTATATATGAACCCAACTTTTGTGTTGTGTTGGGTTTATATATGAAACCCAACTTTTTAACCCAACAGATACATTTTTTAAATTTCAACCAATGTTGACTTCTTGATGAAGAGCTATCCTTGTTCACTTCTTTTCCTTTGCTTTCCCTCTGTGTCTCAGTTCTGCTATCTAGATTTAGTGACTAAAATTTAGCTGAGTTCTTTATCTTGACAATGCCATTTTTTGTTGAAGGGTATCATTATATTCCAGAGCACTTTCTTTCCGTCTTTCAGCAAATTCTGTCGTTCAGCAAATATTTATTAAATATATATTGTGTGCAAAGGATTATTCTAGAAACCAGGAATATAAAAATGAAAAAAAGACCTTGCTCTCAAGGATTTTATAATTGAAATGAGGGAAAATATGTGTGAAAATAAGTATAATACAAGGGAAAGTGGGAGCAGGTGAGGAAGGGAAGAGAGGGTCCACGCATAGCAGCATTGCCTTAGCCTAGCGGTTCTCAACCTGTGGGTTGTGACCCCTTTGGGGGTCAAACGACCCTTTCACAGGGGTCACAGGGGTCGCCTAAGACCTTCAGAAAACACATATTTCCAATAGTCTTAGGAATCGAGACACCACTCCTCTATTGGCCTCCAAGCAAGTCTGCGCACAAGCAGATATGCCCACATACGAGTATTAAAGGGTCATGGCATTAGGAAGGTTGAGAACCACTTGTCTAGAGATTGCCAGGAAATGCTAGGCCTGGACCCAGACAATATCAAGCAAAAGCCCACTGGGAATACTCTGTTGGTAGGAAAACTAACACATTATAATAGCAGTCAGATCTCCTATTTGCCATAATACTTGATTTGAAAACTCAGATTTATTCCAAAGGATTGTTAAATTTGATTTGAGCATAAAGCAAATTTGGTATTTACTTATGCAAGGTTTTGTCCTCAAGAAACAGCAAAAATGCTGAAAACTGTACCACAATGGTGGTATAGATTGGTGAGCAACACAGACCTGTTAGGAACGAGAGCAGTGCCAAGTCTGTGATGGTGAAGAATCAGGTTTATGAAAAGAGGAGATGCCTGGCTTTAACTTTTCCTGTTGCCAGGTGTGACACTAGGCCGGCCTTCTGGGCAGGGGAGAATTCAAAGGCAGCCCATCTTTTTCAGCCCCAGATGTCATTATATTGGAGAGGAGAGACTTGTGCAAGAGGCTGGGGAGTGGAGACACAGGTGCAGAAGAGAAAGAGAGACAGAGACAGAGACAGAGAGACACAGAGAGACAGAGACACAGAGACACAGAGAGACACAGAGACATAAAAGCAAAGACACAGTGAGAGACAGAGACAGAGATAGGGAGACAGAGAGACAGACAGAGACAGAGAGATGAAGAAAGAGAGGGAGAGAAAAAGATGAAGAGAAAGAGACAGAGACAGAGAGGGGACTACAGTTACACACCCCAACACCCCACCCACTGATCCTAGAACCAATTTTATAGGCATTTTGATTGCTGCTACCTTGGAACCACCTGCCCAAAGAAAAGCCAACCTTTTCAGCTGTCTTGGCGCACCACCTAGGTGTAAATTTGGGCCTGGCAGTGCAGTGCTGGGGCACAATTTGGGGGACATTACCCTGCAGCACCTCATAGAGGCCACACCACCTTTCTCAACTTTCCTGTCATAGGGTGGTAGCCAGCTTTGTCAATGACCTGGGTGAATTTCGATGCTCACTTCCACAAGCAAACGTGGTGTCTTTTTCAAGATAAAGTTCCCTATTTATTGCATGCTTTCTGGTGTAATAGGAGCTGTGGGCAGAGGAGGATTGGTCTGTACCAACACACTCCTCTCTTTCCCCCTACACTCTTCACCATGGCAGGCTGAGCAGCAGCCTTGCATAAAGCTACACTTCTGTTTTTTAGGTTGTGGTTTTTAAAAAAGTGTGTGTATGTGTGTGTGTGTGTGTGTGTGTGTGTGTGGTGACACAATCCCATTTGCCCCATAAGCACTGTGCATTTTTTTCATGATTTTGCATACCAGAGTTATTTTTTTTAGGAATATAATATGTGGTTTTATTGAGGAATTGATTGTATATACCTAGGCAGGAAGATACAAGGACCTTATTAAAGAGGAGTATCAAGATGGTTGAAATATGAAAAATAGTGTGAAGGTGGCATTCAGTAGAATTGGGTGAATGATTGGTTATGGTGAGATGGTAAAGGAGAGAAAGGAGTCATATGTGATTTTTATTCACTTAGGGAGGTGACTTCCAGTACTCCTCCCTGGGTAATTGGGAAGAGTGGCACTACCTACAAAAACACGGGAATTAAAGTTAAAGAGCATCACAGTGCTTCATTACACATTATAGGAGACAGACTTTATCTGAAAAAAACTTAAGATAGTAATTCATCTACCATTATACTGTTAGGGGAAAGGTTGTCAATTTCAGTCCCAGAAGAATGGAAATCTAAAATGGTTAAATGATTTGCCTAAGGCAGAGTCTCACCACACTTTGGAAATAAACAGAAAAAGAATAATGCTATGAAGGTTGATTTAAAACATGCATGGACAAGCGCATTCATACAAAAACAGAACTGATAAATGATATATATTATTAGGGGTCATTTTTAACAAAGGACTTGGACGTGGTTTTAAAAAAAAAACATATTTCTTGGATATATAGACACGAACTGGCAAGGAGGCTTCTTTCTGGAAGATTATCAGTCAGGTAAATGTGTTATTGATGGAGAGTCCCAAGGATACAGAAGTACTGATTTTGCACTGAATCTCTGAGTTTGAGTATATTCAGACAAACAGTCATTTATTCCAGCCAGTATGTTTGCTGGCCTTTGGACAGGCAGGGACACAAGGCTCCGTAGGTATCATCTCTCCAACTATATTGTATGTCCTTGAAGGGCAGGAGGGTCAATGCTTTGTACTTCTCTGTATCTCTCATAGCACCTGGAATAATGTCTTCCACACTGTAAATATTAAATGTGTGCTAACCAATTGATTTCAAAGAAATAGTTGAGATAAAAAATATAGGAGTTCTCAGGCATGAACATACATGAAAGTACATGAAAATGTATTCTGTGTGTTTTGCAAAGAATGTAGTATGCCTTCTGGACTTATTTTGTCTCTTATTTTTCATTCATTGTATCCCTCTAATCATTGGGCATTGAAAAATGAAACACATACAGAACATGTCATGTGTTATGCCTTTGTTTAAGGTGAGCTTTGAGGAAGGAAAAAAAGAATATGTGGTAAGTTTGTCAGCTTCTTACTGTACTGCATTGACTCAATCAGTATTCAGTTATTGAATAAACAGCTGGGAGGCCAGGTCTAAGGGGAAAAGAACTCCAATTCCGTCTTTATGGAGCAGTCACCCCATTTTGAGGGAATAATCACGGAGAGAATGTATTGCAGCATGGTGGAGAGACCTGTGTGACCCTGGGCAAGTCACTTATACTCTTAGCACCTGAAGCAACTCATCATGACTTTAATTTGCAGGGCAACTACACATGTAGATGAAATTTCCTCATCAGGAATTGCCTATGCCAATGAAATGACAGGACTGATCCAAAAAAATCTTCTGAAAACTGACATTTATATGTGCTTTAAATTTTGCAGAGCTGAACATCAGGGCATCCTTGTGTGGTTAAATGTTATTTATCCCCATTTTACAGATGAAGAAACTGAGTCAGAAAGAGATTAAATATACTTATACAGGGTCACATAGTCCTTAAGATTCATGGGTGGGATTTGAATCTCCACCTTACCATCTCACTACTCACTTCAGTCAATTGATAATGAATGAGTTGGTAATATGTATATGCATCTGCCAACATCTCTGTGTGTGAGTATATATATATATATATATATATATACTCACACACCCATTTGAGAAACATGCTTAGTCTAAGAATAAACAATATTCGATGGAAAGCCAGGAAGGTTTTCATTATATTTACTTTACATTTATTCTTTCTGAAAAAAATGGGTAGCTCCCTCAATGGAGTACTCCTACTCAGACAAATGTGAGCCCCTTTATACTGCTTCTACTAGAATTTCCCTCCTTGTTCTCCATTGGCTAGGTGCAACTTCCCGAACTACATGCTTCCCTCAAGTAGCTCTCAAGAACACATACAAGCCTCTAACCCCCTACCTGATCAGATGCCTGGTTCTGCTAGATCACAGCTCTGATTAGAACCAGTCACCTCGGACCTAATTCTCCTATCAAAGATAGGAGCACTTTTAATTATGAGGAAACAAAATACCTCCCATTATTTCCCACACACACATATACATATATACACATATATATTATGTGCATAGGTATATACACATAATATATGTATATATACACAATGCATTGTATGTATATATTATATTTGTGTATACAGAGATATGTAGATATACACATATGCATGCACGCATATGTTCCAGGATTCGTGGGGACTGAGGGATTCTGAAATAAAACTTTTATTTTTTAAAATTATGTCACAATTTCATTTGCTTTCATAATTTTATTTAAAATTGGCCCATAGCTTGTTTTTCTAGTTTGTCATTTTTCTACTGTGGAACAATGACTGAGACTCTCTACTCTCCATTTGATGTAACTGTAACAGCCATTTCTGTCCACTGCGGAATAGAATGGTAGAGTTGGAGGGTAAATGTTTGTAGGGATGGGGAACCTGTGACTTTGAGGTATATGTGGCCTTCTAGGTCCTTGTGTATGACCTTTTGACTGAGTCTCAGTTTTACAGAACAAATCTTTTTACTAAGGGGATTTGTTCTGTGATATTTGGATTCAGTTAAAGGGCCACAGTTGAGGACCTAGAAGACCACAGGTGGCCTCGAGGTCATAGGTTCCCCACCCTTATTGGATGAATGCTTGCTAAGTACCTAATTTATTGCTTCAACAATTTTTGAGGGGAAAAGTGTTGCTTTATTTTATCCTAATGCTATGCATGCAACTTACTTTGAGTTAAATTACCATCAGAGGTAATTGTTTTCTACCAGATTCTCGTCCAGTCCTCTATGTGACCAACTGACTGCATTTACAAAGTTCTTGACCTGGAATTTGGGGACTCATCCCTGATAATACAACAGAATCATTTTCTATGTGAAGCTCATAGGGCAACATGAGGCTCAAATCTGTGTTTGTGGCTAAAATGTCTCTGATGATTCCTTGAACATGAGAGATTTATGCTTATTATTTCCTAAAGGTCACATAGCATGTTCACATTGATGCTGGGAACAGAATCCAGATCTTCAGACTTCTTCTTCAATTATATATATATATGCCGTTTTTACTATTTGCTTTCCTATTATGGCCATGAAAAAAATAGTACCTTCCTTACATCTTGTTCTATGGCCCTGGGAAACTATTCTTATTGAGACACTCCCTCTTATTAGAGGAGATGTCCTGGGCTTTACAGAACCCCACAGGGCAAGGAATAAGATGGGAAATAAGTCAGCATGACCATACCTTATAAATATAGTGCTATGCTTTCTGATTTGTGAGAACAACTTGAATTAAAAAGCAAATCTGGAAGTTTTCCAAGATTTGTATATGTCATTTATTTGATAACTTGCCAGAGATCTTTTTCCTTATTCCAAAAATAAAAATTCAAGATAAGATTTTGCTGATCACATCTCAGTTTGTGAGACTGTTTCCACACTGGATTTTTCATAAAGATTTGAATTGTGAAGGGTAAAAGACTTCATTTCAGCTAAATACGTCTCAGAAAGATAAGATTATATTTATTTTTAAATGGTCAACATTAGAGCTGGAAGATCCTTTGATACATTTTCTTATGCCCTCTTTGTAATGATGAAAAGAACTGAGGCCCACAACTTAAATGACTTGTTCAAGAAAATGTGAATCTGAAAAGTTCTACCTTAGCTTTAAGTGAACTAAATATCATAAAATATTTTAAAAGGGATCTCACAGACCATGTAGGTCAGAGGTCCTTAACCTGGAGTTTATGGACATGAACCCTAAAGTGTCCAGGGATATATTTCAGGGTTCTGCAAACTTGGATGGGAAAAAAAAAATGTTTCTTTATTTTTCACTAAACTCTACCTGAAATTTAGCATTTCCTTAAATTATTTAGAAACATTATTCTGAGAAGGGGGTCATAGGGATCACTAGACTTCCATAAAGGTCCACTAAGAAAAAAAACGTTAAGACTCTTTGACTAGTTTAACCCCTTCATTTTACACTGAGGCCCTGGGGAGGTTAAGAGATTTGTCCCCAAATCACAAAGATAACAATACAGCTAGGATCTGAACTTGCATGCTTCTTACCCAAAAGTGGTTTTCTTTCCACTATACCACAAAAAATATGGCTTCTTTATAATTATCACAGCTTCCATGCTAGCATACATTCATAATCTTTGCAGGGTTTAAAGGAAGACCAGCATATTGTATGACCAATGTTGGTCCTATGATGTTGTGGTACTGAAGATTCTTAATCAATCTGTACCTCATTTGAAGGCCTTCTCCTTTTCTGTAGCAATGATATCTGTGATATTGTAGGTCTTGGAACTAAGGGTACATATAGGCATGATTGACTCTATGATAATGGAACCTTAGTTGAGAATACAGTTTAAGTGAGGTACTAAATGCCAGGGAAACAATGCTAAAGGAACTACATATGGTTGATTGACAGAGCAATATCACAGGAGGATTCAGTGACCTCACTGTAGGGGGTGTTTATGAGTATATTACTAATGTCATTGTGGGTAACATAATGTGAGCCATGCCTGTGTATTCCCCCTGTAGGGTCAATATTTAATGACAAATTTTTATGACTCCCCCCACCCCAACTCCTCCAAAAAAGGAATGTTGTACCTGGGACCAGAGAGATTTGCCGAGTCCTAGAAATACCTCTTGTCCAGGGGGTACTTTTGAAAATATGCTGAAGCCTGTGGAGCCCTCCTCAAAATAATGCTATAAAATAAAATACATAATATTGCAAAGAAAGCAATTATATTAAAATATAGTTAACAAAATGAATGACGTTTTTTAAAAGTTCTCAGATCCCCCAGGTTAAAAACCCTACCTCTAATCACTACCAGGAATAGCTTCTGTGTGTTCAAGGGAGGTGGGAAGTTCAGACACAGTAATGTTACTTTATTGGATTTGAATGAAGGAATAAAAAGGCATTGATTAAGTGGTCATTATGTGCTAGGCATTGTGCTAAATTCTAGGGATCTTGCCAGCAAGTCTCTGCCCTAAAGAGCGGACGTTAAATTAGGGGAAGACAATACACAAAGAGGAGTTAGAGTTGAGACTTGGAAAACAAAAACATGGCCATTTTGTTTATACTAACACAGATGTAGCCGTGCCTACACTGGCATTTGCAGCATTTGGAATACCTTGCTTCATGTTCCTCTTCCCCAGGAGTTAACCAATACAATGGACTAGAAATTCTGACCAGTTTCTATATCCAAGCAAAGTGAAGAATTGAACTAGCTACCTACATAGGTTGCCAACCCTTGGCACTCCTACCAAAGCAAACTGACCTCACCAACTTACTGCACTCAAAGTATTGAACCAACCCAAGGCTTTGGACGTTAATATACCCAGTGGTAGCCTATAATTGGTTCTGGAAAGAACAATTTCCACTATAGATGTCAGTCCTCTGAGGTTATGGAGGGTTGGCCAAGGTAGGATTTTGGATTCAAACATGCAAAAACTAATATAGATCATGTTACAAAACACAACAACTGTCTATTGGATCTGTGTGTAGTTGATTTTCAACAGCAACCAGTAACAAACTCCAATCCAATCTCATTCCTCTGGAATCATGATTTGGGATCCTAAAGCCCTTTCATAGCATTGTTTCTTTAAGAACCAGGAGAAAGTACAGCTCTCTCTGAAGGACTGTGAATTGTTTGTACTTCTCTCCAATGATACACACGTGGGGGTTTTGTGAATGCTGTCATTTTTAATGTGGGATCTCCATTTTCCAAATCACCCAGGGCATAGTCATTAAGCAAGGAGCTGAAAAGGAAAGCATATTGAAACATTCCTCATATTTAATCATTTTTGTTTAAAGGACACTGCCTGGAGTGTACATTCTTCAGTAAAAGTTCAGTAAAAGATTTGATGGTAACTCCGTAGTCTCTGTGAACTATAGAAACTCTCCCACCAGGAAAAGAGGCCAAGTAATACATTTACTGCAGAGAGTCAGTTGACTCATTACTGAATCTTGTTGCCAGTGGTTTGAAAATAATAGTGTTGATTTATAATGTTGTTATCCTTTCCATTCTTTAAGCTAGGTCTTACTAGAAAGATTGTTCTTAGTGACATCTGTAATGGAATATCATGCTTTGGTGTTTCCTGGATTAAAAATACATTTTGAGATGCTCTCACATGCATGCATGTGAACTGAGACCAAAATAAATAGTACAGAATTCTATTCTGCCACACAGAGCAGTATAAGTAAAGACTCTCAGATTTCTTTGCATGAGCAACATGAAGGCTTTGATCACTATTACAACTCTGAGTTCTGATATAACTAATCTTCTAAGGCTGAGTCCTTCTATCATAACCAGAGTGGCATGAGGAAAATAATCCATTTACACGTAACATGGGTCCTTTCACCATGCCCTAGCTTTGCATCTAAAAGAGGCATCTCCATTACACAGCTAGGCTTACAGTTGTATCTGGCTGTGTAAGTTGGACATGAATGGACTGGCTTCTACAAGGCGAGGCAGGTCAGGAGGATGACTAATTGACTCAGGTACAATTTAAAAAGCACTTGATATACATTATGTCATTTGAAATCATGGAGAGAGAGCATGGTACAGTAGAAAGAATTGTGGATCTCCACAGTGGGTTTCAAATCCCACCTCTGTCACTTGTTAACTATAACTTAACTTACTTCCTCAGCTTTCTTATCTGGAAAAATGGGGAAGTACTTGCCTCAAAAGATTGTTGTGAGAATCAAGTGAGAGTACTAGTATGTGAAGTGTGATACAAACTTTAAGGTATTCTAAAACTAGCAGTTATTATTATTCAACTATGAGTTATGATAATAGTAACGTCAGTAAAGAAAGGCTGCATGCTAGAAGGGATAGACAACCAGACTCAGAGTCTGGAAGTTCAGAGTTCAGGGTTCAGGTCCTGCCTTTGAAATATATTGGTGTGTGACCTTGGGCAATGCAGACTTCCACTCTGGGCCACAGTCTCCTCATCCAAAAAGGGAGGGGTATGGACTAAATGGCCTCTGGGGTCCCTTTCAGTACTATGATCCTATAATTCAATGGATTGGAATGGCTATTTATTCTGTTATGTTGCAGAGTCAACCTAAGAGACCAGTAGGGGAAAAACACATAGGAAATACCTAGATGTGGGAACTCTCTAAACAATCATAGGTCAGAATCTTCTTTGTAACTTATAGAGTGACACAGAGCAGACGTGGCAAACACATGGCCTGAAACTTACTAAAATATAATTGGGAAATATATTAAAAAACAAAATAGATGATAAATAATACCGTATTTAAAAACTAAGTCGATATGTGACCTGCAGGGATCTGTATGGATGGTTTAATGGCTAAGGTTCTATTTGAGTTTGGCACCACTGTCCCTACCTGTACTACCAAGACATTAAGTGATATAACTAGTAATATATATTAGTGTGTATATATAACTACTATATATATAACTAGTATGTATCAGAATTGGGACACACACACACATCATGTCATATGAATTCTAAGGAGCAAATATCAAACAACACATGAAAAACAGACGCAAAAACTTTCAGAATACTTTAGAAAAGAGGCAGAGGGCAGGGGTGGCTAGGTGGAGCGGTGAATAGAGCACTGGCCCTGGAGTCAGGAGGACCTGAGTTTAAATCCAGCCTCAGACACAACACTTACTAGCCATGTGACCTTGGGCAAGTCACTTAACCCCAATTGCCCTGCCTTCCCCCTCCAAAAGAAAAAAGAAAAAAAAAAAGGAAAAGTGACAGAGGGTAAGAAAATGAGAATTGCAGCCGAGTGGTGCAAGTGGATAGAGTGCTGGGCCTGAAGTCAGGAAGACTTGAGTTCAAATTCAGCCTCAAACTCTTCTTAGTTGTGCGACCTGGGGCAAGCCACATCATAGCATTATCTGCTTTGTAAGATTGTTGTGAGAATCAAATGACATAATATTTGTAAAATGTAAATTTAATAATGTAAAAAGTGTACTTGTAAAAATACTTATTTGCTTCCTGTTCCCTGGTATAAATTATGAGTGATAAACATAAATGGTTTGCGTGCTCTCTCAACCCTCTCTCTACCCCATCTTCCCCTCCCCCCATAAAGGTAAATACCGTTTAAGAATTCCTTTCCAGAATTCATTATGCTAGAAGTAGGGATTCATACCATTTAGGTTTAATTTTGGTAGTGGCAAATCCTTTCTAGATTCAGGGGGTAATTGTGTCTTTTGCATCTAATAGGACATGATAGTGTCTGTACAATCTGGGTCTAATATGGAAATAAGAGCATAAGAAAAAGGACACCCCTCCCCATACATACATGCCCCTACCCCATGCAGCCAAGGAGAGGTTCCCATTTGACCCATAAAGCAAAACAATGGCAAAAGCATTCCGTCTCAGCTTGGAGCCTAGGATATTAAGCGTGGAATCTTCATTCATTAAGAGGAAAGCAGAGAAGCTGCCTCAAAACCAAGAAGAGCAAATGCTAGGCTTGTTAGACCAAGTAGCATTGCTCTGAGCAAAGAGTGATGGCTAAGCCTCCCTTCCCCCATCTAATAGAGGAAGACAGCAGTGTTCCAAGTAGGCAGCTGGAAACCAAGTCACACAGGGCTCCAATCAAGCCCTAACTGGCAAAAGGCTGTATTTATGCAAGCTCACAGGACTCAACATGGAAGATTTTTCATGGCCTATGGACAAGCACGTATGGTTGAGTACCCACTCTGTTCTTGTCAATAGACAGCTATAAGCCCTAAGGCTGACTCCAGTACTGCCAGGGACTGAAATGACGACCGATGGGACTGTTGACATTGTTGTTTAGTAAATCTGAGTCAAGTATTTCCTCATTTGCTTTTGGCATGATTGTGATGTTCTCTCCCCTCTCCTCTCGGGCGCTTTCTAATGTTGACATTTACAGAGGAATAATTAATATTCTTCTATTGGGCTCTTCTTAATAATGAGTCAGAGCTGCCAAGCCCAGAGTCACTTGAACCTTGAGTGCTTCATATGAAGAATTGACTCTGAGTAAATAGAACTTTCATCAATTGTGAAAGAAAAGGCAAACTGGGCAAAGCACAGTCAAAATATCAACTGAGGTAATTTGTAATGGCCGAGATCCACATAACTGAGAAGTAGAAAAAGAAAAAAAACTTCCATGGAGACAATGCATTTTGACAGAAGTTTAATTACAAATGTTTTCACATAAAAAAAAAGTGAGTGAGTGATTGAACATGTTACTCTGCTGAGTTTTTTTTTTCAATAAAGAGGCCTACCAGCAAGAAGAGCTCACTCCACATATGTCAAAGACCTTTGTAATATTTAAGCAAGACTGTTGAAAAACAAGCACATCTTGCTGTTTGGGAAATGGAAAATCAACAAAGACCAACAGAATTAACTCAGCAAGGAGCTGTCTCTTTTTGAACCTGTCTCTATTTGAAGCGCTGGCTGATGTTTACTTTCCAGAGGGCCATGAGTAGCCTAGAGGAGGTTTGCAACTGGACTTTTGTGATTTAGGAGTCTATTTCAGAACTGAACTGCTTACTGGAGAAAATGAAGTGTTTTATCCCTCCTAGATGAGCTGTATGCTGACTGTCCTCTACATGACTAAATGTTGAAAGTTTAGCTGGAGGCACAATCTGATACTCTGGAGATGGCTAGGCTATTTTTCCCCCCTTTTGAATATTATCCACCTAGAGGTCTTTATTCAAAAAAGAAAGACAAGCCCTGAAGTTCTAACTGATTCTGTGCCCCACGGTATCTCCCAGCTGTATATGCCTCAGCACTAGCAACACGTAGTCTGATGACATTTCAATATCACAGTGATTCTCTGAAAAAAGTCAGAGAGATCATTTTGTATCATACGATGCCATCACATATCATCTTGGCCAAATTTTTTTTCAGTTTTCTGGGAAGTATTGGGGAATTTGAGATACAAGTAAAAAATAGAAAACAAATTCAGATTTCAGAACTTAATTTGAAATTTCCTAATCTGTAACACTTTGTTCTAATTGAGCTACCCCCTCATACTATACACTGATATAGAAAAACAAACAAACCACTAAACAAGAGAGATGGTTACCATTTACTTTTCCTCTATCATGCTTTAATAAACTATTCTTAGGGTATAGGCAATTTTAGAATATAATAGCATGGGATTGTAGTTCTAGAGCTAGAAGATAACTCAAAGGCTATCTTATCTAATCCCCTCATTTTACAGATAAGGAAACTAAGGTTCTGTAAGGTCAGTGACTCACCCAAAGTCACACAAATTGTAACTATTAACAACAGGAGATAAGCCTAGTTCCTCTCACTCCACAGCCTGTTCTCTTTCAATTGCCCCATGCTGAAACAGTCAAATGTAGAAATCAATTTAGTGCCCCACTTTGCATCAAAGCACTGTGCAATTTGAATCTTGGGCACCAAGTGTATCTTTTTTAGATCTCAGGGTACTATGTGATTCACAAAGTGGAGCCATGACCCCAGTACCTATGGTAATAAAAAATATTTCACGTGTAGTATTCGGAAATTATATTCCATCATGAAAGCATTCAGCAAAATGGTAAGTCAGTGATTTGGTAGTCATATTGTATTGCAAGATGGCTGAGTATGTGAATGCTTCAAATTATTGATCTTAGCTTTAGTGGGATGGAGTAATATAATGAAGATATGGCCTAAAGAAGAGATCTCTGCATTGGCTTACTTTACATATCTTTACAATCTAAAGGTCACTTCCATTATTTTTTTCATTTTGAATATGTATAGAAAGGAAAACTACTAATATAATTGATTTATCAATAATAAAAGTAACCAAAATTATATACTATCAATAGATAGAAATAATAGAAAAAAAGCATTTGATAAAGTACAATACTCATTTCTATTAAAAACACTTGGAAGTAAAGGCATAAATAGACTTTTCCTTAAATTGACAAGAAGCATTTGCCTAAGACCATCAGCAGGCATTATTTGAAATGGGAGAAAGCTAAAAGCCTTCCCTGTAAGATCAGGTGTGAAACAAGCATGTCCTTTGTCACTAATATTATTCAATATTGTATTGGAAATCCTACCAATAGCAATAGGAGTAGAAAAAGAAATAGAATCAGAATAGGGAATGAGGGTAATAAAATTATCTCTTTTTGCAGATAACGATGATATTCTTGAAAAATCCTAAAGACTCAATTAAAAAGGTAATTGAAATAATTAATAATTTTAGTAAAGTAGCAGAGTATAAAGTAAACCCACATAAATCAACAGAATCACTATATATATATATATTACCAACAGGATTCTACAGGAAGAGATAGCTAGAGATACCCCATTTAAAATAACTCTAGACAGTATAAAATATCTGGGAATATACCTACCAAAACAAACTCAGGATGTACATGAACAAAATAATGAAAAATTTTGTACACGAATAAAATCTGATAAAAATAAATGGAGAAATTGTTTTTTTTGTTCATGGATAGGCAGGGCCAATATAATAAAAATGAAAATTTTACCAAGATTAATCCATATATTCAATGCCATCCCAATTAAGTTATCAACAAATTATTTTGTAGAGCTAGAAAAAATAATAACAAAATTCATTTGGAAGAAGAAAATGTCAAGAATATTAAAGGAACTAATGGAGAAAAAAATTAAAGAAGATTTAGCAGTACCAGATCTTAAACTATATTTTAAGGCAGTAATTATCAAAATTATCTGGTACTAGTTAAGAAATAGAAAGGTAGATCAGTGGAACAGAAAAGCCATAAGAACTATAGCAGCAAACAAATATAATTACCCAGTGTTAGAAAGTATAAAGACTTGAGTTTTTGGAGTAAGAATTCCTTATTTAGTAAAAATTGTTGGGAAAGCTGCAAAGCAGTCTGGTAGATATTGGGCATAGATCATTTACAAAAATAAGGTCAAAATAGATACATGACCTAGATATAAAGGGAAATATTACAAGAAAATTTGAAGAATATGGAACATATTATTTATCAGACTTATAGATGAACAATTTGTAAATAAATCAAGAGGTAGAGTGCTGTGAGATGTAAAATGGATATTTTTTATTATATTAAATTAAAAAGGGTTTGGATAAATAAAAGAAATGTAGTCAAGATCAGAAGTAAAGCAGAAAGTTGGGGGTAAAGTTTTAAACACAGTCACTCAGATAATGGTCTCATATCTCAAATACACAAAGAATTTTGTCAAATTTATAGAATATAAGTCATTCTCCATTTGACAAATGGCCAAAGGATATGAATAAGCCATTTTCCAGTGAAGAAACCAAAACAATTTCTAGTCATATTTTAAAAATGCTCTAAATAATTTTTGATTACAGAAATACAAATTTAAAAAAAAACTCAAGATATCATGTCACATCTATCAGATTGGCTAAAATGATAGAAGGGGAAAGTGACAAATGTTGGAGGGGATAGAAAAATTGGGACCTTAACTCATTGTTGGTGAATCAGTGAGTTATTCCAACCATTTTGGAGATTTGCAATTATGCCCAAAGAATTATTAAGCTGCCTATTCCCTTTGACACAGCCATACTACTATTAGGTCTGTTTCCCAAGAGGATAAAGGAAAATGGGAAAGAACTTACATGTTCTAAAATATTTATAGCAGCTCTCTTTGTGTTGGCAAAGAACTAGAAATTGTGGAGATGCTCATCAGTTAGGAAATGTCTAAACAAATTATGATAAATGTTCATGATGGAGTATTACTCTGCTATGAGAAATGATGAGCTCAATGATTTTAGAAAATCATGGAGAGACCTCCAAGAAATAATGAGTGAAATGAGCAAAACCAAGAGAACATTGTATACAGTAACAGCAGTATTGCTTTAAGAACAACTTTAAGTAACCAACTTATTCTGACTATTATAAATACCAAATTAACTTCAAAGATCCTATAAAGGAAGATGTCATTTGAATCTAGAAAAGAATATTGCAGTGGTGTAGGAAATGTTGAGCTAGTTGATTTAGAGAAATATTAAAAGGCTTGAACTTATGAAGGAAGATTTTATCCATATTCGAAGAAATAGATGATAGGAGGAAATAACCATATTACAGTATTATATATATGCTTATGAGTGCATATGTGTGAATATATGTACTATACATACATATATGTCCATACTTAAAGTCTTCTTTAGTATAGGGTGGTGAGAGAGAGGGGAAAATATTAAGTAAGAAACTGTACAGCATAGAACAAAAGAAAACCAATAAGAAAGCAAAGAAAAGCTGGACAACTGAAAACAATGTATAACACTTATTATTTAGGTTTTCTTGAAATGGGAATTTATTGTTTTATTTTGATCTGCTATGTACATGGCAATGTTTTCTTTCCTTTTCTCTTTTTGTATTTAAGTATAAAATTTTTTTTAAAAGGAAAGAAAATAGACCAAAAAAAAAAAAAACCCCAATAGCAAAAGAACCCCCAAAACCCAAACCGAGGATAATAAAGAAAATTTTTTAAAAAAAGAAAATGTATCAAGCTTAACGATGAATGGGCAATGACATCTCTCCCCAACTAGAAGGGTATAAGCTCAGCGTGAACAGCTGTTAGGACAATCGTGGGTGAGAATCCTCCCTTATGAAAAAAAAAGTACTGAATGAGCATATGTGGTCATATTGCTTTCAGGGCTAATGCCCATCTGTTGGATTGGCTAAGTGCCTAGTCCCAAGTTGGTCAGACCTTTCATTAGGACATAAAAATCAGCACGAGGCAGTAACTCCATTTCCTCTGCTGTGACACCACTGCCCCCTTGATGCTGAATTCTGCTCTACCACAAACCAGAATGGACATTGCTGTGTGTCTTACCTCTCTTCTCATTAAAAAGACTAAATATTCTGATTTTTCAAAGATGTGAAGTTTACATATTGCATATTTAAGCCAAGGGTGTATTAATTCTCTTATTTGGTCTGTATTTCTTCTGTTCATTTCATTCTGCTCTCTAGAGGGATGAGAGAGGGTCATTGTAGCAAGCCTTAATTGTATTTGTGGATTACAGAATGCTGATGTTTATGTGTTATTTTTTTTTCATAAAGAATAATTTTCATTTCAGCTTCCCTATTCTGCACCAAGGAAATCAAATAAAATATAGTGTAGGAATAGGAATAAAATTTTCTCCTAATTTTTAATTCTTTCTTATATCTTCTATATAGATGCTCTTTTTGGTTTTCCTTCTTTCTTTTGTTTTTTGTTTTTTTTCCCCTTATTCTTCAGTGCTTTTGACCATCAGGTAGGCTTCTCAGTCTGGTTACTTCTTGTCCAGTCGTGATTTCCTGACTTATTCTTCACTCTCAGACTTCTCTAGCTAAACAATTATTTGGTATTGCAGAAAGAATCTGGATTCAGAATAAAACAACTTGGATTTGGATCCTTGATCTGCTACTTACTAGTTGGATGACACTGGGCAAATCACAGAAGTTCTATGAGCTTAGTTTACATGTTATAAAGGGGGGTATTGGAATAGGTGATCTCTACAATCTGTTCCAGCTCTAGCAATGTAACCTAGTCATGTTAATCATATTTCCCTTTTCCCTGAAATGAATGATTCATCTACCTTGCCATCATTCTCTTCTAGTCTAATTCTTTGTACTTCTTGATAGATATGAAAGCGTTTTTTTTCCCCTTTTGCTTGCTGTTCATTTTCTGGTGATAATGGATAGGGGCTCTGTTCTGTATTTTTTTTTTTTTTGGAGGAGAGGCAGGGAAATTTGGGTTAAGTAACTTGCCCAAGGTCACATAGCTAGTTAAGTGTCAAATGTCTGAGGTTAGATTTGAATTCAGGTCCTCCTGACTTCAGGGCCCATGCCCTACCCTGTTCTGTATTTTTGAACTGATCATAATGGAGGATTGGTTACTATTTGAAATGTAGAATAGGGCAGCAAGAGGATATAACATTTGGCAAGCAAATTGCTGCATGAAATATACGAAACATCAAGATTATGAGAGCCAAAGGCCTGTATTCCTGAAGGTCGGAACAGAGTCCTCTCCTATATAGCAACCTCTCCTCTATTTAAAATGATATAATATGGGAACCCTCAGCAGCATGAGGGCTATTGTACAGAGGGCCAAACATTAAGGGAGATTCCTTGATGTGATATGGGATGCAACAGTACATTGGTAATGCGATAAACCTTAGAAAACTATGGGGGCAATGTGAAAACTTTTTTGCCCACAACTTCATCCCAATCCATTTTCTTTTTCACCTTATCATTTTTTCCCCTTTTTCTTCTTCAATCTTTCCATGTTCTCTAACCTTCCGCTCTCCCCAGCTACAAAATAGGGAAAAGCAACTGGTCACTGCTCTAAAAAATACATATATCAAGTAGTTTTTGTTCAGTTGTTTCAGTCATGTCTGACTCTTTGTGACCCCACTTGGGGTTTTTTTTTGGCAAAGATACTAGACTGGTTTTCCAATTCCTTTTCTAGTTTCTTTTTACAGATGAGGAAACTGAGACAAACAGGGTTAAGAGATTATTCAGGGTCATGCAGCTAGTTAAGTGTCTGAGATCAGATTTGTACTAAGAAAGATGAGTCTTCCTGACTCCAGGCGTGGCACTCTATCTGATGTGCTACCTAGCTGTCCCATTAATTGGGATGGTAAGCTAAGATTATACATGTGGGGGAGAATTGCCTTTTCCACTATCCTCATCAGTAACCTGGTAGAGACAGTCTAATAACCTAAGACCAAAAGTCCAAAGAATGTCAGTGTTCCCTCCAAGGCTATAGACCTTGTTTGTAGCCCAGCTCCAGAAGGTACATAAAGAACTTTAGAAGAGATGAGACTTGGCAACTGCCTCTTCAGGTGCTGAAGCCCCAATCATTAAAGACCTAAAAAATATGCCACTACCGTCCATGGTCCTCTCATATTGTTCAATGTCAGAAACAAATATGCCTTGCCACTATCTCCTAAAGACCACTAGATCTTTCCCTGTGCCCTGAGACAGATTATATACATACATACATACATACATACATACATACATACATACACACATATATATATGTATGTATATATATATTTACTTTCCATTGTATACCCAACATTTGACATGGTGCTTTATATGTAGTAAACATTGAAGAAATGTTTTTTCATTCATTCACTCAATGTGTTGTAACACTTTAAAGCTATATGATTTTATCTGGATGAGTTACTATTCTCATTAAGGAAGCTGAAAACCCATAAAGTGGTCTTCATCAATTTCCACAGACATATGTTATCAATACCATATGAAGCTTAAGGCAGGGTGACATGATTGTCAAACAGTAAGCTTTTAAAATGACAGTAAATGTCAATGATTCATTATATTCCCCTCCCCTTCTCTTTCCATCTTTCCTCCTTCCCATTCTATCTACTCTACAAAATGGAGAGAGTGAAAGACATCGAAGAGAGAAGACAAAGAGCTAATGAAAGAGAGATAGAAGAGATTAATAATTTCAAGAATAAAAAAAATCTAGGAAATCACAATGCTAAAATAAGATCATAGATAAAACTTTTTTTCTTTACAAGATTTCCTCCTTAAACTAACTGAAGGGACAAAGAAAGAGTGAAGGAAGCACATTGTAGTCTGAAAAAAATACAAAAAACTCAACAACAAGCAATTTGATCTACTCCTCCAGATTGCTCTTTGCCTGAAGGAGACTAATCTGGCATTTATGTGCAGAATATAGATGCTAGAACAGAAAAAAGTGTTTCCCAATGCAGCACTGATGAACTGTGGGCATTACTTGGTAGAAGTTGACATTTACATTAGACTATAGCCAGCTAGCCTTCCAAAAAAATTTATTCCCTAGGTTATCATGATGTCAAAACATTTGGATGGAAAACAGAAAAACTAAAGTCTCCATCTTTACATTCTGTCTACAGGACACCGAGTAGCTAGTAGCTACTGGTTTAGCAGCTAAATCTGGCTACATGTTTCCTTTCCCTTTTCTTATCTAGATGAATACATGTGCATATATAGACATATATTTCCATATGTGCACAATACATGTATGAAATAAATGTGGGAAAGACAGAGAGACAGACTAGATCAGTTGTATCAAACTCATAGAAACCAGGGCCACTAAACTATACATAAGGAAACCTGAAGACTGCATATTGACTTAGAAAACCACAGATTAAAATTTTCTGTGTTCAATTGTATTTTTATTTTTTAAACTAGTTCCCAATTACATTTTAAGCTGATTTGGGTTGTACTGGGGAATATTGCAGCCCCAGTGCATGCTTACCTCCTGTTGGACTCCTCTGGGCTAGATGACACAATTAAGTTGAAGAATGGTCACTAAAGGTTCAATGTCAGCTTAACAAGAGGTATCCAGAGAAGTGTCCCATATATCTATACTTGGCCCTGTTCCATTTAGCATTTTTTCAATGCTTTGGATGAAATTCTGTTAGGTGATATTCTTAGGAAATCTGATGATGACACAAGACTGAGGAGAATCAATACACTTGACTACAAAGATCCAGAAAGATTTTGGCATCTGAGAACCACAAACTGCAGGGATAAAGATGCAAATTAGTAGGGAAAAATGGAATGTCTTTCATCTTCACATATGCAAGGAAGGCCAGATATGGTTAAAGAGCAATTTATCTGAAAAGGACCAAGCAAAACAAATTTTGGTAGATTGGAAACTCAGTATTTAGAGCAGCTAGATGGTATAGCAGATAAAGTGCTGAGCCTGTGGTCAGGATACCTAAGTTCAAATCCAGCCTCAGTCACTAACTGTGTGACCCTAAGCAAGTCACTTATTCTTATTTCTCTCAGTTTCCTCATCTGTAAAATAAGCTGGAAAAGGAAATGTCAAATCGTTACAGTGTCTTTCCCAAGAAAACCCCCAATAGTGTCACAACTAGTCAGACTTATCTGAAACAACCGGACAACAATAATAACACTGAACAACAATAGAAGTCCCATGTGAATCAGCATTGTGACATGACAACCAAAAGCTCAAATACGTGCCTTAGAGTAATGAGATGCTGTCTTCCACAGGTGGAGGACCACATTTGGAGTATTGTGTTAACTTCTAGGCTTAGGAAAGCTATTCGTTTAGGAAAGTTATTATTGGGAGAATATTCAGGGGAAGGCAAGCATTATCACAAAAAAAATCATAGCCCATGTTATATGAGGATCAGTTATAGGAAATGGGGAAGAAAATATTTGGGTGGACCATGATAGGTACCTACAAGTATTAGAAGGACTTGTCAGGGAGAAGACAGATTAAACTGTCTATTTTCTTTTTTTCTTAATTTTAGAGGGTATAAATTCAGAAGCAGTGGGTAGAAAATGTTTTTAAAGCAACAAGAAGGAATCATATGTCTGGTGGCAAATGGACCTTCCACAGGAAATATTAATGTGCATTTTTGTCATGCAATAGTACTTTAGTAGAAGCATAATGTCACCAAGATGTGCGACTTTTTCACCATTTCAGATCACAACCCCTCTATGCTTTCTCTCTTCCTTTCTCAAAATCCTCCTTAGTAGAACTTTGCAAGATTCTGGAGGTTTTCCTCTTACCTGCTTAATAACTTGAGATTACCAATGCATGAGTTGGGCTGTCCATCTGTCATCAACACGGTACTGGTCCGCCTCCTCTTTTCATCATACATGTCTTTGATAACATATTTTACAAAGCTTCAAAAGCAATTGATTTTGCATCTCTGTGATAAATGCAAAATTACAGTACTCTCCTGTTAGCTTTCTTTTTAATTCGGCTGTGAGCTGTGAATTAATTGGTCCTTGATAAAATCTGAAAGCTCTAGTTGTCATAGATCTGTGGTGTATTTCTGCCTGCTTATTATTGCCAGTCTCATTGCATATCCCTCTAAGATTCTCATCTCTGACATGATCTGATCAGTTTGATGATATGGCACATTAGCATTGTAAATGAAGCAAAACTTTGAAAACTATTAGCCACCCTTCTTAGCACTTGAAATATACTTTTCAAGTATTTTTTCTGTATATTTGAGAAGCTATATTTATTTGGGGATGCATTAAAATATCTGGAAGTGAATGCGGCTCTCCCCCAATATTTTCCTACAAAAAGAATGTCAGATAGTAGCTTGCAAAAGAGACAACATGCATTTTGGAGAAGGGGTCATTTTGAGAATGTGAGGTCAGTAAGAAGGACATCTGAAGAAGGAGAGTGATGGATTATAGTGTTGTGACAGAGGTGACAAAGGTGGGAAGGTTGACTCTGTGAAGATGAGAGGGAATAAGATCAAGGCAAGGAGTCCCACTGTTTATTTGGAATGTAAACTTGGAAGCTGTCTAAACAACATAGCTTCGATGAATCAGCATGCACAATTTTCTCCCCAACAATATCAGAATTACCTCAACCAGTCTGTGCTCAAGGAAATGCCAAGGGGCACTTCTGGGTAACACATTATTCTTTCAAACGTGGTTCAATTCAATTCACTCCCCTTGCTTGGTTTAGAGGAGACATGTAATATTCCTTTTACAATCCACACTGATCTCAGGATCACATCTCAGAATGCTGCATCAACATCTGCCCCCATATTGTAGAAAAGAAGATTATGATACCACCTCATAAAGGCCTCATGTCAGAGGTTGTATAAATAAACTGATTTTCATTGTCCCTGAAGTTGCTTCCAAACTGCCAAGAGCTTAGTTGTGATTTACTGGTGGATGGGTAAGGCATGAAGCAAAAAAAAAAAGACATGACATCAAGAAGGAGTGATTGTATACTACTAACATCAGTGCCTCCTCTGCAAACTATAGTTTTAGGACACTGAGAAGTTAAGTCACTTACTCAGAATCATATAATGAGTATATGTCAAAAGTAGGACTTGCATTCAGACCTTCATGACTGTGAACAGCTCTCAATACTATGACGGTAATTTCCATTTTTTTTTTTTTTATTATGCAACCCATCAATTAAAAAAAAAGTTTTTTAGCATTTGTTGCTGTTCAGTAGCATCTGAAGCTTTTTGACCCTGTTTTGGGTTTTTTTTGACAAAGTTACTGGAGTGGCTTGCCATTTCCTTCTGCAGCTCATTTTACACGTGAAGAAATTGACATGAACATGATTAAGTGACTTGCCCAGGGTCACACAGCTAGTAAGTATCTAAGGCTGGATATGAATTCACTTTCTCCTGACATTCAGCTAGATGGCAGGAACCACCTAGTTGTCCCCCCTTTTTAAGCTTATTCCTCCATTATATGTATATTCCTGTATTTAGAAATTGAGCTTAAAATATGGAAATTCTTAAAAGACAAAAATGAAATAGTATTTTGGAAATAATACATTGCTAATGGAAGAAAACATTCTTACTCTCACTAAAATATTAATAATGATATTTTAGTGACAGCAATATGACTGAATGTTTCACTCACAATAACAGTTAATCCAACAAATTAATAAGATGCTGTATATTTGTATTTTTTGTTTTGTTTTTTTTCTTTTTTTAATTAACTTTTGTTTATTTTTAGTTTACATCATTGATTTCTCCAAGATTTTGAGTTACAAATTTTCTCCCCATCTTTCCCCTACCCACTCCCACAAAAACAGCAGTTTCACCATTTACCCCGTCCCCCAATCTTCTCTCTCCTATGTCCTCCCCCATCACCTACCTCTCTGACTTTCTGGTAGAGCAAGATGGATCTCCCTATCCCAGTGCTTGTATATCTTATTTCCCAGTTGCATGTAAATGATAATAATATTGATTACATATATATAATATATGATTTTAGAACTCTAAATTCTAGATTCTTTCCCTTCCTCCCTCATCACCCACTCCCACTGGAAAGACAAGCAATTCAATACAGGCGGTGCATGTGTAGTTACACAGAACATCTCCACAATGGACATATTGTGCAACACTGATGATATTTCCCTCCTTTCTATCCCTCCCTCCCCTTGTTCTATTCTCTACTTTGTCCTGTCCCTTTATAGAAGTGTATGCTTCTAACAACTCTGCCCTGCAACCTGCCCTCCCTTCCATCATCCCCTCTCTCATTCCCCTCCCCTCTACTCTTGTGCAGGGCAAGATACCCAATTTAGAGTGTATGTCATTCCTTCACTAAGCCAAATTCAATGAGAATAAGGTTGACCCATTTCCTTTTGCCTTCCTGTTCTTCTCTTCCATTGTAACAATTATCCCTTGCCTCTTCTATATGAAATGATTAACCCCATTCTGTCTCTCCCTGTCGCCTCTCATTCCATTCCTCTCCCACCTCTTAATTTCACCTTTTAAAATAACATCCCTTCCTATTCAATTGACCCTGTGCCCTCTGTCTATGAACACATATATGCACACACTGCCATATGTATTCATATACATATATACCCTCCTATATAGACATATGTGTATGTATACATATATATACATTTATATTCCCTTCACCTATCCTCATACTGAGAAAAGTTTCATAAGTTGCAATTCTCATTTTTCCATGTTGGCATGTAAATAGTTCAACTTTGATAAATTCCTTATGATTTCTTTTCATGTTTACATTCTCATGCTTCTTGTGTTTGAATGTCAAATTTTCTATTCAGTTGTGGTTTTTTCCTAAAGAATGCTTGAAAGTCTTCCACCTCATTGAATGACCATATTTTCCCCTGAAACACTATACTCAGTTTTGCTGGGTAGGTGATTCTTGATTTTAATTCCAACTCTCTTGATCTTCAGAATATCGTATTCCAGGCCCTTCGGTCCCTTAATGTAGGAGCAGATAGAACCTGGGTTATCCCGATTGTGTTTGCACAGTATTCAAATTGTTTCTTCTTGGCAGCTTGTAAAATTTGCTCCTTGATCTGGGAACTCCAGAACCTGGCTATAACATTCCTAGTTTTCTTTTTGGGATCTTTTTGAAGAGGTGATTGGTGAATTCTTTCAAGTTCTATTTTGCCCTCTGGTTCTAAAATATCTGGGCAATTTTCCTTGAGAATTTCTTGAAGGATAATTTCTAGGTTCTTTTTTTGATCACAGCTTTCAGGTTGTCCAATAATTTTTAATTTATCTCTCCTGGATCAATTTTCCAGGTCAGTGGTTTTTTTCAAGGAGATATTTCACATTGCCTTCTGTTTTTTCATTTGTTTGGATCTGTTTAATAGTATCTTGATTTCTCATAAAGTCATTTGCTTCCATTTGCT
>CM053592.1:52805924-52837752 GCA_028646515.1 Pseudochirops corinnae
CCAACAGTGGTATTGCTGGGTCAAAGGGCATGCAATTATTTATAGCCCTTTGGGCATAGTTCCAGATTGCTCTCCAGAATGGTTGTATCAATTCACAACTCCACCAACAATGCATTAGTGGATTTTAACATACTTTTCTAAAACAGTGTTTAGTGATGTGGAAGTAGGAACATCTGGTTCATTTAGAACTCTGAAGTCTCAGCTCAGAGTCTACTTCCTATGGCCTAGTTGTAATGTGAATTTCTAAATTCTTCAAATATTCATAAAATCTACTTGCTTGAACATAAATCTTATAATTATGCCTGTTTATAACTACTAGCAGGTATTGCTATTAAATCATTCTATCAATATGCACATGTGTATATTATATGCATGTTTGTATATATGTATACATATAAACATACCTATAAGAGCAACACTTGAGAAACAGACACAAAAATCATATGTAGAATCTGGGGTTCCCTTATCCTGAGTGTTCAGGAAACTTCTTCAGATTTTAAGTATTTTTGTAGGCCAGAATATTCTCTAAAGTATAGCTCATGAGCCTCTGCTGATTTGTTTACTTTTACTAGTCAGACGACACATAGTTCAAAGCAAAGACATTTAATGAAATAGCATAATAATGAAAGTAATATCAGAACATTCTCCCATAAACCAGGAACTCATTGTTCCAAATATATTCTCTCTCAGTGGAAAGAGTAAACATTCATAAGATCAAGCTTTGGTCATATACAGATAGGAATACCTGCAGTCACAAATTTCAAATTAAGGGGGAACATATCCTTCTAACACTGTAAAACTGCCAACATTTCTATCCTCCATCCACTGATGGGGTTGGAGTAAATAGGGGTGCTGTGGTAAGCAAGCCTCTTCCCTGGAGAGGAAGGCTGCAGCTCTCTCAGTAAACTCTCTTCATTATTCTTTTTCTATCCCACAGCTCAGAGAAAATACATCCAGGATAATATCACATCTTCTTTTTTGTACTACTATATCCTTAATTATCTTTTCTGAGTTTTTCAGTTCAGATGTCATCAGAAATCCATTTTAGTTTTTTGCTGTTGTCATAGTGCCTCTGGCTAAGGCAAACATACATAGGGATCTACTTCTTCAAATAAACAAACAAACAAACAAACAAAAAACCCCAATTACCTAGATGGAATTGTTTGAGTGAAAAAATTAATCCCTATCACATTATTCTGTTCTGTGTAAATTCCATTATAAAGGTTCAACTGTTCAAAGAAGACTAAAATTGACTAGTTCCTCCCAGCAATAAATTCTTTCTGTTCTCCCTCTTGTTTTTGTACACAAAAATATCTTGGATAGATGGACAATAAGGTCTATTGAGAATTGAGTAATAAAAGAAGAAGACTGGGCTGGATGGTATTTGGGAAATTACACAGTGCTTTCAAAGATCTAAAACTATTTGTGGTGCCAAAAAGCCCACCTCTTTAACTTCAATAGTTTTTCATGATACTACATTATTACTGAAAATCATACAAACAACAATTTCAGAAGAACCCATACAAGTAAACAATAGAAAGATATGTGGTAAATTTAAATAGGTAGCAGAATATTACTAAGGATGAATTACATGCAAAAAAATGGCATTTAAGATATCATCTAAAACAAATGTCACTGAAAATGAAGCTGGGTCAGCCATGTACCAACAAGAAGCGATACATAAGAAACAGTCTAAAAACTTGCTTGAGTAGTTAAAAAATTATCAAGTTAATTAAAATAAAAACGATTTCTAGTAAATCACAGAAAGACACAGACAAGAAGTACACAAGATAATAGTCACAGTACATCAGACTCAGAAAAGATGTCAATAGTCATTTAGTACAACTCAAAAAAAAAAAAATCCTTCTACACCATATTCAAAGACCTAAAGGGTTTTGGATCTCTGTTAATAGAGAAATAACCCACAAGCAAAAGATCATGAATCTATATATCTAAGCTAGCATGATCAGTGTGATTTTTAAAGGTCATAAAAGGGGAATTGGAGTGGTTTGGGGTAAATTTAATATTTATTAATGATTCACTCAATTAACATCTATTAAGCACTTATTACATGTTAATTATTATGTGCTAAGTGCTGGGAATACAAATATAAGTAAAAAAATAATCTTACATTCTAATAAGGGAAGAAAACATGAAAGGAAACTGGGAGAAGGCATATCTGGTGCTGGGGAATGATAAGGGAAGTCTAGAGTACAGTTTGTAGAGGAATGAGAGATATCTGACCCTGGGTGCCTCCTTTAAATGGAGGTTCTGGGAGGAGCCATTCAATTAGAGGGAAAGACTATAGGGTAGAGGTATGTCCAATGTGGAGTTCTAGGTGATGTCTATGTTATAAATTCATGACTGATCATACTGAAGCTTTGCCCTCAGGCAAAAATTTCAATAGAATTGGTATAGCATGATCATTCTGGGTATGGTACAGTGCAGAAATATTCACCCTCCAGAATCTACATACCTGCAAGAAACTTGTTTGGAAAAGTTTGTTTTCAAGTATTTTAGGGAAGTAATTTAACAATCCAGTCCAAAGCTTCCATATGCACTAGCTTCATCCTTCATATGGACACCGAGGTAGTGTAGTAGATGGAGGTGGGGCCTGGAGTCAGGAAAACTCATCTTCTGACCTCTGATGCTTACTAGATATGTGACCTTGGGCAAATCACTTATTCCTGTTTGCCTCAGTTTCTTCATCTATAAAATAATCTGGAGAAGGAAATGGCAAACCACTCTAGTATTTTTGCCAAGAAAACCCCAAACGGTGTCACGAGGAGTTGGACGTGAATGAAAATGGCTGAACACCACCACAACCACCCTATAAGCTAAAATATCTAGGGTACAGATCCATGAGATAAGAACTTTAAGGATAACTGGGAAACAGCTGACAAATTAATACAGCACAAGGATAAATATGAGCAGACATGGTCTAACTTCTTCCATAAGAACTCTTTTTGGGGGGGTGATGGTGAGAAGGAAGGGGATGGAGCATCGAGACTTGGAATGGAATTTGGGTCCCTTCCTGACCTAGAAAGTCCCTCCACTTCTGTAGATTGACAACTCATCTATAATTTATAGTCTCAGATAGTAATTTATATCCTGAGAGTTTAAGTGACTTGTCAATTCTTACATAGCTAGTATGTGTCAAAGATAAGACCTGAACCTTGGTCTTCTAAATCCTAATTTCACCCTATGTTAATTATGAAAGTAAAAACCACCATTTCACTACATCATTCAATACAACATTATATGCTACATTTGCAAGAAACACTCACAGTTATTTAGATTTCCAGTTGTGTCATTCAAGCTGGAAATCCATTGGTGTATTGCACTTTTCATTTAATGTCCAAAATGTCATTTCTCATCAAGTTAAGATGAGTCCAATGGCCCCAGAATTCTGAGCTCCAGCTATTTATTCATGCAGCCTTGGAAAATTTAAAAAATGAAACAATGAATTTCCCAAAATGGTTGTTTTGCTATGGTGACATTTGTAACTGAATTGACATTACAAAAATTTTGCTGATGGGATTTCCTGTGATAAATTCATTATAAAATTGAATACCCCTATTGAATAAAATAGTTGGTACCTAATAAATGCATGTTGACTTCACTAATAATTACCACTGTCTGTATACCTCAGGAATAGTATGAAATGTAAAAGTCTCTGTCGAACTGAGCTCTTGAGACTCAGAAATAAGAGTCATATGAACACGATGCCCCTTTGTTACTGTTTCTCTGATGCAAGTTAGCATTTTTAATCTCTGTGGCCTACTTACACTGCTCTCCTCCCCATTTTTCCATTGCCCTTTGGCATGAAATAGAAAGTAGGAGCATTTAATTTAAAAAGAATCAGTTCAGTTGATGAAACTTGTACAGGCATCAGTGATTACATATTCTATTCACAAGAGGGCAGTGTGAATCATTGTCCAAGACCATTCTCTGAGATTATCACAGAAATTCTGGGCATTGAATTTGTTAACTATATACATATATATAAATACTTCCATGCATATATATTTTATTACATATGTGTTCATTAATTAGAGTATTCCTTTAATATTTTGATGGATTTGTGATCTCACTTCCGTAGATTTCCCTCTGATGACACAGACTTCATATTTAAAAATCTTAAGACACTTACTTTCCTGCTGGCAGTAAATTTTTTTTGTTTTATTTCACTTTATTTTTCAGACTAGGTCTCCCTACCTGACCTAAGTTGGAAGTCCAGCAACCTCTCATGGTCCAATCACACCCTGACCAGCACAGGAGCTTTGCTTTTTTCCCATATCTAACCTATATAAATTGATCTTTCTTTTGACAGCCTGGTAGCCCCCAAATTCTATGGACTCACCACACTGATGCCAAACACATTGAGGATACCTGATCAGTTTTAGTCCAACTACAACTCAGAACTCCTAAGTTCAAGTGATGCATCGGTCTCAGACTCCCCCAGCAACAGAGATTACAGGTCTGAGCCACTATGACAGGCTGGGCAGCAAATTTTAAATGATCAGATAAATAATCATTTGTTTATGACATATGAGAGAACTGTTCAAACAAGAGGCTGTATTCCCAGGTGCTTCCTCTTCCTATTAATCTCTTGCAAATCTGAGCTTGCATGCCTGAAACTGTGACACTTGATCATTGTTTATGTTACTTTGACTCATTCCTACTAGATTATAAACTATCAGGTAAAGGACAGTTTTGTTAATCTTGCATTTTATATCTCTCCTATCACCTAACACAGTACTCTGAAATTGTGGGATTGAATTGAATCTCTCATCCAAGTAATGTATGGAACATTCTCTCTCTCTCCCTCTCTCCCTCCCTCTCTCTCTCTCTCTCTCTTTCCCTCTCTCCCTCTCTTCCTCTCTCTCTCTCTCTCTCATATATACGTATACATGTCATATTCACATATGTACATAAAGACATTGTATGTGTAAACTCTAGATCTTAAATTCCAGTTTTGTAGGGATAATCCAAATAGAAGCTCCATCCACAGATTAGCAATGCTCTGTATGAGTCTTACAGTTGCTGGGTATGGAAGCACAGGCTTGTAATCTCTGTTACTGAGGAGGCTGGGCTTGGGGGATCATTTGAACTTGAGAGACCTGAGCTACAACAAGACTAAAGCCAGTCAGGTGTCCAAAGTAAACCCAATGTTAATCTTCTAAGCCTCCTCAGAAGCTGGGGCCCACTGGGCATCGTAAGGAGAATAAAAATGCACATAGAAATGGAGTAAATCAAAGCTGCTGTGTTGATTATGGTGCAAATGCACCTGTGAAATATTGCTGCACTCCCAGTGCTGACCAGATGGGGAGACCTAATAGAAAAAAAAAAGTCTTAAAGTTTCCTGGGTATAGTGGTGAAAATTGAAATGATTTTGGTTACACAGCTGGGACATATTTGCTGCTGGTCTTCCTATCTCCAAGGCCAGTCTTCCCTCTACTGCTATACTGTTGCTCATATATATATACATAGAAAAATGTGTGTGTGTGTGTGTGTGTGTGTGTGTGTGTGTGTGTGTGTAAGTAAATCATTTCATGGTGACCAGGGTTCAAATCCTACTCTTGACATATATTAGCATTGTGACCCTGAGCAAGTCACCTCTCTGTGCTCTAAGTAACTAACTTTCTTTCGGAATTTTCTCACTTGGCTAGTGAAATCATATATCTAGTCTCAATTTTGTATATTATATATATTTTTTCCAGTCATATCTGATTCTTCATGACTTCTTTTGGTTTTTCTTCAGCAAAGACACAGGAGTGGTGTGCCATTTTCTTCTCAAGCTCATTTTATAGATGAGGAAACTGAGACAAATAGAGTTAAGTGACTTGCCCAGTCACGCAGCTAGGATGTGTCACAGGCAGAATTTGAACTCAGGTTCTCTTGACTTCAGGCTCAGCACTCTATCCACTGTACAGCCTAGCAGTCCTAATGATGCAGACTGCAATCTCTTCACACGTTAGTAAAATATTTAATTAGTATTTGAGAAAAATTAATTCCCTTATTCCTCAATTGGTTAATGACTGGATAAGTTGAGGTATATCATTATGATGGAATACTATTGCACTATTAGAAATGATGAGCAGAGTGCTTTCAAAAAAACCATGAAAGACTTACATGAAGTGAAGCAAAGTGAAGGGAACAGAACCAGGAAAACATTGTACACAATAACAGCAACATTGTAAGGATAATTAACTGTGAAAGACTTAGCTATTTTCTGCAATTCAGTGATTCAAGACAATTCCAAAGGACTTATGATGAGAAATTCTATCCACCTCCAGAGAAGAGCTGATGGAGTCTGAATTCAGATTGAAGCATACTTTTAAAACGCTATTATTCATGTGTGTGTTTTCTTTTGCAACATAGTTAATAAGGAAATGTTTTGCATAACTGTACATATATAATTTTGCTTTCCTTCTCAAGGCAGGTAGAGGAGGGAAGGAATTTGGAATTCAAAATTAAAAAAAAAACAACTAAACTGAAACTATTTTATTTACATGTAATTGAGAAAAAGAAAAAATTAAATGTAAAAATAAAAATTAATGCCCTGTCAATGAGCCCTCTGTTGATGAGACTGACCATCAGAAGATACAAAGTCTAGTTTTATCAGGCCTATACACAAAAGTTTTCTAGTCTGGTAGGACCTAATAAGGAGTCAACTTTTTTTTATGATTCTTAGTACAGCCCTTAGGATCCCAGAGACACTTAGACTTCACCACAGGGAACAAGCATGAGCACTTTAACGAAGGAATATATACATATATATATATTTTTTTCATACATATACATATAGTTATAATTTAAATATAATATTTATTTTTATATACATATATGTAAGTTTGAATAAGTTAAAATCAATTCTATTTTATGAAGTTCTTTTTTAAGACTCAAAGACTTTTTGGAAGGTGTGTGGGAGTACAGAAGTAAAGCAGAGCATATTGTGAAATGATAATCACATGAAAAGCAAAATACAACATTAAAACTTTACAAAGAAGATAGGCACAGAGGAAAAGGAACAGAGGAGGGAAGGAGAAAGAGAGAGAGACAGAAATAGATATGACAATTATATACATTTGAAATTTAAATATAGAGAAAAAATAGCTATCTTTTCTCTACAAATTAGACTGACTTTGATCTAGGCTGTCAGACTTCAAGGGCTCAAGAATTCACTTCATGCTTCCCTATGGTCTATTCTCTATATTGTTTCTCTGCTTTTATAGAATTGGTCCTTGTACTGGGTCTACAATAAAGTTGCAGTATAATCTCGGCCAAATTACTTCTCTCTGTACCTCAATTTCCTCATATGAAAAGTAAAGGCATTACACTAAATTACTTCTATGGTTCCTTCCATCCAGTTCTAAGATTTCATTGTGTCAAAAAATGAATATTAATATACTTCTTACATAAATATACTTATATCCATTCACCTTGATCCCCAAGCACACATATGTGTGCATACAAACATACAGACACACATAGACACATACAAACACAATGGTTTGGTAAATATAGATACTTGAAGGGGAGATGCTACTTCCTCTCCTAACCTGATTGGAAAAATGAAATGAATTTTCTACCTTCCCACCCCCTCCAACATGACCCTTTTAGGGGCCAAAGTTCACCAAGTGTGTATATGTCACAAACTGTGGTCCTTCAAAAACTATGGTCAAAATACTGCTATTAGCATGTGAAAGAGACAAATGCACATAGAGAAAAGGAGGAACAAAGAATTGAATCAATGGATGAAAAACTCCACAGTTTCATTTTGAATTGTGCCTTTATTGTTTGAAAGGGGGAAAACTGTTCAAACACCAGTCATTGAAGTTCTTAACATATACAAGGAGAAAGAGAACAAGAAGGCAACAAGTACTTATGAAGTGCCTACTGTGTGTCAGGCACTGAGTTAAGCAAAGCTAAGCTAAGATATCACATTTTGTAGGTGCTACTATTATCCACATTTTGCAGTTGAGGAAACTGAGGCAGAGAGAGAGATTAATAAATATAGCCAGGTCACACAGCTTAGCCTGTGGTTGGATTTGAACTAAGATCTTCCCAACCCTGGGCCCGGATCTCTATCCATTGTCCATGTACCTTTTTCTAAATTACTGCATTAAAAACTAGATGTATAAAGACAGAAGTGAAAATCAGTCCTCACCCTCATAAAGCTTCAATGCCACTAAGGGAATACACATGTAAATGGATAAAAAGGTACTTTATAAGTTGTGTAGGGAGGGAGATAATGTTATCAAGTGTGATGATCCCAAAAGGATTTGTTTTGGAGATACTACATGTGCTAGCCATGGAAGAGAGTTCTAGGGGTGGATGTGAGGAGAACAAGCATCCAGGTATGGGGGAAGGAAATGGAAGGCTAAGTTTCGGGAAGGTCAAGTGGGCCAATTTTGCCCAGGCGTAGGAGTATGTAAAAGGTAGAGTACAATAAACCTCAAAAGGTTAAGTCAGATTATGAAGGGCTTGAAATGTTAAAAATGAAAAATAATGGTGAATATATAAAGCTATCGGGGAACATGGTATAAGAAAACTTGGACATTAGTCTTTCCCACTGATTAGTATGATCATAGGGAAGTCATAGTCAAAACTTTGGGACAAATTTTTCTCATCACCAAAACTGATGGTTTGACCAACTGTATTCAGAAACAAAATTTAGACAGTTTTAAACCACATATCAAAATAACCTCAAAATTGGGAACTTGGCTTGAATACAAAAAGTCAGATCTTAAGTTGAAAATGAGAGGAAACCAAAACTAGATGCCTTTCACAACTGTGTCTAGGGCAAGAATCCTTAACCAATCAAGAAAGAGAAGTTATCATAAAAGGCAAAATAGGGAGTTTTGGTTACCTAAAATTCAAAAGCATGAATAACATCAGTATAGACAGAATAAGAAAATCCTAGGAACATTTGAATGACCAGAGACAAAGTGAAATGAGAAGAGTCAAAAGATAGTCAGTAAAAGACTGTCAACAACATGTGAAACTGAACAACGGAGGCTAATAATGACACCAGAAAACAGATAATGAGACGTGGCTCCCTCCTCATGGAAGATCCGCAGGGGGCAGAATGTTATATATATTGTCATATGTGATCACTGCATCTTGTGTTTTTATTTGTTTTCTAGCGTTACAAGAGAAGGTTAATTCAGGAAGCAAAGATGAGCTAAATATATCAATAAAAGTTTTTGAAAAAAATTCTTTTTAATTAGTGGATTGGACTAGATACTTAAAGTTTTTCTAAACTCTTTGTCTTCGGTACTACACCTTTTTCTCTCTATTCCTTCTTTCTTACAAAGATTCAACAAACTTTTAAGTTCCAAGGAAGCTAGGAAATGATTTGTGAAGGTAAATAAATAGGAAAGAAGGTTATTGGCTGGTATGAAAAAAATTCCCTGAGGCTCAAACCTAAATAATCAACCCATAAACACTCACCTTCTCACCAAGGAAAAGGAGTAAATCTGTCTGAGCTCCATCTACATGGAATTTTTTCCTATTTTTTTTTTGTAATTTCTTATATGTGTGTGTGTGTGTGTGTGTGTGTAAAAGTGTATATGTATCTCAAGCTTCCTGTCCAACCTTTGTTCATGCTACTCCCTATGCAAGAAATATCTTCCCATTCTCCATTATCTCTGCCTGCAGAAATCCTCCTTACCTATCCTTTCCAATCTAGCTCAAATTCTAGCTTCTCAATGAAGCATTTCCAGATCCCAGTGCTCACACTAAGCTTTCCCCATCTTAGCACTAAGTTTTCTCCTTTCTTCTTCATTGCCTGCTTGTTAATATCTCTTGCAAGATCACTGAAGGCAAGGTCTATATCTTGTTTACTCCTCATGTCTCCCTCCACTGCTTGGCACAATGCTTTGCATGCTTAAAAATATGTACATACTTCATCTGACATATGAGGAAACTGACACCTTAAAAGATTGCATAATTTGGCCAAAGTTACAGAACTTTTTAGCATTTGAAAGAGGGTAAGGAAATGGCAAAGAGTAAAGTAAATAAAGAAATGATAGGATTGAGGTTTTAGCAGAACAAAGAAAGGAGTAAGATGGAAGATATCATTTTACTAACATCAGCAACAACATCATTTGTTTCTAATACGACTTCATCTTCTCAGGAAGTGGAAAGTCAGTGACATTGTTCAAGGCTCAGGGAGGATCAAGGTTGACAAAGAGCTTTCAAAGTTTTCGACTTGTCACTTCTTGCCATTTCCTTGGCCAAAAGAACTGGGACTGTTTTGGGTTTGTGAGATGAAATGGAAGCCGATTATTTTAAGATATCCCATCTAATAGTTGTATAACCTAACTTCTCCGGAACTCAGTTTTTCCATCTGTAAAATGAAATGGTCAGAGTATATGATCTCTAAGGTCCTCTTCAGTTTTATAAATCTATTAATATTGTTCTAGGTAAGTAAAAGAGTACCCTTATTCTTAAGACTGTGTCAAGTTCAATCACAGTGTTACACATGCTCTGAAGCTATGAACTCCCACTTCAATTAATGAGTCGGTGTCTTCAGAGCATACCCAGTCAGTCCTCTCAGGGCTCTAGGAACACTTCCTGAAGAGTTGGAGGTTGTCTCTCTAATTTCAAACCCTGAATGGTGTATCATATAGTTAGATCCAATTAACTTTTAGAGAGAAGTCTTTATTAAAGTGATATAATAAAAAGAGTAGGTTAAAAAAAAAAACATCCCCCCAGAAGTCTGTGGCTCAATCTCCCTCAGGGACACATAGAGTTCAGGGGAATGTGGGTGCAAGCTTAGAAAGTCTATGAGGCAAAGGGGTAACTCACAGCTCCTAGAAATCCCTTTTCAGGGTCCCTTAAGATGCTCCTCTTTGTTATGGTGCTGTTTTCTGTTGGGCTCTTTGTAAAGTAGTGAATCCAAGTCCAGTTTATTCTTGGTTCACAATGCAACTGCTGGTCTATTGCTGGGAAGTTGGTAAGACACAGATGGAAAGTTCTTTGGGCATCTGAACATGGTTCTCATCTGGCCAGGCAGAGGTGAAGGGAGGAGGCCAAGCATCTACTCCTTCCACAACTGATTCTTTCTCAGAAGTGAATTTATTTCTTCTCTGCCACCCAGATGCTTGACCAACTCTGAGTCCTTCTCAGGCCCACACTGGCTTGATACTTTATAGACAATTCCATGTCCAAATTATCTTAATGAATCTAAATATTCTGCCTGCGTTACACCATTTTCTGTTTACCATTTGGCTCTTTAGATACTTTAGATGGCTCAACAGTGACATCTAAATTGATGACGGCCTTTTTTGCATCTAATTGAAAAGTCTTTGGCTGATTTGATCCATTCAAAACCCATTATCACTTGGTTAAGACCCCTTGATTAGCAAAGTATGGAAGAGAAGAGGTATTTGACCACCAAAATGAAGATCTACAAAGCCTTTATGCTCACTTCATTGTTGTATGCCTGTGAAACCTGGATAGTCTACCAGCATCATGCCTGGAAACTGAATAGCTTCCATTTGAATTCTTAGGAAGATTCTGAAGATCATCTGGCAGGATAAGGTATCGGATGCTGAGATCCTTACTCACACTAAACTGCCAAACATATCAAACTCTGCTTCAGAAAGGACAATTCCAATGGATTGACCACACTGTTCAAATGCAAAACTTAGGCTTGCCAAAAAGACTTTTGTGGAGAACTCACACAGGGCAAGTGTTCACATGGTGTTCAGAAAAAGCAATACAAGGACACTCTTAAGGTCTTTCTCAAGAACTTTGGAATTAATTAACATAGGAGACAGTGGCACAGGACCACTCAGCATGGAGTGCCCACATCAGAGAAGGTACTGTGCTCTATCAGCAAAGCAGAATTGAAACAGTTCAAAGGAAATGCAGGATGCGCAAATTTAGAGTATCCACCCCAAATGTTCACATGGACTATTTGTGCCCACCCTGTGGTAGAGCATTCCAAACTCATATTGGTCTGATTGGCCACAGTCAAACATATTGAAACTTGACTTTAGCATAGTGATGTCATTTTGGTCCTCTTTAATAATGCAGGATAACAATTATCACCTGGTTAGGATACCAGGTTACCATATTTATCAGTTAAATTCAGTGACACCTTAATTTCATCCTATTAATCTTCTACCTTCCTGAAACACCATGAGCTTTCTCCAAATTAGCATTTTTGTTTATTTATTTGAAATCAAAATAACACCAAAAAAACAGCTCTACAATTTGCAAAAATATAACTTCTCTTTATCAAGAGGACAAACAGCTAATCATGCCAGGTTTCCATGTAAATGTAAGTAAAACTAACCTATTCCTTAGTAAGTTCAGTTGGATGTTACATGTCAGATTTGCAAGATAATACTCACAGTTGGATGACTTTCCAATTATTTTATTCAAACTGGAAATCTATAGGAGCTTTGCATTTTGCATGCAATCAATGTCACAAACTTCATTTCACATCTGAGATCAGATTATTCCAACTGAATCCTGTGCCATGTGCTACAGTTCCCATGCATTTTTTAAAAAATAAGCTTTTATTGATGTCTTTTTTTTACATCATCTAATTTTCCCAAGTATCTTTCCTCTTCCCTGCTTCCCAGAGAGTCATCCCATATAACAAATGGCATTTTTTAAAGACAAAAAGAAAAAAGGAGGAAAAATCAGGACAGTCAATCAATACATTGAAAAAGTCTGCAAACGTGAACAATGTGTAACACCTGTGGACCTCTCACCTCCAGGAAGGGGTGAACTGGGAATGTCTGCTCACATTTCTTCCTTTCAGCTCTGCTGATTTTGCTACATTCACTTTTTGATTGTTATGTGTGTGGTTCTTTCCATTTGCATTGTTGTAGTCATCATGTATACTATTTTCTTGGCTGTTTACTTCACTATGCCCTATCAGTTCTTGTAGGTCTTTCCCTGCTTCTCTGTATTCATTTATATTCATTATTTCTTTTTTGAGTGTTTTGGTTTTTTTTTTGCTTTTTGGAGAGGGGAAGGTAGGGCAATTGGGGTTAAGTGATTTGCCCAAGGTCACATGGCTAGTTTTGTGTTAAGTGTCTGAGGCCGGATTTAAACTCAGGTCCTCCTGACTCCATGGCCGGTGCTCAATTCACTGTGCCACCTACTCACCCCATATTCATTATTTCTTACAGCACAATAATATCAATTACATTTGTTGCCACAATTTGTTGGTTAGCCATTCCCTAATCAATGAAGACCTACTTTGTTTCCAATTCACTGTTATCACAAAAAAAGTTGCTAAAAATATTTTGGTGAATATGGGGACTTTCTTCTTATCAATGACTTCCTTGAAATATAATAAACCCATAACTGGAATCTCTGGGTCAGAGGGCACGGACATTTTAGTCATTTTATTTGCATAATTCCAAATGGCTTTCTTTTAAAAATGTTTATATTAAATTATTTCATTAAACATTTCCCAATTGCAAGTAAATTTTTCTAACATTTATTTTTTAAAACCTTGAGATCCAAATTCTTTCCCTCCCTCCTGCCCTTCCCCCACCCACTGAGAATGTAAGCTATATGATATCCATTGTACATGAGAAATCATGTAAAACATATTTCCAGACTTCTGAAGGCTGAGCCAAGATGGTGGAATAGAGAAAGCGCTCAGCTGAGTCTTCTCAACATGCCCCTCCAGACAGCTTTAAAATAACACTTCAAACTGAGTTCTACAGAGGCAAAACCAACAAAAGGTCAGAGTAAGACTTTCTTCCAGGCCAAAACGACTTAGGAGGTTGGAAAAAGAGATAAGTGACATGGGGGTAGAGGATGACCTGAGGCCCATGTGGAGGAAATACCAGTGGTAGAGGTAGGTGGGGATGGCAGAAGCAGCAATAGCATTGGGAACTTTCAAGCCAGAGATGGAAAGGGGACTTGGCAACTTCTCAGAAAGAGATGGTCTTTAAAAAGAGATTAGCATCCTGTGCTAGCCCTGAATACAAGAACAAATGCTGTTTAACACTCAGTTGCCTGTACCCATTTTTGGTCATAATTCAAGGGAAGAGAGGAACACTTTTGGTCAAGAGGGAGCAGAAGTCCTAAGGGGCAGTATTACTTTTAACACAAAAGATCAGAGACTCTGAAGAACAGTATCACTTCTGATCCCAAGGGATCACAAACTCTGAGGATCAGTTTTAATCCTAATGAATCAAGGCCCCTTCCTTGCTAAGGACCAGAATAGAGACCAAGAGAGTAGTGACCACATCTCTCTCCAGATCATAGCACTTAGGAAATACTGAAAACTTCTAAACCCCCAGAACTAGTTCTGAAAATAGCAGTTCAGAAAAAACCTGAAGCTTAAGACAGGGTCCCTCCTTCTTCCCCTGATGCTGGGAACAGGGATCAACTTCAACATGAAGTTCAAAACCCAGAAATAGGGTGGGAAAATGAGCAAATAAGGAAAAAACCCATAACCATAAAAAGTGATTATGGTAACAGAGAAGATGAAGCCACAGACTCAAAGGCCATGAAATCAAAACATCTACAAGCAAAGTTTCAAAGAAAAAGAAGCTGGAGTCTGGGGAGAGGTCTAGTCACTGTCCTCCTGTTCTGTGCTCTTGTTCTTACCTGGAAAGGGCCCCTGTTTCTTTAAGACTGAGCCTGGTCCTCTCTCCAATATGGAAATATGATACGGAACTGGGCAATGAGAGACATAGCTGCTAAATGGAACCCAATCTTACTCCCAGAGCTAGTGCAGGGGTCCCTTGAGCTTTCTTGAGCAAATGTTTGGTTCCCTTACTGACCCTGGGCATTGGGCTGTTTTCCCCTGCTGTTTCTGCTGCCACAGCCAGATACCACCACCACTGGTGCCTTGTGGCTGTGTTCTTGAACAGCCTCCACCTCAGTGTTTGTGGAGCTCTCTTTCTGTCTTCCTATGCTGCTCTTAGTTGGAAAAATGACTCACTATGACTTTCTTTTTTTTTTTTTCTTTTTTTTGGGGGGAGTTAGAGGGACAGCAGGGCAATTGGGGTTAAGTGACTTGTCCAAGGTCACACAGCTAGTTTTTGTGTATGTGTGTGTGTGTTAAGTGTCTGAGGCTAGATTTGAATTCAGGTCCTCCTGATTCCGGGGCCAGTGCTCTATTCACTGTGCCACCTAGCCGCCTCTTCACTATGACTTTCAATCGACACTTTTGCCCAGATTTCACTTTGGTGATTTATTTAGATTGTTTTGGAGGGTATATGTCAGGAAAGCTCGGTAAAATGTTGCTTTTACTCTACCACCTTGCTCTGTCCCCCACTAGGCAAGACCTTCGTGACTTCCTCAGAAGTTATCATTCTTTCTCTTAAGATTATATTTAATTCTCCATGCATGTATTCCTTTCTACTTGCCCTGGCCCAATCCCAGAGTAAAATAGAGGATAGAGTAAAATTTGAGAGTAGGGATTGTTTTCTTTTTTGCCTTTTTAGCTACAGTTTCTAGCATGGGGCCTTTTACAGAGTAGGTTCTTAAATGTTTGTTGAATGGAATAAAATATGGAATTTCAAGACATTCCAACAAACATACCTAACATAAGTTTTTAAGGATGTTCACAGTAAATATTTGGAACTGGGAGACTAATTCTGTGTAATATAAGACCACTGAGATCAATTATGTACATAAACTCATTTTTTTTTTTCACATAAAGAAGGATCATAAAGGCCCAGAAGCAGATCTGGGAGAGAGAGGGAGTCTGGGGAACACTAAGAGAGGTTCTGACATGGCAATGCTAAGCTCCAATATTCCAGGTCAGCAGACCCTATATTTCTAACCATTGAAAATCGAAGGAGAGGAATGGCTAAATCTTTACTCCCTCCTCTCTTTCCCACCTCTGTACTAACAACTGAATAATTCTTCAGGGCAATCAGACATAAATTGAGTCACCTAAAAGAGATCTTTGATTTTAGACTACATCTTTGATTTTAGAGAAGCAAAATGGTGTTATAGAAGAAGTATTGGTCTTGGAACTCCAGAAAATGGGTTTGAATACCAGTTCTGCTGGAAAATTCACTTAATCTGTTTGAGGCTCAGTTTCGTCATCTGTGTATGGGCATAGTAATAACTTCACTTTTTGCTTTATAGTGTTTTATGAGAAAAGCACTTCATTCACGACAAAGGTCTTTATGTACATCAGTCAGTATTATCCTAGAGACAGAGCAAACCAAACTTGGAAGGAAACTTAAGGATCAAGTAATACAAATGTTTATTTTAAAACAACCAAACTCAGTCTAAGCGACTCGTCCAAGTTTGCACACCTAGCAATTGGCAAAGCTAAAAATTAGAGCCTTAGATTTACCCACGCTCAGTTCAGGAAACCATTCCCACTGTATCCCCCAATCAAAGTACTCAAGGGTATTTCCCTCCTTCCTCTAATCCAGTCAGCCATAAAGTGAAAAACCTATCAATCCATCTTTTCTGTATTAGCCCACATTTCTAGGATGGATTTTGCTTTGTAATCTAAGAAGGAAGGAGAAATGATGGTAAGGAAAAGGAAACAAGCATACTCAGGACTATCGGTGCATTTCTGATTTTTTTTACTTTAGAAAATCAAGGTGTTTTTGATTATCACTGACCCCGAGTCTGGGGTCCAAGGGGTCTGAAGTTCAAGAGGTGCTACATCACAATGAACAAATGTGAATAATTGCAATTCACTTACCGTTATTTTAAGATCTCTGTACAGGAAGTTCCAGAGAGGAATTCATAAAACTATTCCATTATCAAAACCATTTTCTTCTTATAATATTTAATCATTGAAATGTCTTTTGAAGAATTGGAACTCTTTTCACACAAAGGTCAGGGATGATATATTGCACAAATCCAAAGCTTGAAGCCCAGCTCAGGCACTATCACCTGATTAGAGTCCTTCATAGAAGAGAATTGAGGAAACAAAAGGTTTTAGAATAAGAAACCAAAACCCTTGATAATGAGTTAAGGTTTTTATAAGTATACACCATGATGGTGACAACAACAACAAGCAGCTAATCATTGAAGAAAGAAAGATCTTCCTGGTTATTCAGCCTCACTTCAGAACAGATGCTAACTCCCCAGGAAAACCAGGGCTAAGTGCAAAGAGATAGTGCAACCTTGAAAGCTTTCAAGGGAATCTGGTGATCTACAGATTCCATGAATTGAAATGAAATTGTTTCTACTTGTCAATCTGATTTGAGCTGATTTATAAGAGATTTGGCAATATCCAGAGTTACATGTTATCTCAAAACGTCGTCTTTGCTCAAATGTTCCAGCATTGTGTAAGCTGCATTCCTGATTTTTCTAGCCACAAGATGGTGTGTGTGTGTGTGTGTGTGTGTATGTGTGTGTGTGTGTGTGTTTAAGCAAGCTGTGGGCTGTGATGAAACTATTTTCAGTTAATGTCCATTTCTTGCTAACTATTTCAGAAAGGAAAGATAACTTTTACCTGAGGGATTTCTGGGGAGATTGAACTGAGAAAAATTTAACAGTTGGTAATTGGGTCACAGCCTCTCACACTATTGCTTCACTTCGAGAAGAATAACAAAGCTGAAATCAATATTTACATGTAGAAAGAGTTTCCCAAATATTTGTTTTCTTTGCAATTGCTAAGTATGAAAGTAGTTTGGCTGCAACACTGCATTTTTTTCATCTTTTACAACCCCAAAGAGGGAAGTTATGAATCCCCAGATACTTGTCAATGTCCTGTGTTTTTATAATTCCTCCCCATGAATGCTTCTATGATTCAAGTTTTCCAGTTAATTTTTTTTTTATCTTGTGGGATGCGTAGTATATTCCTTGATAATCAATAAGCCAAGAAGACCCTGCTCTTGCCAGATATTAAGGAAAGTAGTAAAGAACGTACTTTTGGGAAGTGCATGGAGGTTATGTCTAACACTCACACACACATGCACACATGTACACATGCACAATATATACTTATACATGCATACATGCACACACGCACACACATGCATACACACAATGGTTTGGCAAAATGACTGGCTGATTTTAAGTAAGCAACTAGTCATTTTACAAACAAACACTTAGGAGCCAGTTCTTAACTATTGCTTACTTACTTTTAACTATTTAATTTTAAAATAATCTGTAATAAATATATTTCTATCACTAAAAACAGCAACAATCATCATCTCTGTCTCCTGAGTCCTCTGGCTTCCTTCAAGTCTCATCTAAAATTTCACCTTTTATTAGAAGCCTCTTCTGATTTCCCTCTCTTGATTATCTCTAATTTATCCTTTATTTATCTTGTTTTCGCTCGTTTGTTTTTTTTTTTTTTTGCATATCATCTCTTCCATTAAACTGAGAGATCCACCTCCACCAGAAAGAGGAATCTCTTTTGCCTTCCTTTGTATTCGCAGGGTTTAGTATATCTATCCCTTGGCACATAGTAGGTGTGAAATAAAAAATTATTGATTATTGGCTGACAATCATTTGAATTAAGCCACATTCATAGTAGTACAACATCCAGATTAATGGTGGCAAATGTTCCATTGTTGTACTAAATGGACAACAGCTGGAGTTTTAGAATCTGCTCTAATATTAGTGAGTCTATACTTTCAGGAGATGATTATCGAACTGGGGTTTCATGGAGTCCAATGAAATCATTGGGTCAACGCTATTCTATCCTATCCCTATCTAATGACACGTTGGTGAGGGTAAACATCATTGTAAGGTCAGGAAACAAATACAATGTCACAAAAACAACGTTTGAAGGAATAAAGATGTTTAGGCTGAAGAAGAGAATAATTAAGGAGGATGTCGTAACTGCTCACATATTAAACTGGAGGTTGAATGAAGGAGACTTATTTCATTGTTTCAGAATGATAGGTGAAAGGAAGTTACAGGGAGGTAAATTTTCATTCAATGTAAGAGTTTTCTTGAAATTGGAATTTCTCCCAATGGAATCAGCTGCCTTGTGCTTTTTAGCTAGCTCATCTGAACTGACATTATTCAGACAGAGGCTGAATGGCCATTTGTCAGGGGTGTCACGGCAAGGATTCCTGCTTTGGCTTGAAGGTTGAGCAAGTTGACCTCTGATGTCCTTTCCAAGTCTAAGATTCTGTAATTTCAGCTGTGAGGTGATAAGAGCCTGAATTTACACACTGATAGTGTCACTGGGGTCTCTAATCATATCATCCTTAGACATTTAAAGTTACCAAAGTTCTTGTAATTGCCCAAACTGATGGTCTTCTCTCATTTCTTATCCATTTTGAACTCTGAAACATTTGACCCCGCTGATCATCTCCTTCTCGTAGCCTCTCCCTTCTCCCTGACTTTTCCTGACATTTCTCTCCCTGGCTTCTTTCTCTATTTGACTAGTCACTCTGCATCTCCTCCTTTGGATCAGCATCCCTGTCTCACCCCCGTCTGCATCAGGCTCTGATCTGGGCTTTTTTCCCTTCTCTTTGTACACAATTGTTCTTTTGGTAACTTCACCTGCTTCCATGTGTTCAATTATCGTCTCTCTGCAGATGATTTCCAGATCGGTATTTCCAGTCCTGATCTCTCTCCTGAACTCCAGTCTTGTATCACTGATTATTAGGCATTTTGAATTGCATGCACGGTAGGCATTTTAATCTCAACATGCCTGAAAAAGAGCTCATCTTTTTTCTACCCACTCCCCAAACCCTCCCTTTCCCCTAACTCATTCATCTCTGTCAAGAGAGCTACGATGATTCCAGTCATCCTGGTTCATAGCCTTGGAACCATTTGAAATTCTTGCCTCTCCCTCATCACTCATCTGATGGGTTTCCAAGTCTTGTCAAATTTACCTCCACAGTATATCTAGTTCTAGTATCTGTCTTCTCATTTGAGAGATAAATGACCAGAGTGCTGGCCATGAGGAGACCTGAGCTCAAATCTAGCCTCAGAAAGTTTCTAGCTATGTGAGTGTGGGCAAGTCACTTAACATATATTTCCTTAACTGCAACATGGGGATAATAATTGGCAACAAAATACAAGTGCCTCTCCTTTCTATTATTTTTGGATTTAGTTTCTTTGAAAGAAATGATCAGAAAGAAACTTAATTGTATTTACTTGGGAATGATTGCTAAACTTTTCTTGTTCTTTTTAAAGTTTAATTTAAAATTTTTATTAACAGAAAACTGTTTTCTCTCCTCTTGTTCTCCCCCCCATTTGGGAACTTCCCCAATGAGTTTCTTTGTAAAAATAGACATCATCAAACAAAAAAGTTCCCTCACTGACCATCTTTAAAAAAATGTATACCATTCTGCACCCTGAATCCATCATGTCCCTATTAGAAGATGGATAGCATGCTTTTTCATTAGTCTAGATGTTATAGAACCATGAATGGTTATTGCATTGATTGAAGTTCTTACAGCTTTCATAATTTTTGTTTGTTTTTACATTGTTGTTGTTATTTAATAAATTATTCTCATTATTCTGCTTGTTTAACTCTTCATAAATTTATACATTTTCAAAATTGCTCTTTTATCATTTTGATAGCGTAGTATGTTTTTCTCCTCATTCTGGTGATTATACCCTGCATTGGTTTATACAGACTTTCCATGTCTTTTTTGAATTCATCAATTCCCTCATTTCTTGCAGAAAAATAATATTCCATTCTACTTAAATGCCACAATTTGTTCAGCCATTTCCCAATTGATGAGCGTTCCTTAGTTTCCATTTTTGCCACCACAATGACAAAAGAAAATACCTTCACTTTGTTATTATAAGTGTTGGCAAAAAGAAAGCAAGTTAGCTAAGATGGGAAGAGCAGGCAACAATAATTAAAGGAAGGTTAAAGCAAACCTTGAAGACCAATAGAATTTGAGCAGCTGAAATAATTTTTTAAAATGATCTGCAAAGCTTATCTACAAAGAATTTCTTTTGAAATTCCAAACACGAGGTTGAATGTGGAGGCGATCCTAAATTAACCTCACAAAGGACTAGATACATTATGATTCCTCTAATACAGTATCAAAAACCATTGAGAATGCAAGTGATGAGGATTTGAAACATAGAACTTAATTGGGATTGGCATACAGATGATTTCTTGTGTTCAAGGTGTGACATGAAAGATCGTTACATACTGTTCATTTTTTATGACACACTGAAAATCACTGAAAATCTTAGTCTTGAAGAACTATAGAAGCTGTCTATTCCAATCTGCACTTAAATGAATATGAATCCCTGCTACTTAATCTCTGAGAAGTTGTCCTCCAGTCTCTACTTAAAAATGTCCAGTGAGAAAGAAGTCATTGTTTTCAGAGGCACTTGATCTATATTTGAACAACTGCAATGAGAAATTTTTCCTTATGTCAAAACTGATATTTGGTTCTTTGAGGTTTCTGCTCATTGCTAATACATCTGTCCTCTGTGGTCAAGAGGAAACATATTAAATTCCTTTTCCACATACCAGGGGATACTTGAAGATATAGATATAGATATAGATATAGATATAGATATAGATATATAGATATATATGTGTGTGTGTGTGTGTGAATACTTGAAGATTTATAGATATTTATGTCTCTATCTCTATTGTTCTATCTATCTATCTATCTATCTATCTATCTATCTATCTAGAGAGAAAGAGATTATGCATTTTATAAATTTTCTCTTGTCCATTCACTTCCTTTAAATTAAACCTTGTATGGCATGATTTTGAGTCTTTTTACTATCTTGGTTACTTTTCTCTGGATATACTCCATTTTGTCAGTATATTCCCCCAAATGTGGATCCAGACTTGAACATAATGCTCTAAGATGTAGTCTTACTGAGGTAGAGTATGGCAATGGGATACTGTTACTGCATCTTAAGATCAACCTAGTTTTGCTATTTTGGGCTACCATGTCACATGAGAATGGCTTATTTTGAGGTTGCAGTTCATTAAAATCCTTTGTCACGTGAACAGCTATTTAATCCATATGTAGTATTTTGCATTTATCCCTATAAAATTACACATATTAGATTTAGGAAATTATTGTCTAACAAATTCTCTTTCTATGAATTTAATAAATATATTAGTGATTAGCATAGTGCCTGGCATATAGTAACTATTTTGCAAATGTTTTTTTAATTCAATATTATTTACATCTTTACTGATACCTTGGAACAGGTTTAAGAACAGAATCCGCTAAGAATTCCCCTGTTCTCTGGTCAGCAATAATATGTTGTCATTCTCTGGATCTGGTCATTCCACAAACTTTAAGCCCAGATAGATTATCACACCTTCTACTTTTAGTTCAGGGATATAATGGGAAAAAAGATCCCTTTGTCAGACAGCTTGATAAATCTGTGTACTATGGCAAAGTAATAGCAATAATAGCTAACATTTATATAGTGCTTTTAATGGGCCAGACACTATGTTAAGAACCACAATGACAAATATTTCATCTGATCTTCACAACAATGAAAGGCAGGTGCTATTATTACCCCCGTGTTTTAGAATTGAGGAAACTGAGGCAAAGTTTAAACTACTTGCCCAGAGTCACATAGCTAGAAAATATCTGAAGCTAAATTTGAACGCAGGTCCTCCTGGTTTGAGACCTGGCACTCTATCCACCCTGTGCCACCTAATATAGTACAGTACAGTATCAGTAATACATACTGCATGACCACAATCCAACAATCTACTTTTTATATAAACTTAGTAGAGGAGATGGTTTAAGCTTATGATTCCATTGGTGTATGGAAATCCTAAGAAGGAAATTCCTTCAACAAGGGCAGATCAGCAGTCAATCTCAACTTAGAGTTTTAGAGAGATGACTACAACCTTTAGAGGTTAACCATTGGTGTTGCTGTGATCCAATTAAGACATAGATTCATGACATGACATGACATGAGGCTTGAATGATGCTTGGAGTTGTTAGAATTATAAAAATCTGATCTTGGCCAAAAAGGTTGAAGACATTGAAAGAAAGGTAATTCCTAGACTCCTAAAATCCTAGTAATGTCTTCTGAATACTTTGACCAAGACCCTGAAAATACACTTTCCAATTCAAACCAAGAGCTATTCTAGTCTTCTGGATTAGGCAGTTGTTGTTGTTTGTTTTTGTTTTTTTTTTTTACTATAAATATACAGAGCTCCCTCTGAGTTACAATGCAGACATTACACCAAAACCGCCCTTTTCTACCTTTCTCTTGATTCCTTTTCTCCTTTTGCCCAATTGTCAAAAAATAGTTCAATTTAGCTGGATTTGTGTTTGATGAGTCAACAAAAATTTATAATGATCACTGCTTTCTTTTCTAAATGCTTAAAAACTATACATTTAGTAAAGTTTTCTAGAAAATTTATCGAAATGCCAAATCTTACTGGTAGATAATTGGGAAAAAAATCATGTTCCCTCACCCATTTTATCTTCACAAGAACAGGGAGGCAGCCTGGAATAGCAGAAAGGGCACTGGAGTCAGGGTTGAGAATAAAATCCAGACATTAGTGCTTAGTAACTCTATGGTCTTGGACAGAATCACAGAATTTGAGAGTTGGAAAGGATCTTAGGAGTCATCTGATCTAGTATAGTGATGAAAAGAATTCAGTCTAGAACGTGTTTCATGTGTGGTCATTTAGCAACTATTTAAGGACCTGCAAAGAGAAGAAATCCACTATTTCTCAAGGCAACCCATTCCATTTGTCGACAGCTTAAAGTATTAAGAAAACTGTTCTCACATCAAGAAGATAATTTCTTTGTAGCTTTCACCCTTTCTTCATAGTCCTGCCTACTGGGGCCAGACAGAGAAATGCTAACCCTGACAGCCCTTCAAATAGTTGGAGACCTCTATCATATACCCAATAGATCTTCTTTTCTCCAGTTTCTTCAACCAATCTTCATGTATGATGAACTTGTGACCCTTGACCATCCTGAACATCCTCCTCAGGACACTTTTCAGCTTTTCAATGTCTTTCTTAAATTGTGGCACCCAGAACTGAAGGTAATCCAGATGAGGTCTAGAGGAATATATCCTGATAGGAGTATAGTAAAGTGAGTAAAGTGAGCAATCCATAGACAATTACTTCTCTAGGCCTGTAAGCTATATTTCTCTTAATGTGACACAATACTGCATTGGCTTTTTAAAACTCTCTCTTTGATGATTAATATTGAGTTTTTAGTTGACTAAAAGCCCATATATTTCAAAAGAACTATTATCTGTTGAGGCTTTTTCCATCTTATACTTGTAAACTTGATTTTTATGCCCACATTAAAAAACAAACGTGTTTATTCTTTTTAAAGAATGCTTTTATTTCTTTTTCTCATCTACATGTAAAAAGAACTTTCACATTAATTTTTAAAATAATTTTTTTGAGTTTCAAATTCCCTTCCTCGCTCTCCCCAATTCTCCTTCTTTGAGAAAGCAAGCACTTTGATATAGATTATACATGTACAGTCACATAAAACACAATTCCAAGTTAGCCGTGGTACAAAAGAGAAAAGACCAAAAGAAAAATAAAATAAAAAACAAATGCTTCAATTTACATTCAGACTCCATCAGTTCTTTCTCTATAAATAGATAATGGTTTTTATCATTAAGTCCCATCTTATATCACTGTATTGCTGGGAAAAGCTAAGTCGTTCACAGTTGACCATGCTATATTGCTATTACCGTGTACAGTGATCTCCTGGTTTGGCTTAATTCACTTTCCATTAGTTCATATAAATCTTCCCAAAATTTTCTGAAACCATTTCACTTGTCACTTTTTATAGCATAATAGTATTCCATCACAATCATATACCACAACTTGTTTAACCAGTCCCCAATTTACTGGGGAGCTTTTCAATGTCTAATTCTTTAACACCACCAAAAAAGCTGTTATAAATATTTTTCTACTTGTAAAACCTTTACCTTTTCTTAAAATCTCTTTGGGATATAAACCGAATAGTGGTATTGCTGGATCAAAGGGTTTGCACAGATTTATAGCCCAGTGGGTGTAGTTCCAAATTGTTCTCCAGAATGGTGTAATTTGCATTTTTTTCTAATCAATAGTGATTTAGAAGAATTTTTTTCAAGTGACTATAGATAGCTTTTATTATATTTGAAAACTTCCTATTCATATCTTTTGACCATTTATCATTTGGGGAATGACTTAAATTGTCATAAATTCGACTTACTTCTCCACATATTTTTTTTTTTAATTTTTGGAGAGGTTAAGTAGGGCAATTGGGATTAAGTGACTTGCCCAAGGTCATTTGGCTATTTTGTGTTTAGTGTCTGAGGCCAGATTTGAACTCAGGTCCTCCTGACTCTGGGGCTGGTGCTCTATTCACTGTGCCACCTAGCTGCCCTTCCCCATATATTTGATCAGAGAAACTTTTCCTCCAGTTTCCTGATTTTCTTCTAATGTTGACTGCATTGGTTTTGGTTGTGCAAAAATATTTTTTTTTAATTTCATGCAATCAAAATTACCCATTTTGCATTCCACAATGATCTCTATTTCTTATTTGGTCAAAAATTCTTCCCTTATTCATAAATAGATGAGATAAAGTATTTCATGCTCCCCTAAATTGCTTATGATATCACCCTTTTAAAAAAAATCATGTACCCATTTTGACCCTATCTTGGCATATGTGTGAGATGTTGGTATATACCCAGTTTCTGTTTTCCAGTTTTGCAAGCAGTTTTTGTGAAGTAGTGATTTCTTTTTCCAAAAGCTTGGATCTGTGATTTTGTCAAACACTAGATTAGTATGGTCATTTACTTCTCTGTATTGTATACCTAATTTATTCCACTGACCTACAACTCTATTTCATTAGTAGCTTTGTAATACAGTTTAAGATCTGGTACAGTTAGTTCATCTTCAAATTTAAAAAAAATCCCTTGATATTCTTTATCTTTTGTTCTTCCAATTGAATTTTGTTATTATTTTTTGCTGCTCTGATAATTTTTTTTTTAATTTGCTGGATATGGCACTAAATAAATGAATTAATTTAGGTAGAATTGTCATTTTATTATATTGACTCTGCCAACTCATGAGTAATTAATATTTTTCCAATTGTTTAGATCTGACTTTATTTGTGTGAAAAGTGTTTTATAATTGTGTTCATATTATCCCTGGGTTTATCTTGACAGGTAGATGTCTAAGTATTTTATATTTTCTGCAGTTCTTTAAAAGGAATTTCTTTTATCTCTCTCTCCCTGTTGGAGTTTGTTTATAATATATAGAATTGTTGATGATTTACATGGATTTATATTGAATCCCACAATTTTCCTTAAGTTGTTAATTATTTCAACTCACTTTTAGTTGATTCTCTGGGATTCTCTAGGTATACCATCCCATTAGTGGAAAAGAGTGATAATTTTGCTTCCTCCTTGATTGTTCTAATAGCTTTAATTTCTCTATCATGTCATTACTATACCTAGCATTTCTAGTACAATATTGAATAATAGTGGTGATAATGGACATTCTTGCTCCACCTCTGAACTTATTGAGAAGGCTCCTAGCTTATCCTTATTAGAGATGATGCTTGATGATGGTTTTAGATAGATATTACTTACCGTTTTAAGGAAAGCTCCTTTTATTCCTGTGCTTTCTATATTTTTATATAAGTATGAGGGCTGTGTTTTGTCAAAAAGTTTTTTCTGCATCTATTGAGATAATCATATGAGTTTGTTGTTTTTGTTGTTGATATGGTCAAGTATACTGATAGTTTTGTTTTTAATATTGAACCAACTCTACATTTCTAATATCAATCCTATGTGGCTATATTGTATGATCTCTGTGATATATTGCTATAATCTCTTTATTAGTATTTTATTTCAATTTTTGCATTAGTATCCATTAGGGTAATGAGACTATAGTTTTATTTTTCTATTTTTCCTCTTCCTGGTTTAGGCATCAGTGCTATATTCATGTCATGGAAGGAATTTGATAGAACTCTTTCCTTGCTTATTTTTCCAACTGGTTTATATAATCTTGGAATTAGTTGTTCTTTAAATGTTTGGTAGAATTCACTTGTGAATCCATCTGGTCCTGGGGATTTTTTTCTCAGGGAGCTCATTAATGTCCTATTCAGTTTCTTTTTCTAAGACACTGTTATTTAAGTATTATATTTCTTCTTTTGCTAATCTGGGCAATTTATATTTTTGTAACTAGCCATCCATTTTATTTTTTTCACAGTTAATATAGCTAACTGTATCTCCCTCCATCCTATTCCCCATCCCACTGTCATTTATTCTATTCTCTCTTTCCTTTCACCTTGTCCCTCTTTAAAAGTGTTTTGCTTCTGATTACCATCTCCACCAATCTGCCCTCTCTTCTATGACTCCCCTTTCTCTTATTCACCTTCCCCTCCTACTTTCCTGTATGGTAAGATTGATTTCTGTGCCCAATTGAGTGTATATGTTATTCCATCTTTGAGCCAATTCTGATGAGAGTAAGATTCACTCATTCCCCCTTCTCTCTCCCCTCTTCCCCTCCACTATAAAAGCCTTTTCTTGCCTCTTTTATGTGAGATAATTTATCCCATTCTACCTCCCTCTTTTCCTTTCTTCCAGTGTGTTCCCCCTTGCCCCTTAATTTTATTTTGAAAAGAAGTTTTTAGATGTCATCCCTTCATATTCAACTCACACGTGTGCTTTTTGTCTACATATACTCCTTCTATCTGCCCTAATCATGAGGAAATTTCTATGAGTTAACAAGTATCATTTTCCTATGTGGGGATGCTAACAGTTTGGACTTATTAAGTCCCTTTTGTTTTCCCTTTCCTGTGTACCTTTTTATGCTTCTCTTGAGTCTTGTATTTGAAAGTCAAATTTTCTATTCAGCTCTGGTTTTTTCATCAGGACTGCTTGAAAGCACTCTATTTCATTGAAGATCCAGTTTACCCCTAGAAGGATTATACTCAGTTTTACTGGGTAAGTGATTTCTGGTTGTAATCCTAGTGCTAAGTCTTGTGTTATCCTGACTATGGTTCCAAGATATTTCAATTTTTTTTCCCTAGCTCCTTGAAATATTTCATCTTTCACCTAAGAACTCTGGAATTTGGCTATACTATTCCTGGAAGTTTTAATTTTGAGATGTCTTTCAGAACATGATCAATGGATTTTTTTTCTATCTCCATTTTGCCCTCTTGTTCTAGGACATCTAGGCAGTTTTCTTTAATTATTTCTTGAAATATGATGTCTAGGCTTTCTTTTATGATCATAGTTTTTGGGTAGTCCAATAATTCTTAGTTTGTCTCTCCTCAAGATATTTTCTAAGTCATTTCTTAAATGAGATACTTCACATTTTCTTCTATTTTTCCTTCTTTTGATTTTGTTTTTACTATGTCAGTGTCTCATGGAGTCATTAGCCTCTACTTACCCATATATAGTTTTTAAGTAATTATCATTTTTTTCCAGTGAACTTTTGTACCTCTATTCCCATTTGCTCCTTTTTGTGTTGTTCTTTTTCTTGGTGATTTTTGTACCTATTTTTCCCACATTTAACCAGTTCTGCTTTATAAGGAATTTGTCTCTTAAATGGATTTTTGTGCTTCTTTTACTATTTGGCCAAACTTTTAGATGTCTTTTTTCTTTAATATTTTTAGGACTTTTTTAAAAAAACCAAGTGGTTGATTTACTTTTCATGATTTTCTTGCATCATTCTCATTTCTTTTCCCATTTTTTTCTCCACCTTTCTTATTTGATTCTTAAAATACTTTATGAACTCTTTCAGAAATTTTTTTTGCGCTTGTGTCTAATTCACAGTGTTCTTTGAAACTTTCCCTGTAGCTGCTTTGATTTTGTTGTCTTCTGGGTTTGTGTCTTATTTTTTTCTGTCTCTATAATAACTTTCTATGGTCACGCTCTTCTTTTTGTTTGTTTTTTTTGCTCATTTTCCACCTTTTTTTTTTTAACTTTTAACTATATGAAAAATTGGGATCTTCTTCTAGGCTGGAGAGGGTACTGTCCTAAGATTCAGGTTTTCTTTTACTGCTCTTTTCAGACCTAGCTTTTGGGAGGAAGGGGGAGTTCTGAAAGCTTTCAGTTCTTCCAATATGGTATGAGCTAAAGAGAAATATGGTCACTGATCTTCTGGCCTATGCTGTTGCCTGGGGGCTTCCACAAGCACTCTTCTCCACCATGGAACTGTGAGCAGATCTTCTGCTTCCCTAATACTGTAAACTTTAGTGTACTAGTGTCCTTTTTAACTTTGGGATCTTGAACTGGAACTGTGTATGAGCAATAAAACAGGCTCCTGTACCCAGTGCCAGCAAAAAGTCTCCTATAATTCCCTTCTGATTACTCTTCTGAACCACCTTCCGCCCCTTACTATCTGTGAACTGAGAGCTCCTGAAGTTTCTGCCCACTGATACAGCTCACCCCCATAGAATGATCTGTGAAGCTTGCAAGGTGGCAGACCACCAACTTGTTGAGAAAGACTTTTCCTGCTCTTCTCCTAAATTGTCTTGGGCTAGAAAATTGTATCACTCCAATATTTTGTTTGTTTGTTTGTTCTGCCACTCCAGAATTTGATTCGAGGCATTATTTTAAAGTTGTTTGGAGGGAGTTTAGGGAGAGTTCAAGTGAGTTCCTGCTTCTCTGTCATCTACGCTCCAGTTACATTTATCCTTAATGAGAATATCATTTTATTATATTCAGCCCTATGCTCTAGCTTGGCATTATCCTTTCAAACCCCAACTGTGTGATCTACTTTGTTCTCTCTCTTTATTTTGAGTAAGTATGGTGACTATTGTCATTTATGCCTTTTTCTAAGTTGTTGATAAAAAATATAAATTGCTCAAGGCAAGACATAGATTGCATTGCTACTTCCAACCTATTTCCAAACATATTGTTTTAAAGTAATTAACATACAATTTTTGAATTTAGACATCCAACTAGCCTGGAGCAGAGATTGGATTTGTGACTTTCAATATTCCTTCTAGTTCTAAATCTATGACTCTGTGTTTTAAAATTTAAGTTGATCAACAAGTTTCCTCCTCAGTCATTTTGGTCTCTTTGGAGATTTCTTTTTAATATTTTTTATTTGAAGAATTTGTTATCAGTGTGTTCTTGTCAATCTGACAGGTCTCTTGAGCCTATATTCCCAGAAGAATTCTTTTGCTGTTCAGTTGTTTCAGTCATGTCTGACTCTTAGTAAGCCCATTTGGGGTTTTCTTGGCGAAGATACTGAAGTGGTTTGTGATTTCCTACTCTAGGTCATTTTACAGATGAGGAAACTGAGGCAAATAGGGTTGAGTAATTTCCTCAGAATCACAGAGCTAGTAAATGTCTGAGGATAGATTTGACTTTGGGCCTGGCATTGTAACCATTATACAACCCAGGTGTGGTTAGGCTACAGGTTCAATTCAATAAAAAATTCAATTAGTGGATGAATAAACATTTATTTAGAACTATCCTCTATATACTATGCTAAACCTTGGGATTACAAATGCAAAAATGAAATTGGCCTTGCCCCCAAGAAGCTTACATTCTAATCGAGGACAATAATTCATGCAAGGACATAATGTCCAGGGAAGAGAGTTTTGGTCTTGGGAGTCATGGAGCCATAAAACATTGTATTGACATGTATTTTCCAAAAGTATTGAAATACTGAATTGTTGGGGGGGCAGAGCCAAGATGGTGGCATAGGAGCAGCAAGGTATGGCAGCTCCCACACAGCCACCTCAAAATACCCAGAAAATATGACTCTAAACAAATGTTAGAGCTCTAAAACGCACACGAATATACTTCCCGCTGAAGGCAGCTTGGCTAGGAGGGACCATCTCAGCGCTGGGAGCCAAAACCAGCCCAGCCTGAAACCACACCTTGGCCCTGGGGGCTGCCTGACCAGCTGAGCCAAGCTGCAGCTGGAGCTTCAGAAGAGCGGATCAACGACAGCGGTGGCAGTTTCCAGAATTATCAAGCCATGAGAAAAAAGGACTAAGTGGAAGGTCAGTGGAACTTGGCTAAAATTGGGGGAGAAAAGCGGGTCCAGCCAAACTGCCTCCAGGGCAAGGAAGTGGTGGAAGCAGAGGCCCTGCAGCCGCCTCCACATAGCTGCTTCAGAGCTCCTGGCCTGCAGACTGCAGGGGGGCCAAGCGATCATTCAGAGGCCAAGTGCTCTTCCGTTGAGCAGCCTGCATCCAGATCATGTTCTTGGGTGGTGGTCCTGGGGTGCATTTTCAGTGAGCCAAAGCTGGTGGGGGCTGCAGCAGCCTCCTAAAAGCACTGGCAGCTGGGAAAACCCCAGTGATTTGGGACAGAGCTTTCCCCTCTGGAAGCAGAGTTCCACAGAGCTAAAAAATCATTGACTGATGAACCATGAGCAGGCAAAGGAAGCAAAGTAAGAACAGCAACCAAACTCTAGATTCCTTCTTTGGGCAAAAGAAGGATCAAAGCAGGGAACAGGAGGAAGACAACACAGTTAACTCCCACACCAAAAGCTTCCAAGAAACAGGAAGACTTCCTAAAAGCCATAGATCAGCTTAAGAAGGATTTTGAAAACCAAATGAGAGAAGTGGAAGAAAAATTGGGAAGAGAAATAAGAGTGATGCAAGAAAATCATGAAAAGAGAGTTAACATACTGACTGAAGAAATTCACACCTTAAAAAATAGATGAACTCAAATAGCAAAAGAGGCCCAAAAAGCCAATGAGAAGACTGCCTTAAAAAGTCGACTTTGTCAGATGGAAAAAGAATCTCAAAAGCTTTCTGAAGAGAATAATTCCTTCAGGATTAGAATGGAGCAAATGACTTTATGAGAAATCAAGATACTATCAACAGATCCAAACAAATGAAAAAATAGAGAGCAACGTGAAATATCTCCTTGAAAAAACCACTGACCTGGAAAACAGATCCAGGAGAGACAATTTAAAAGTATTAGACCACCTGAAAGCCATGATCAAAAAAAGAACTTAGAAAGCATCCTTCAAGAAATTCTCAAGGAAAAT
>CM053592.1:52838252-52856394 GCA_028646515.1 Pseudochirops corinnae
CACACACACACACACACACACACACACACAGCATTGGTTTCCTGTTTCCACCAACTCCTTCCTGTTATGTCTGAAATAGGAGACAGAGTTCACACCCTCTGTTTCTTTCATAGAACTTTGATGAGTTACTAAGGGATAAGTACCTGCTTACTTGACATAACAAAAAGAGGTCTTCAAATTTAAATTAATTACCATTACACCTTTTTAGTTAACTTTTAGAAGGACATAGAGAAGAATAACATAGCATAGGCAGGCATTGTGATATAATTTGCACCACTGGAGTAAACTGCCAAGTCAATGAGAACATAATGTAATGAGAAAAATGCAAAAAGAAAACAATTCAAAAAATACAACGGAAAGCTTTCTTCTCTGGTAAAAACAACATCCTTCCCTTTTCCTCTAGGCAAGTTGGGTTAGTTTTTGCTTAAAGGGCATTGAGATATTCCTAGAGACTTGGTTGTCTTTGGAGAGCAAGGGCTTGGATTATTGATGTAATCCTTTCTTCATTTGTGTACAAAACAAACATGAGACACTAGAAAGGCTCTTTGATGCTTGCTGGTGGATCACCCTGAGAAGATTTCATTCAGCTAAATCATTTCAAGGGGTTCTTAATGTTATCCTTGTTGAATATCCTCCTGCTATGACTAAGGCAATCTCCTTACATTTGTCTCATTTTGTTCCAACATCCAACTTAAATTACCATTGGAATGGACTGAGTCAGACCCAGCTGAGAATATAGCCCCAATTCATACATTTTCCTATTGCAGCACTGATTTTATTTGTACCAAATAATATTTTTTTTAATTTCAAAAACTTTTTCTTTTCACATAACATATCTCATTTTCATATGAGTCCTTCCATAAAATCATCTCTGCCATCAAAGAAGTTACATTCTATTGGGGGTGAATATATATATATAATTATAATGCAAAGTATTTTTGAGGGTGTCATTAACCACTTGAGGAATTAGTAAGGACCTCTTACATTGAACCTGGAAAGAGGGTAGTGAGCTCCAAGAGGCAAAGGCGAGAATTCCAGTATTTGGTGCTCAACTGTTGCAAAGGCTTGTACCTTCAAGAAATGGTATACTTCATACAAAAAACAGCAAGTAGACCAGTTTGATAGGAACGAAGTCAAGAGTATTGTGGGAGAAGTGGACATTATTTAGTCTAGAAAAAAAATGGGTTAGAGAAATTTAAAGAACTTTGAAGGCTAGGCAGATATATTCAATCTCAAGATCAGTTGAGATTCCCTGGAACTTCAAGAGATAGATGTGAAATGACTCGACCTATACTTCAGGAATATTTTCCTTTATTTCCATAAAATTAATATGATTCTATTTATTTTTTAAATTTTTATTTTTATTCTGAAATTAAGAAGTAAAACAAGAGCTTCCATAACAAAGCAGAATAGAAAAAAAGATGATTATACATTAAACTATAAATCTTTTATGTACAATTTGCTATTCCTTTTAAATATATAATAAAATTATCATGAAACTTTCTTTTTTTTTCTTTTTTCTTCCCTCCTCCACCCTAGAGATGGCTGCCATTATGCACAAATGTGCATATTGTAAAGCCAGGCATGAGCAGTTCTCCAGAGGACTGCTGCTGTGAATAGCTCCAAGATTCTGATCATATAGCATAGTGACCTCTCTATTTACTCAGCAATAAACCAAAGGCAAAACATTCACAGAAACCAAAGTATAGCATTCACAATGATATAACATAACAACTTATCACTAAAGTAGCTACATAGTTTTAAAGAAAAGATATCATCCACGATACAGAGTGCAAAGGTCTCCTATCCCTAGGTCACATTGTCTTTCTCTCTCAGTAAGAAAATCTTCTTTCTTTTTGATTGGAGCCTAGTTTACAATCATCCTTAAGGGGTACAAGGTACAAACTACAAAATTCTCCCAACCTTAGATCACAGTAAATCATGATCTTGTCAATCAGCACTAAGTACCCTAGGAGAGGTCTTTTCAGCTTCTGATCACATAGTTTAGTGAGCTCTCTATTTATTCAGCAATAAGCTAAGGCAATACATTAACAGAAACCAAAGTACAGCATTCACAATGATATAACATAACAACTTATTACTAAAGTGGCCACATGGTTTTAAATAAAAGATATCATTCAGTAAGTCCTTAACTCAATCATCCTTAGGGAGCAATCTTCCTTAAGGGAAACAAAGTACAAAGGTCAAAATGTTCCCAGCCCTAGGTCACATGTCTTAATCTCTCAGTCAAAACATCTTCTTTCTTTTTGATTGGAGATTAGTTTCTAATCATCCTTAACTCAATCAGCCTTAAAGGGTACAAGGTATAAAGTACAAAGTTCTCCTACTCCCAGGTCACAGGAAATCATGATCTTGTCAGTCATCACTAAGTCCCCAAGGAGAGGTCTTTTCATCTTGGTTTCTAAACTGGTTTTTAAATTCCATGGTTCCTCTTCCATGTTCCCACCTTTTGCCTGAATTCATCCAACCGTCACCTGGATTCACAGGCAGGCAGCTATCAGCTCATTGTGCAGCACCTCATCTGGCTCCTCATGCAGTTTCTCATCCTGTTCCATACTGAAACTCACAGTGTCCAGTCCACCTCAAGTCCTTCACAGTTTCTGTTTCTGGGAAGACAAAGTTTAACAGAGCCAAAACATCATTCATGCATATTGCAGGCACCATCATCAATTCACTATCTGTCTGTTAAATCAACACAGACCCACAAACAAGGTCTGAGAAATCAACACAGACCCATAAACAAGGTCTGAGAAATCAACACAAATCATCAGTATAATCCTAGGACTTCTGAAACCCTGCTCCAGGATTTCTGTAAACAAACAAGAAAATCCTCTTTCAGAGCTTCTGAACTACCAGAAAGTTTCCAGCCCTTCTGTACAAAGTATCACAAATGCAAATCAACACAGACAGAAGACAAACAGAGTACCAGACACCACAAGTTTTTTCCTCAGCTCTGCTAGTCTCAGCTTGTGCTCCTCCTTTTATATGGTCAGTTCCTTCCTGTTCTGGCCCTTCCTATTGCATCAGCAAGTTTCTCTCACTTCCAAATCATTGGGGGGGGGGGGGGGAGGAAGCTCAAAAAACAATTGAAGAACTGAAACAAGGTGCTAAATAATTGAAGAACTGAAACAAGGTGCTAAGTACTTCTTTGCTTGCCATTACACATATGTATGTATATGTGTGTGTATATGTGTGTATGTGTGTGTCTATACACATATGCATGTGAGTCTGTGAAAAAACATTTTATAGCATCTACCTTCATATGGCCTTTGTAGTTAATTTGGGTATTTATAATAGTCAAAATGACCTATTCACTCAAAGTTATTATTATATAATTATGTTTATATAAATTCTGTATGTATGTCTTAGTGTGTTAACTCCAGACAAATAATGTGTTTTGTTTCTGTTTGGTATAGAATTTATCTTCTTGGATTTTCTTATTATACAGGAAAACTGAGAATTTTTGGTTACGGTATTTGGCATACTTTTATATTAAGGAAAGACCATTTTCTTCTTTTGATTTTCAGCATTTCTAACAGAAATGTATTTTTCATAGGCTTTAATTCAAAAGCTAGATATAATTATATGAATTATTATATTATTTTCTTCTTATTATGTATAATTTCATAATATTGAATAACCCTTGTGTTCTTGGTTTAAATTCAAGTTGACCAAAGTAAATATACTTTAATATAGTGTAGTGACCTCTTTGTTACTAATTTGTTGAATATTTTGTATCAATAGTTGCTAGTTATATTGGTCAATTATTTTCCTTTTTTGTTTTCTTTCTGGTTTGTTTGTTATGAATAAATTTGTTTCCCAGAAGGTATTTGATAAGATATATTCTTTTTACATTCTGGCCAAAATTTTATGCAATATAGACATTTCATTTTTAAATATTTGATTGAATTTACTTATAAAATCCATCTAGGTCAAGATTCCCTTCCCCCTGACTGCATTTGGTATATTCATTTATAGCTCAGTTTCTCTTGTGAGATTGCATTGTACATATTCTCTTTTCCATGCTTTGTTAATTTTCATATTTTACATATGTACACAGATTTATGTATTTCATGTAAGTGTAAAGGAGAAGTGATTGATTTACTGAATGTTACCCTTACTTGAAGGGAGTTAAAAGATCAATCATGAGCCTTAGACTATGTAGGAGATATCTTTGAAATACATTTGATAATGTGGCATGATGCCACACAAAAATTCTATTCCATTAATGATAGAATTAATTACATCACACCCTCTGATCCCTATTCAAAAGCATCAATTTAACTGAAAGAGAGAATTATAGGAGGTAGAGCAAGTATGGACTCTAGTATATCTCTCAAGAGGAACTTCTTGATGTGGGGGAGGAGTTGTTGAAAACTTCAACTAATCCAGGTTACCCTCTCCACCTCCCACCCCCACCACCCCATCAAACACAACTTCTGCCCTATTTGATCAGAGGAGGATATTGTGAGCTTCAAAGTGTCCAAAGGATATTGTATGTCCCATCGTCCCTTCATTGTCCTAGACACACCCCTGCCTGGATTGATGTGGCAGAATCTGCCTTGGGAACAATCAGCTCTATTTGTAATTTAAAATAACACCTAGTTTCATTTTGATTTCATTAATTTTATTCGTATTTCCTTTGTTGATGCATATTTCGTGTTCTGATAGGTTGGTCACTGGGGAAAGGGAAGTGGCAAGTATAAAGTTTAAGCTAAAAAGTCAAATTAAAAGCTCTTCCAAAAAAAGAATGGTTCCAGTTAGTATGGGGAGGAAGTATCTGCTTGTCTTCTAAGGAAAAGAGAACTTCTAATAGAGCCACAGAAGCTCTCAAGTAAAGATATTCCAATAGGGGACAGAGGAAATGAAAAGCAGTTGTGGTCAGAAACCCCTTGCTCAGGGGTGCAAAGGCTGCTATTTCACAACATGATAACAATGGAGAGGTCCATTGTCTTACACTGTATCCAAGTCATAACAAATAATTTTCCAAGGATGACCAAAATGGATAACTGCTACCTACTTGTGGTTATTCATGTGGGAATAAATAATGAATTCTGAAAAATATAAAAGTTATTGCTAGAGATGATATCTTGATTTAAAAAAAACCTACTTAAAACATTGGGATGCTAAACTCTTGGCCAAGGAAAGGGTACAACTAATGAAGGCTGATAGAAATGTGTTGTTCAGATGTCCCAAACATCTAACCAACATTGCTTTAAAATATAAAGGGATGGGAGAACTGGGGAAAATGTCTCAGGTATATTAACTAGGTTGGCTACCATACATGTTACAGTATAAGAATTGTATTGTACCCAGATGGTACCCAGATGCTCATAGAAGAAGAAATCCCAGAAAAATAGCCAGTAATAAAACCCACAGCTCCAAATATCTGCACACAATATTCAGGATGTAGGTGCCAAGCAAGAGAAACTGAAGGTCCTAATGGAAAGAAGAAAATTGGATGCTATAATTAACACTGAGAAATGAATGGAATAAATTGAATGTGGCTCTGGAAGGTATACTTTGTTCAAAAGAAAGAAGAGAAGTTAAAAGAGAGGTAGGATATGTTATCTATATCTATATATTCAGGAACAATAGGTTCTATCATTGGAGTATACTATAAGAGTGTACCTCAAATCACCTGGACAGAAGGAAAAAATTGGTAAGGGGTTTTGAAAATAGATCATAAATTTGACATTGAGGCATATGATATAATAGTAACTGAAGACTTCAATTATCCCTTCATCTGTTGGAACTTTCTGCCAAAAACAGGGCCACTAATGACTTCCTGATTTTTTTTAATGATAATTTCATCCTTCCAGGGTTGGAGGAAATAACAAGGGAAAATTCTATTCTGGATCTTATTTTCACTTTTAGGGAGGAACTTGTTAGTGGGGTGGAAGTAATGGGAACCTTGGGGAAAAGTGATCATTCATTTGTAGAATTTTTGATAGAGAAGGAAGCCAGGCATATTTTGACATCACCCTTGATTTTGTGAGAGCAGTTTCCAAAGGGAAGGCTAGATTTAATGGATGAAAATTCAACAGGAATTCAGCCCAGTCTCAAGACTGAAATTCTGAAAACACAAAGGAAAATAATTCTAATGAAAAATAAAAATGAGATTTTTCTGAAGTGACCAATGTGGATGCAAAGGGAACTCACGAACTAAGAGACGTTTAAAAGGAAGATAGAATCAGGGAAAGGTAACAGAAGCTCTATATAAGAGTTTAGCATAATCCTATAAAACTAGCATAAAGATTGAGAAAGGTAAGAATGGGTTCAGGCTGACCTGGGAAGCTGAAGATACAAAAAGTTTATTTAATGTTACCTTGGGGAAAAGAGGAAGATCAAAGATAAACTGACACTGTTCCTTGAGAAGTGACTTTTAAAAAAATTTTCTTGATGCTTTTTCTTTTATAATAGTAATTTTCTAATGTACCATTTCTCTCACCCCACCTGCTTACATTCATCCCTTAAAATAAAGAAAAACAAAAAGAGAAAACAAACTGTTCCATGATATCTGACAGCATAGTTTCCCATCTCTTGTTCCCTTGGAACCAAGATTGATTATTTTAATTTATTGTGAGTTTTGGTGCATTTCAGTGTTATTTTTATTCAGGCTATTATAGACAACAATTATTCTCTTGGTTCTGCCATCTTCCCCCCATGTCAGGGGTTCCTAATGTGAGGTCCACAAACTTGCTTATTAAAGCTATTTTGATACCTCTATTTCAATATAACTGGTTTCCGTTGGAATCCTTTTCATTTAAAGACATTATTTTGAGAAAGGATCCATTGACTTCACCAGATTATGAAATTTGTGAATGACTCAAAACAAGGTTTAGGAACCCTACTCTAGCTCATCAAAGTAATATAGTCATTGTTTCTTGGAGTTCTTAATGTCCTATTACATTCTATTACAATTTGTTCAGCTATTTTGCAACACATGGGTACCCACTTTAGTTCTAGTTGTTTTGTCACAATAAAAAGTGCTCCTATTTCTATTTTAGAGGATAAGGAACTTTTCTGTTGCTGAACTGCTTGGTCTATATGCTCAGTAGTTGGATGGGTGGGTCAAAGGGCATTAATATGTCAATGACATTTCTCACAGAATTTTAAATTACAGGGAATATTGAAGAGAAACTTAAAAATGGTGATACAACTTCCCAACATGTTGGGGGAATTTCATAATTATTTGTTACAAACTATATATATATTGTCACTGCAATGTTTTATCATTTCTTCAGTTTTTAGCTTATTTATGGAGTATTTATCTTGTGAAACCAAGGAAAACATTTAAATATGAAAAACAAACAAGTATATGTCAGAGTTACAGGCTCCAGCAAGAAAAAGGAATAGGTTTTTTCAAGTCTTGCAAAAAAATCTATACTTAACATTGTACAAATTATTGCCAGTTCTACAATATGACCCAAAGCACTTTCACCCTTAATAACCTCTTCTATTTCCTTGCTTGCCAGGGAAACATGATGAAGCACTGGATTGGAGAGACAAGATCTAGAAATTTCTGGTCTGAGGTGTGTGTGTGTGTGTGTGTGTGTGTGTGTGTGTACACACATATTTATAGATATAAACATACATATATTCAGGTGTATGTAGACATAGGAATATATTTATTGTATTAATAATAAAAGGTATGTTCTATGTGTACATTTGTTATAAATGCATATCATATATGCACACAATCACAAAGTATTAGTATTCCATTTGTCAGCTAAAAATAGATTATATACCCATTGGTAATGTATAATTAGATCTTTATTTTCCTTTTATACTTTCCATAATACCCAGGAGATAGAGATTTGCTAAATGCTATTCCAATATTGTATAAAACAGTGCTCAGCTTTGAAATTTTCTAGTATACTTTGAAAAGCCAATTCCTCCATAAATATTAAATTTTGGGGATAAGGAGTTGTAAATTTACCAGCAAGTTGGTCACATTTTTGACAGATAGCTTGGAGGAGGAGACCTGGTGGTTGTAAAAATCTTTCTATACTTTTTCTGCCTCCTTTTCTTGAGGTAGTAATGAGTTACATGAGTTATCAGTAAACACAGGAGTTTGGGTGTATCTTTTCTAGCTCTGAAGAGTTTGAGACTTCATTACTCTCATAATCTCATTCGCTATTCACTCCTGTAGTGAGAAGAAAGAAACTCAATCAGCAGTGAATATATTTCTTTTATCAGGAACCCCCAAAGTGTCTTCAGCTGGAGCAGTTGCTACTAAAGTCAAGGTTGCATGCCAATTTGGCTCCCACCCAGACCAGATCATTCCCAAAGACTCCTGCCTCCCTTAAGGGCTTCCAACAAGTTTGTAAATTGTTATTTTTGATAAATTCATTATTAAAGTGAAAGAATTTGAATGATTTAGCAGAAATCTATTATCTCTTATAGAAAGCTGGAAGAGGTACTCTATTGACATTTAAGTCGATGTCATCTCTGTTCACATAAAAAAGCAGATTATTATATTGAGAATTTTTATTTTCTTCATGACAGTATATATATATATATATATATATATATATATACATACACATACATATACATATGAATGTGTGTATACACACATACACTCACACACACACACACATAGTGCTAATTTGGTTCATAAGATGCATGAAAGAACCATGAGTTTTAATCTATTTCAGGAGACTAGTTTGCATGATAGTCATAGCAAGAAGAATAACAACCATAATGAAGGCAATAAGAGGTGATAGCACTAAGAGATGGTCAAGATGGCCATCCATCCTACATTTCCTAGGGCAGAATGGATTTCAAAATAAGAAAATATACTTTTATTTAGGTACAAAAGTAACATCTTTTATAAGACCATGTGATTATATTATGCAAAAATCCTGGGACTTGGAATCAAAAGGTCAAAGCTCAAATTCTAACTTCCCTCTTCCCTGTGTGACTATAATTGTCAGTCTCCTCACTGGACCTGAGTTCCTTTTTGGAAAATGAGAGGAATGGATTTGAAAATGTCTAAAGTTTTGACTAGCTCTAACATTCTTTGATTCTGGGCTCTAATTTTTGCTGAAGAAAAGTTACCAGGGAACTGGAGGGTCCTGGATTTAGAGATAGAGAGGACTTTAGAAGCTATTAAATTCAACTCTCTCATTTTATAGATGACAGAACTGAAGCCCAGAGTAATTAAATGACTTGACTAGAATCACACTGCTATAATTTGGGTCAGAGACAGATTTTAGCACATATATTCCTTATATGTAATATTAGTGCATTGAGGAAAAGAAATGGCATTCCACCGTTGAAATCGCTAATGAGTCTTTTAGGAACAGTTAAGATACTGGGAATTGGAACAATTTTTTAACCTGAAACTGATCACTAAAGCTATTAGCTTTTTTAGTCTCAGCATCGATTGAGCCTAATTTATAGTTAATTTCAAGAACTTCTCAAACATAATGAAGGAATGTCAAAGGAGAGCAAACTTTTGTTATAAAAGTTTTGTATCTCAAAAGTTTAGTCTTTGAAACCAAAGGAATACTTTGGCATCTGATGGTACCCATCTACCATCATCTTTCCCTCCCAAATTCTCCTTTCTTCCTAATTTTCCTATTACTGTGCAGGGCACCACCATCTTCCCAGTCACCAGGCTCTAACCTTATGTATCATCTTTGACTCATATACACTGCTCCAAATCGAATCTGTTTTCAAGTCTTCTTGATTCTGACTTTGCATCATCTCTTGTTTAGGCAAGTATTCAGATAAGGGCAGAAATATGTAAGAAATGTTGCAAAGGCAGAATGGTGAAGACTAAGAAACAAACTGTATATGGGTAATGTCAGAGATCTTTATCCTCTCATGCATGGTAAATGTCACTAACCTGATGTTTGGTCTCCCTGCTTCAAGTTAATTCACAGACAAATTGATCAATCTATAAAGTGATCTTTCTAAAGTTGAAGGTCTGACTGTTCCACCTCCCTGTCTTGTCCTCCCCATTCAGTAAACTCCAATGACTCCCTATTACCTCTAGGATAAGATATAAATTTCTCTTTTTGATTTTAAAGCCTTTCATATCTTGACCCCAACCTACCTTCTTAGTCCTCACTTTTCTCCACATACTCTGTGATCCGGTGATACTCACCTCCTTACTATTCATACAAGACCCTCCACCTTCTGATTCTGTCAATTTTCACTGACTGTCCCCTAAACCTGGATTGTTCTCCCTCCTCATGCCTACCTTCAGGCTTCCTTGAAGTCCCAGCCAGAATTACACTTTCTACAGAAAATCTTTCCTAATCTCCTTAATATTAATCACTTTTCTGGGAATATCTCCAATTTATCCTGTATATACCTTGTTTCTGCATGATTGTTTGCATAGGATCCCCCATCTTAACTCTGAGGTTCTCAAAAATATGAAAAATGTTAAAGATGTTGTTTTTGCTTTTTTTTTGCACTAACACTTAGCACAATGTTTAAGACATAGGAAACAGGGGGCGGAGTCAAGATGGCGGTGTAGAAGCAGGAAAACTCTGTGGGCTCCCCCCATAACCACCTCAAATACCTATAAAATATGACTCTTAAAATTTTTTTAGGGCAACAGAACCCATAAAGTGACAGAGAGAAACAGATCTCCCACTGAAGGGACCCTGGCAGGCTGGCAGTAAAGGTCCATCATGGCACACTGAGCGTGCAGCCCAGCCCTGAGTGAACCCACACTTTTAGCCCAAGGGCAGCCCCAACCAGCCCCAGCCGGAGCATTCAGGAGAGTGGATCATCAGCAGCTGCGGCAGTTTCAAGAATTAGCAACCCATAAATGCCAAAGACAAAGTAAAAGGTCAGTGGAACTCTGCTGGATCTGGCAGAGACAGAGGTGTGGCCCGGCCTCTTCTCCCACAGCAAGAAGCAGTGGAAGCCACCCTGCAGCTGCCTCCATGTGGCTCTTCAGAGCTCCAGTCTGCAGATTGTAGGGGGACCAAGTGATCATTCAGAAGCTAAGCACTCTTGCCTTAATGTGCCTGGATCTGGATTGTGGTCTTGGGTGGTGATACTGAGGTGTGTGACCAGTGAGCCTAAGCTTGTGGGGCCTAAAGAGACGGCTCCCTCCTAATAGCTTCGACAGCTTTGAAAATGCCAGCAATTTAGGACAAAGCTCTCCCCTCTGGAAGCAGAGTTATACTGTGGCAAAGAATTCAAAAGTCAAGTAATCAACTGGCAACATGAGGAAGCAAAGGAAGCACAGCAAGCACGGCCATCCAACTTTAAATTCCTTTTTTGGGGACAAAAAGGATCAAAGCATGGAACAGGAAGAAGACAACACAGTCAGAACTCCTGAACCAAAAGCTTCCAAGAAAAATATGAACCTTTTACAAGCCATGGAGGAATTCAAAAAGGATTTTGAAAATCAAGTAAGTGAAGTAGAGGAAAAATGGGGAAGAGAAATGAGAATGATACAAGAAAATCATGAAAAAAGAATCAACAACCTGACTGAAGAAAATAACACCTTAAAAAATAGACTCACTCAAATGGCAAAAAAGGCCCAAAAAGCCAATGTGGAGAAGAATGCTTTAAAAAGCCGAATTTGCCAGATGGAAAAAGAATCTCAAAAGCTCACTGAAGAGAATAATTCCTTCAGAACTAGATTGGAGCAAATGGAAGCAAATGACTTTATGAGAAATCAAGATGCTATTGAACAGATCCAAACAAATAAAAAAAATAGAAGGCAATGTGAAATAGCTCATTGGAAAAACCATTGACCTGGAAAATAGATCCAGGAGAGACAATTTTAAAAGTACTGGACTACCTGAAAGTCATAATCAAAAAAAAAAATCTAGAAATCATCTTTCAAGAAATCCTCAAGGAAAATTGTCCTGACATTTTAGAACTAAAGGACAAAATAGAGGTTGAAAGAATTCACAAATCACCTCTTGAAAAAGATGGCAAAAAGAAAACTCCTAGGAATATTATAGCCAGGTTCCAGAGTCGCCAAGTCAAGAGGAAAATATTACAAACTGCCACGAAGAAACAATTTGAATATTGTGGAAACACAATCAGGATAACCCAGAATCTAGCAGCTTCTACATTAAGGGATTGCAGGATTTGAAATATATATTCCAAAGATCAAGGGAGCTAGGATTAAAACCAAAAATCACCTACCCAGCAATACTGAGTATAATGTTTCAGGGGAAAATATGGTCATTTAATGAGGTAGACAAGTTTCAAGCATTCTTGATGAAAAAAACAGAACTGAATAGAAAATTTGACATTCAAATATAAGAAGCAAGAGAAGTATGAGAAGATAAACAGGGAAAAGAAATCATAAGGAACTTATTAAAGTTGAACTATTTACATTCCTATTTGGAAAAACAATAATTGTAACTTATGAAACTTTTCTCATATATATATGTGTGTATGTATGTATACATACATATATGGCTGTATAGGAGGGTATATATGCATGTGAATACATATGAGTGTGTGTATATATGTGTGCAGGTATACATAGACAGAGGGCACCAGATCAATTGAATAGGAAGGGATGATATTTAAAATGTGAAATTGAGAGGTGAGAGAGGAATATAATGAAAGGAGATGGGGAGATTCAGAATGGGGTTAATTATCTCATACAGAAGAGACAAGAGATAACTGTTACAATGGAGGGAAAGAACAGGAAGGCAAAAGGGAATTGGTCAACCTTACTCTCATTGAACTTGGCTTAGGGAGGGAATGACATGCACTTTAAATTGGGTATCTTGCCCTACAGGAGAGTAGGGGGGAAAGGGATGACAGGGGGGATGATAGAGTGGAGGGCAGGTTGGTGGGGAGGGTAGTTAGAAGCACACACTTTTGTAAAAGGACAGGGACAAAGTAGAGAATAGAACAAGTGGGAGGTGGGATAGGATGGAGGGAAATATAGTCAGTCTTTCACAATATATCTACTATGGAAATGTTTTGTGTAACTACATATGTGCAACCTATATTGAATTGTTTATCTTCCCAGTAAGTGCAGGTGACAAGAGAGGAAGGGGAAGAATCTGGAATTTAAAGTTTTAAAATCAAATGTTTAAAAAAATGTTATTATTATTATTTATATGCAACTGGGAAATAAGATAAACAGGCACTGGGGTATGGAGATCCATCTTGCCCTACCAGAAAATCAGAGGGAAGATGGGGGAGGATATAGGTGAAAGCAGATTGGGGGGGGAGGGTATATAGTGGGATCACTGTTTTGGGGTGGTGGGTAAGGGGAAAGATGGGGAGAAAATTTGTAACTCAAAATCTTGTGGAAATGAATAAACATAAGCATAATAAAAATAAACATAAGTTAATTTAAAAAAGAATTATCCATAAAAAAGACATAGGAAACATTTAATAAATTCTTGTTACCTTATGAATTGCAAAATTTTCTCCACAACACTCATAGTGTAATAGAATCTGTTTTGACTTCATTTGTCCAATTTTAGATCATTGTTATCATCATCATCAATTGATTTTTCATAGTTCAAGGAACATTTGCTAATTATTCCACAAAATTGGCATTATTTGCTGCAAAGTACTTTAATTTTCCTAATTTACCCACATAAAAATAGCTGTGTTCATTCTTCATAAAATATACTTAACATATATTTTTATATTATTCAATCAGTCAATAGATACTTATTAAGTGCTATCATTTGTTAGGTTAAAAGCTGGGGATACAAAAAGAGGCAAAAGATAATCCCTGCCTTCAAGGAGTTTACACTCTTATGGGGGAGACAACATGCAAACAAATATATACAAAGCAAGATAAATAAAGGATAAATAGGAAATAATTAACAAAGGGAAGATACTGAAATTAAGAGTTGTTAGGGAAGGCTTCTAGGAAAATACAGTATTTCAGTCAGAAGTTTAAATGGAGCCAGAAAGGTTAGTAAGCAGAGTAGAGAAGAGAGAGTATGCTGGGCTTGAAGGAGAGGTGGAGAAAATACCTGCAGCTGAAAGATAGTGTCTTGGTGATGGAACAGCCAGAAAGCCAGTGTTACTGGATTGAAGACTCTGTCAGGGAGTAATGTGTTAGATTAGAAAGTTAGGAGTGGCTAGATCGTGAGAGTTTTGAATGTCAAACAGAACATGTATTTGATCTTCATGGCTGTAGGGAGCCACTGGAATTTGTGGGAATGAATGTGTATGTGACAAGATCAGACCTGTGCTTTAGGAAAATCACTTTAGTGGCTGAATGGAAGATAAACTGGATGGGGGAGAGACTAGAGGCAGGCAAAACCACTAGCAGGCAATTGTAGCCTCCAAGTATGAGGTGATGAGAACCTACAATGAAGTGGAGGTAGTGTCAGAGGAAAAAATGTATATATTTTGCAGATGTTGAAAAGGTGAAATTGACAGATTTTGGCAATAGATTGGATAAGGGGAAGAAGGAGCAGGATTTAAAGATAGGGAGAAGTCCAGGATGACTCCAGGTTGCAAGCCTGAGGGTTTGGGAGATTTTGTTGCCCTCTACAGTAATAGGGAAGGTAAGAGGAAATTATTGCTCTATATTTTATAATACAGCATAATTAGCATTTTGAAAAGTCATATACCATCATTGATCAAAAAAAATCATTAAACATTTAACAAGTGACCATTTTGTTGGAGGTACTGAAGATACAAAGACAAAAATAAAAACAATTCCTGACCTCATGGTGCTTACAATCTAGCCAGGGAAGAGAACATGTACAATCGTAAGTATAAACAAAAGTGGTTTGTATGGAGATAGATTAGCATTTGGGGAATAAGGAATATTTTCCTATATAAGATGGGGCTTAAACTGAATCTTGAAAGAAGCTAGGAATTGTAAGCGATGGAGGAGAGGAGAGAATGAATTAGTGATTGATTACTTTGATTACTTTTATTGGGATTCTGATTCTTCTTACCGATTATGATTAGATGAAAATGTTAGAGAGAAGTGCCATCTGTAACTTTAATCTAGGAAAATATAAGATTTACATTTATAAACTTGAACTATTGGACACAAAATCCAAAGCATTTTGAAGAGCAAACATATAAATTCTGTAGCATGAATTTTAAGGAGTAAAATCAATGTATTATTTCATATTCACTTCAAGTGTGTAAATAGTTATTTTTGCTGGCTACATGAACAAGGTCTGCAAATGTGACTTTTAGAATTTTATATTAATTTATTAGGAGTTCACTTTAATTTTTGTACGAACTTAAACACTAGAAAAAGAAAATTCCCATACACACATCTGCTAGCAGGACCCAGGATGAGGATTCTATGTGAAAGGATGAATCTTTTTCAATAGTATTATTGGGGTGGGGGGTGTCCAGTTTTGTTAAATTTTTAGAAGTTCAGTGAAAACATATTTTCTCTCCCTTTCTACTCTCCCTATCCCACCTCTTATTGAGAAATAAAGAAGAGTAAAAGGTCCATCACAAATATGTATAGCCAAGCAAAACATAATCATACATTGGCCATTCACCACCTCTCCACCCATGTCATATATCTCAATCTATTCTCTGAGTCTATTACCTCTTTATCAAGATGGAGGTAATATGCTTCACTGAGTCTTCTGGAATCATGGCTGGTCATTGTGTTGATCAGAGTTTCCAAGTCTTCCATTATTGTTTATCTTTATAATACTGCTGTGACTGTACAAAGTGTTCTCCTGGCTCAGCTCATCTTGTTTTGCATTAGCTCATACAGGTTTTCCCAAGTTCCTTGTTTTGTTTGTTTTTTTCCTAGTGAGTGAAGTGACTAGAATAGCAGACTTATAGTCAAGAAGATCCAAGTTCGTTTTCGGTCTTTGACCCTTACTGGCTGTGTGACTCTGGACAATTCACTTAAGCTGGGTTTGCCTTGGTTTTCTAGATTGCAAAATGGGGATAAGAATAGCATCTACCAAACTGAGAAAAAGTTTGTAAGACATAGCACACTGCCTGGCATATAGTAGATGTAATACTTCTTCTCTTCCCCTTTCCATTTATTATTTCCCACTGCACTGTATCACATTTATACATCACAATTCCTTCAGTCATTCCATAACTGATGGGCGTAATTTTCAGTTTCCAATCCCTTGCCATGACAAAAATAGTTATAAATATTTTCGTACATTCCTAAGTTTTTGCTTGTTTAGGACAAATCCCTAATATGCCCTTCCTTTTACTTCCTCCTTTTCTTTATCCATTTTCCCTCCTATTTTCCTGTAGAGTTCAATGTATTTCATGTACATAAGTGGATGTGTATTTTTCCTATCTGGGAGCATTTCAGGTGAAAATGAGATTCAAATATGACTTGCTCTTCCCACTCCTTCCTTTCCTGTTTCTTATCAATTTTTCTCTAGTGCTCTCATTTAATTTATAAAAAACAAAACAAAAGAACATGTTAACCTCCACACCTTTTAACTCTTGAATCATCTCTTCTTGAAATTCATTGTATAAGCTGAACTGGTACCCAAACTTCCAGAAGCCTTATGTTTTCCTTTGAGACTTAGCTTATAGATATTTTTGGAGTCACTTTCTTCTTTTCAGTTTATATTCTGAGTATCCCTGTCACTTTAATAGCTCTTGTTGTTGTTTTCTTATTCTTCCAGCCTACTTCTTGTCTTCAGAACTTAGGTTTTGGCCAAACCTTACACACTTCTGGAGGTAATGTCTGGGTTGAGCTTGTATCCTCCTGTATCCTTGTGCTGATTTCTTAGGTTAATATTGTGTTATTCTTGGATTCAAAGGGCATTTCAGGCTAAGAAGCTGGAAACTCTTAGTGCTTTATAAGTATTCTGATATATGGTAAAGTCTTATTACCACCCTCCTGCTTTGTACTCTGAAAGTTCCTGACTTGGGTTAGTAGTTGAATAATACTCCCATGACCTTGCCTCTGACTGGAGTTCTAGTACACTGGTAGATTCAGCCACTATCAACCAGCTGGGAAGCTCTGCACATTTAGTGTGATAGAATTTCAGATTTCCATTTGGTCTGGGATTAATGTCCTGGTTTCTCCCCTATATATTATGCTGAAGGCTGAAACAGATCCCATCTCTCCTGCAGTCAAACTACATGGCTAGCCACTGCTGGCTTCTGAACTTGGTCTTTGCCAAGTTCACAGCTTGGGGACTTCCTCCCCATGGCACACCATAATTAAATATGGGTCCTTTCCTCAGGCCACATTGGATCTGTGACCTGGATCTAAGCAGTGAGGCACAGAAATACCATTTGGCACTTATTCCTGCACCCTGCATAAGGTTAGGACCCCCTGTGCTGGATATAAAACCTCTTCTTGCTGTGGTTCATAGTCTGAAATGTTTGGTATGACTCTTCCTGCCTAGACACTGTCCATGGTTTCCACAGACCTCCCTGTCTGTCTTCCTTTGATGAACCAGGCTGGAAGAATAACTCACTGTGATCTAGTCTTTATTTCTTGGATGTCTGATTTCTCAGGACACTGTCTGGAATCTTTTCTAGATATATGGGGAGGAATTGTGGAGTAAAGCTTGCCTATACTTCTTCCTGATACTTCTGCATCTTGACTCTGCCCATTGAATATTCCTTAATTAAGAAATACATCTATTATAAACAGCTTCTTGAAAGAGACCAATCTTCAAATTGTGGGAATTAGTGATAAATAAATGACACTTTTTGGGGTACATTTTGATGGTTGCCTGGCTAGAGATTTCCACCACCAGGCCAAATGAAGAAGCCATATTGGATTCTATTCCATCATGAGTGCCATGGAGAAAAATCATTTTTGCTAACTGGAAAAGGAGACAAATCAATAAGGAAGGAAATTTGTTTTTAAATCACTGAGGAGATCCTGAAAAGAATGACTAGGAAAAATCTCTAAAAACCCTCCAAGGCTACTTTAAAATATCACTGTGCTAAGAGAAGCTCAACTAATAAGCTTGATTCATGGCTTGGTATTAGCAAGGGACAAGAATAGGCATTGCCACTAACTTACTGTATGACGTTTGGCAAAATCATCTTAACATGTAATAATTTTGATGTTGTTGTGAAGTTGTTTCAGTTATGTCTGACTCTTTTTTTTAAATTTTATTTTAGTTTGCATCATTCATTTCCACAAGATTTTGATTTACATATTTTCTCCCCCTCTTTCCCCCACCCACCGCCCCAAAACAGCCATCCAAGTGTGTCCCCCCTC
>CM053592.1:52856894-52876897 GCA_028646515.1 Pseudochirops corinnae
GCCTCTGGTGGGGGTGCTCTGGCTGCGCTCTCCTCCTCCCTCTCTCTTCCATGATCTTTGTTTTCCCCAAAGAAGGAATCTAGGGTTTGGGAACTGTTCTTACTTTGCTTTTTATGCTTATTCTTATTCATGGTTGTTCAGTCTGTGATTTTTTTTAAAATCTCTGTGGGGCTCTGCTTCCAGAAGGGAAAGCTCTGTCCCAAATCGCTGGGGTCCTCTCGGCTGCCGTAGCTCTCAGGAAGGTGCTGGGACCCTTCCTACTTACTTCCGGCTAACTGGATAGTAAAGACTCCAAGACCGAAGCCCAAGACAGCCATCCGGATCCAGGCCGCTCAACACGAGAGCACTGGCCTCAGAACAATTGCTTAGTCCCCCTGCTGTCTGCAGGTCACGGGAGGGAAGCTGCAACACGGAGGCGGGTGCAAAACCTCTGCCTTTCACTTTTCCGCTCTGGAGGCCTTTCAGCCAGACTGCTCCCCTCCCAAATTCCCAAGTCCCACTGAGCTGCTCGCAGCTGGTGCTAATACACTCACCAGAGAGACTCCTCTGCTCCTCCCGTCCAGCCACCCCCGGGGCACAGCAGCGGCTTCAGGCCAGGCTGGTTTCGGTTCGCAGTGCTGATATGGTTCCTCGTAGCCGAGCTGACTTTAGTGGGAAGTATCCTTGTATGCGTTTTGGAGTTCTAGGATTGGTTTAGAGTCCTATTTTATGGGTATTTTGGGGTGGCTATGTGAGAGCTGCGATATGTTGCTGCTGCTATGCCGCCATCTTGACTCTGCCCCTATGTCTGACTCTTAATGACCCATTTTGAGGTTTTCTTGGCAAAGATACTGGAGTTGTTTGCCATTTCTATCCCAAGCTCATTTTACTGATGAGGAAACTGAAGCAGAGTTTAGTGACTTGCCCAAAGTCACACAGCTAGTTAGAATCCATGCCTGGATTTGAAATTAGGTCTTCCTTACTCCAGCTCCAGTGCTCTAACTTAACTGTCTTCATCTATTAATGCTGAAGTACAGTAGGGAAAGACAAGAGTAATGTCAACAATGCCCTGAAGTTTATAATGATGACATTAGAATTTCAGTTTTAGGTGTTTTAAAGTTTTAAAAATATGACCTTTGACTTTGATAGTGATAAAAGCTGCCATTTATGTAGCATTTTAAAGTTTGCTGAAGTTTTTTTTCCTTATTTGATCTTCACAACAACACATAAAAGTAGGTTCCATCATTATACTCATTTATGCAGATGAGGAAATTGAGGCTCAGAGAAACTGAGTTACTTGGCTAGGGTCACACAGCTAGAAAGTGAATGAGGCTGGATTTTAACCCAAGTCTCCTTAACTACAAATTTCTTTCAGCTCGAACCATATAGTTACCTCAGCCTTTGTGGCTGAAAGAAATAAACAGAGTAGATACAAAAAACACAAAGGAATTTTCTCTCATAACTTGCAATACTGAAATAGTTATCTATGGAAAATTATGCATGTAAATATCCGAGGGAAATTATACATCATGTAAGCTATTTCCCATCCAAAGAATTTTTGCCTAGGGACTTTTCCCCTTAACTTCAATTTATATACAATAGTGGGATTAGTCATATCTGATTAGTTTTAGGCTATATTTCCTTAGGCAAATAAAACAAAATACTAAAGTAGCATTTCTATAACACTTTAAGGTTTACAAATGTTATCTCATTTGATTCTTAGAGCAACCCTAATAGAAGGGTGACATCCTGTTTTATAGATGAGGGAAGTGTAGCAAATGAGGTTAAATTGTCCTTCATTTTGAAGAGGACCAATGACATCACAGGGAATGGGGAGGAAATTATCTCATGACTTCTGAGTGAATTGGATTTAAGAGAGGTAGAGTTGCATGGAGTGGTCAGCCTCACTTTCCCTTCCTACACTGAAGTCCAGTGGCAGGACAAAAGTCAGGACAAGTGGTCATGGCTCAGGATGCAGTAGATGAACTTGGCCTCTTTGATATCTCACCAAGCTTTAAGCATTCCACAGCATCTACTTCAGCTGTCTTCATGACCATTGACACAAATTGTTTTCTTCTACCCATTCCTCAAAGGGAAGTCATCACACGATTGGAGCAGAATCTCCCCTAATTCACAGATGGTTTGTGTCCTATTGCTTACTCTCAACCTGATTTAGCCCATTTGCTGAGACCAATTTACCTGGGTGTGATGGCCACTGTTCATGCTACAGCTTCTTGGAGCCATAGGTGAGAGTTAGTCAGGGAGAAACCAAAGATGGATGGACAGCTGTGAAAAGAGATGCTAGTCTTCCTTGAGCATCCTTTGTCCAAGGACATAGCTATTAAATGCCTGAAGCTGGTTTTGAATTCCAGTCTTGCTGTCTCCAGATTCAGTATTCTATCCACTGTGCTGCAGAGGTGTTTCAGAATCCCATTCAATACTGAGTGATATATAAAAGCATTAGAAAAGCCAATAACTATGTCACCTACTCAAAACCAAACTATTTAGTCAACTAGTTGTCTCATCTAGCTACATACCTAGAAGTATTCAGTTACAGACACCTCACCCTTTGGAACAGCTATTAAAAACAAACAAACAAATCAAATAATCCTTGTAAAACTTGGAGGTCCATTCTGAAGGATCTTAAGAGCTCAGCCTGAGAAGTACAGCTTTGTGAACACTGTTCAAATGTATCTCTCAACCTGTATAAATATATCTTCCTTAATTGTAGGAAAAACTCCAAGATCCAATGAAATATTTTCATGATAACCATTTCAGTTGAATCTTCTAAACTCAAAGCCTCATATACATAGGGAGTAACTTTGTTGAATCATGCAATTCATATCAGAATTGAGGAAAAGGAGAAGTTGAGTCAAAGATGAAAAGAGCTGAGTTGGACGTTTACTAGTTATGTGACTATAAGCTCTTCTCTTAACTTCCATGCATGTCAGTTTCCAGATTTATGACAAATGAGATACTATTATTATTATTGCATATCTTAATGGGCTGGTATGAAGTCTAAATGAAATAATGTGTATAAAGTATTATGCAGGGTGACCCAGTCTTACCATAATTTTAGGCTCTATTGCACTTAGCCTAGATGCCTCATATAAGTATTTCATGGTATTATTATTATTAATGCTACTACTAAAAATAACGATATTAATAGCGAAGAATAAGTTAGAGTAAGAGCAAATAATGTGGTTTTTATCAGACATCCAACTTCTATCTCCACATATGAATAAAAAATTTTAAAAAAATACCAAGGTAACCCTTACTCAGAGATAGTCTTTCTGTCTCTGTCTCTGTCTCTGTGTTTCTCTCTCTCTGTCTCTTCCTGTGAGTTTGTGTGTGTATGTGTTTCTCTCTCTGTATACATGTACATATACACACTTGTATACACATATTTACATATACACACAATGTTTGCCTACCTCAAAGGAAAAGGTCTTAAATGGTAAGTCAAAATTTTTCACTATTTTATTATTCTCTAAACTTGTAACTCTTCTTTCTCTGATCATACCTATTCAATTTTTCAGTAATTTTTTTTTAACTGAAAATATTGGATGGTGGTAAACCCAATGAGAGGTTGGAAGCTGACAAGACTATAAAAGGTAGATGAGTAAGTAGTGACAAATATTGTTAAGAGAGTATCAACAAACCATTCTTAAGAATGCACAGTAGGAAAAAATGAGGGTAGAAGAGGATCCACAGATCCTTTATAAAGAAACCATGCGATTCATTTCTCTCTCCTCTGAAGCCATCCTGCAAAGTGAGTTCTCTTCTTCGTCAGCGTCCGTGGGGGATAGCGATGGCCGAGCTGCAGCTCCTGGCCAACGAGCTGACCTGCTCCATTTGCCTGGAGATCTTGCTGCAGCCGGTTACTACCCTGTGCGGCCACAACTTTTGCTCGTCCTGCCTAGACAAGGCGTGGACCGCCCAGGGTCCCAACTTCTACTGCTCCCAGGGCCAGGCATGCTTCCCGGAGAAGCCACAGCTGAAGAACACGGGGCACAGTGGAGCAGCTTTAGCAAGCCCAGAGCCACTGGGATTTGGGGCAGGCCCTCAGTGCGTCCCGAGATGGGGAGCCTGTGGTCTTGCTGTCGAAGGAGGGGGACCAGACGAAGGATGAGGCGGCTGAGAGCGTGGTCTGCGACGTTTGCTCGAAGGCTCCTGCAGCCAAGACGTGCTTCACTTGCATGGCGTCCTACTGCCAGAAGCACCCGCGGCCGCATCTGAACAACCCCAGGTTCCAGGGCCGCGGGCTGCAGCTGCCCGTCGTGGATTTGGCGCGTCTCAAGTGCCCTGAGCACAGCCACCTCCGGGAATTCTTGTGCTCTCAGCACGGCGTCTGCATCTGCAGCATCTGCCTGATGGGGCACAAGACCTGCTCCCTGGTGGCTCTGCACGTGATCAGGACCCAGCTGAAGGAAACAGCAACCAGAAAGATGGACTTGTTGAAGCGTGAATATGAAGACATGAAAGCCCTCACTGAATCAGAGGGGAGGAGCTCTCTGTGGAAGCTGAAGGAGGAAGAAAATAGAGTTTTGGACAAATTTGACCGTGTCCTTTAGCTCCTGCTCAAGAGAAAAAGGGAAATTGAGTCTTTAAATAAGAATTTCCATACTGGACAAATTGGGGAAGGAAATGACAGTTGATGCCTTTTCAAAACCCTAATCTCCTCCATTGTCTCTGAATGCTGTTTAAAGCCAACAGCCAGGTTCCACTGTACTTTTCTACCGTTATTACACATTGTTCCCTGTCTCACATTGTTCATGAAGAACTGGCCTCCCAACTGTCACCTCTCTACCTTTGCATAGACTTTCCCCCGTGTCTAGAATATATTCTCTCCTCATCTCTAACTCTTAGAATCCCTTTCTTCATTCAAAGCTCAGTTGAAATGTATTCTGTACCTTTTGCATTAGTCCCTTCTTAATTAACATTCCCTTCCCCTGCTCCTTAATTACCTCCAATTTTGAAGAATCACAGAATTTTTGAGGTGGGGTACCCTGGGGGGCTATCTAGACCAACTCATACATAAGAAGAATCCTCTGACGATAATAATATCAATTACCACTTAAAAAAAAAAAGAAACCATGCATCATGGTACTCTGGCTTGTTGCATCATCCTTCCTTATTCTTCTTTGATAATTAAGATGTTTGTACATGTTGATAATGATTAAATTCACAATAAAAAATTAAACAAATGACCCAGTTTCAACTAATTGTCCTAGAAAATAAACATTAAGATTAATTTCCTTAGTTGTTCTATATATTTTGTTTTATGAATTTAAAGGATTTATTCTGAAAAGGGGTCAGTGGACTTCTCCAGATTGCCAAAGAATTCACAACATGCAAAAAGTTTAAGAATGCTTACTGTAGAATAAGATTGGGTAAATAGCCCATAAGGTTCATCAGTCAATATATCTATCTTGGACAGACATTGAAAATGGATAATTAGCTAGAGCCAGACAGAGGAAAAGAGTGGGTGGAATTATCTTTGGGAAATAGCATTTCTTTCAATGACCCTACATTTTTCCTCGAAGCAGAGATCCATCTTCTTGTTAGATTATTTTATGGCTACAAGACATGGAATAATACAGTCTCCAGGAAATCAAAGATGTAAATTATGTATGGATTACACTTATCTGACACGGATGTGACTGTAATCAAGACAGTTATGAAGGACAAGTCAAGAAGCTTACTCCTCTTCCTAGCCTAACTTCATTATTTCTATTGATGGAACTTCTCTCTTCCCAGTCACCTAAGCTAAAATCTTTGGGCTCAACATTGAGTCTTACCTCTCCCTCACCATTCCACATCCAATTAATTGCCAACTACTATCAATTTGAACTTCACAATATCTTTTATTATTGTTTTTCATTTAATATTTTACTTTTCCCAATTACAAGAAAAAACAATTTTAACCTTCATTTTTTAAAAATAAATTTTGAGTCGCAAATTCTCTCCTTCCTTCTCTCCTCCATTAAGAAGCAAGCAATTTACATAGGTTATATATATTTAGTCATGCAAAATACATTTCCATATAAGTCATGCTGTGAAAGAAGACAGAAAAAAACTAAGAAAAATAAGGAAAGTAAAGAAAAAGTATCTTCAATCTGCATTCAGGCTCCACCAATTCTTTCCTTGCAGATGGACAGCAACTTTTTATTATAAGTTCTTCAGGACTTTATTGGATAGCTGTATTACTGAGAATAGCTAAGTTATTTACAATGTTCTCCTGCTTCTGCTCATTTCACTTTGCATTAGTTCATTTAAGTCTTTCCAGGTTTTTCTGAGAGCATCCTGCTTGTCATTTCTTATAGCACAATATTCCATCACAATCATAAATGACAACTTGTTTAGTCATTCCCCATTGATAGACGTCCCCTCAATTTCCAATTCTTTACCACCACTAAAAGCTGCTATAAATATTTTTGTATAATATAGGTAATTTTCCTTTTTGTTTTTTACCTCTTTGGGATAAAGATCTACAGTGGTATTGCTTGGTCAAAGGGTATACGGGATTTTATAGCCCTCTGGGCATAATTCCAAATTGCTGAGTTGTTATTCCAAATTGTTGAATCTGTATACAACTTCATCAACAGTGTAGTGTTTTAATTTTCCTTCATCTCCTCCAGCATTTGTCATTTTCCTTTTCTGTTGTATCAGGAGTGGGGTGGTAGCTCAGAATTATTTTAATTTGCATTTCTCTCACCCATAATGATTTTATGATATCTTTTGAATGCACTTTTCCTAAAGCCACCACCCTAGCCCAGGCTCTCATCACCTATGCTATTATAACATCCCCTTATTAGAAATTTTTACTCCTATTCTTTCTCCATTACAATCCAATCTTCAGACCATTCCCTGTATAATCTTCCTAATGCATTCCTTTGATCATGTCCCTCCCCCTTTCCATGCTCCAAACCTCCCATGGGTCCTCATTGCCGACTAAATAAAGTACAAATTGAGAGCCTGGAATTCAAGGTATTTAACCATCTGGCTCCAATCTACCTTTCCAGTGTTACCTAATACTACTCCCCTTCATGTATGCTACATTCCAACCAAACTAGACTATTCTTCATCCCCATTTTTTTGTCCTGCTTATGCTCATTCTATTTCTCTTTACCTGCATTGACCTACTACTCTCATCTCTATAGGTATTATTCTCTTTGTTCAAGGACTAATTCAAGAGTCATTGATCCATTCTAGACCCCCTAGCTAGAAGCTATGTCTCACTCCCTGAATTCTTCATAGCTTTTTGTATTTCTCCTTAATTTCTAATGTGCATTATAGGAATTTGCATACCTGTCTTATAACCCTTATTGGGCTGTGAGCTCTTTGAAGACTTGGACTCTGTCTGATTTGGTCTTTGTACCTACCATACTCAGTCCATATTATGAATTTCAAAACATGATATTTAAGGAAGGGGGAGGGAATGTGGAATGTAGGTACTCCTTCCACCAATGCAGGATGTGCTTCTTCAGATTTCTTTCAGAACCAAAGGTCATAAGTGTAGAGTTTGAATAGATGTCAGAGACTATCTAGTTTGATCTCTCATTTTAAAACAATTTTTGGTTCTAAATCAATCGTAAATGTTTGTTGTTTGCCTCCTCCATGTCAGGCACTGTCCTTGGCTCTGGAGAGACAAAGACAAACTCCCTGCTACCTCTGCTTCTGACTTCCTACACTTACTTCAGCTGCCATCTTATCCTAGAACTTTATTTAACACCTATAGCCTCCTCACTTTGGGACATCCATTTGTATCTATGGCCTTTTCCCCTTACAACATTCCTCTACCATGCTGGCTCCTTTGTCCCATCACTAAGTTCTTTGGGGAATTTCATTTTGGAAAAAGCTCAGCCCCACCCACCTTTGTTCACCACCTGGCTCTGCTTCTGACTTTTCATGTTTTGACACTATGCTCTGTGCAGATACCTTTCCTCACACCAACTCTCATACCATCCCTTTTTCACCTTCCTTTTTGCATGTCATCTTCCTTTATTAGAATGTAAGCCTCTTGAGTGCAGGAACTTTTGTCTTTTTTGTCTGTATTTGTATTCCCAGTGCTTGCCATGGCATCCAGCTCAGAGTGATTGCTTAATAAATGATTGCTGTTTATATTCAAGGAACTTATGTTCTGTCAGCAAGACAACTTATACATATATAAAGTAGATAAAACATACTTCCATAAACTAAAAATTAGGTTTTTCAATCCATGCAATTTTCTCCCATTTGTAAGCCTTTTAAGAAGCCTGTTCTATGACCTAAAAAGAGACTCCACAGTGCAAATGTCTATTGGGGCATTTTAGAGAATAAGCACAATTATGACCCATTCTGCAAAGCTGTCCAATCCCCTACAGGGAGTTAGAGGTCCATTAACATAAAGCCCTAACAATACCCTACTTTATATTCATCTCAGCTGAAATTCTTCTAGTGTTTCCATTAACTATCCAAATAAACACCTTTGGCTGTGGCTTTCCTGGACCCACAAAAGAAGGGTAGTCTTTTTTTTTTGCAGGGGAATTGGGGTTAAGTGACTTGCCCAAAGTCACACAGCTAGTAAGCATGTCAAGTGTCCAAGGCCGGATTTGAACTCAGGTCTTCCTGACTCCAGGGCCAGTGCTCTATTCACTGTGCCACGTAGTCACCCCAAGTAGGGTAGTCTTGAGTAAGATCTTTCCTCCTCTTTGCTTCCTTCTCTTAATAAAGCAAGTGTTGACCATATATCAAATATGGCTGACACACAATATGTTACCATCATTGTGCTCTATTTCCTCCTCTTCTTCCCCTCATTTGGTATCAGTGAGGATGAACACAGCATCAAGGTCAGCTACCACACTGATGGTAAATTCTTCAATGTGAAAAGGTTACAAGCAAAGACCAAAGTAGAGGGACGATTGGTGCATTATTTTCTGTTTGCAGATGATGGTGCACTCAATGTAGCCTCTGAAGCTGAGATGCAACAAAATATGGATTATCTGCTGCTTGGGCTAATTTTGGTCTAACAGTTAACACCAAGAAAACACAGGTGCTCCATCAGCCACCACCACATCATCTGTATGTGGAACCATGAAATGAAGAAGTTTCGAATGCTGTGGATAAGCTCACTTACCTTGGTAGTGTACTTTCCAGGAATGTACACATTGATAATGAGGTTGATGCATGCACTGCCAGAGCAAACTCAGTGTTTGGGAGACTCCAAAGGAAAGTAAGGGAGAGAAGATGAGTTAGACTGACTACCAAACTGAAGGTATACAGAGCCCTTGTGCTGACCCCATCATTGTATGCCTGTGAAACTGAGACAGTATACGAGTGCCATGCCAGGAAACTGAATCGCTTCCATTTGAATTGTCTTAGGAAGATTCTGAAGGTACTCGACACAGAGGTCCTTATTCAAACTAAACTGCCAAGCATTCAAACTCTACTTCAGAGAGCACAACCCCAATGGGTTGACCACATTGTTTGAATGAAAAATGTAGGCTTACCAAAAAGACTTTTATGGAGAATTCACACAGGGCAAGCATTCACATAGTGGTCTGAAGAAGTGATACAAGGACACTCTTGAGGTCTTTCTCAAGAATTTTGGAATTGATTGTGTGACATGGGAGACACTAGCACAGGACTGCTCACATTGGGGAAGGTACTGTGCTCTATGAGCAAAACAGAACTGAAACAGCCCAAAGAAAGCAGAAGGTGTGAAAATTTAGAGTATCCACCCCAAATACTCACGTGAAATATTTGTGCCTGACCTGCGGTAGAGCATTCTGAGTTCTTATTGCTCTGATAGTCACAGTCAGACACGTTGAAATTTGACTTTAGCATGGTGATGTCATTTTGGTCCTCTTCGAGCACAAAGGACAACAACCAATCAATTATCTCTATGGAAGAGCCAGGATTATACAGTTCACATCACATTCAAGTTCAGGTTTCCTCACTCCAAATATAGAATTTTTCCCATTATACTATATTTTCCCTTTTACAAAACAAAATAAAGTCTTATTTGGCTCCCTGGTGAACAGCATTCTTACAATGTGACTATACAGAAATGGCTATTTCTGGCATCTTAACATCTTGGTGCCTCTGTTACTCAACATGTTACAAAAGTCTTTGCTATAACTACATTTTAAATTATCTTTTTAAAAAATGAACTTACCAAATGTCAAATAAAATGAACATTCTTCCTAGACAAAGCAGAACAGAAAAAAGCATCCCATGTGTAGTTAGACTCTGTCTCACATATAGCCTGCTTCTCCAAATACATAATAAATTCAACATGATATTTTTAAAACCATCCTGCTTTTGTGTTTCTTTCTTTCCTACCTTTCATTCTATTTTATTCATTCTAAAAGGTACTTCTGTGACTTTCTTTTCTCTTAATTTTTTTTTCCACTTCAGTAACTATCATTAATGCCCTAGCTACACTAAATTGAAAGACAAAATTTATGTTGGAAAGGAAACCAGCATTTATTAACTGCCCATTATATTCTAGGCACAATGTTTTACCAGAAATAACTCATCTGAGCCTCACCACCACCATGGGAAGTAGATATTATCATGCACATTTTGCAGTTGAGGAAACTTAGGGAGATAGAAGCTAGGTGGTTTGCCCAGTGTTATCCATCTAATAAGTGTTTACAGCTGGGTTTGAACACAGTTCTTCTTGATTGCAGGACCAGTGCTTTATCTACTGTGCCACACAGCTGCCTCTTAAACCTTATGTTAGATGTGGGTAGTTAAGCAAAACAAGTCCCCACATTGGGCATGTTTCAAAATGTGTGTCTCCTTCAGCACCTTGCATTTATCAGAAATCAGAAGGCAGGTAGCATGTTTCATCAACACTCTTTTGGAAATCCTAGCTGATCATTGCATTTGTTAGAACTCTTTTACAATACTGCTATTATTGTATAATTTTTTTCTTTTGGTTCTGTTTATTTCACCTTTTTATGTATCTTGTTGCTAAAGACATTAGTGCAACTATTCAGAAATATTTTCAAAGGAAAAATGCTTTCATTTCATTCTGTACACTGGAGTTCTTCAGGCAACAGTGGGATAACCACTTATTGAATTTCCTATAGCAATTATTCTTATTCAGGTATGAACTGGGCCAGATAGTTTATCAATTCTCTCTTTCTCATTTACAGCTGAGAAAACTGAGGTCCAGGGACCCTGTGACTTGCTCAAACTCACACAGGTAGCAAAAGATTATTCATCATATGGTGGCCATCCAGGGTAATGGACCCTTATCATGCTGGCTGGCCCTCAGATGTCAAACCCTCTAGCTTCATATAACTTAAAAGAGTTTGGGTTACACTGTGTAGACATCAAAAACCCAGAGTCACCTTCCTGTTACAAAGAGACATCCACATTAAACTTTAGTTCTGGGCCCTTACAAAGCTGCTACTTAGTAAATATCTATATCAAGATTCTTCAGTTGTTTAAAAAAAAGTCACTATCTATTGGTCCAGCTGTCACAGAGCAGAAAATAATGAAAAATAGTCCTGAGGAATCTTATTGCCTTTTGATTATTGTCATCTTATATACATAAGCAAAGAATCCATGATTATCATTTAATTTTTGGTATTAAAATAGATTTCTTTAGGCTGATAATGAATTTTAAGAATAACCATAAACATTTTAAGTAAAAGGAGAAAAAAAGCCCTTCAACTTGAAGACCTAATGTTAAATCATCTGAGCACATCTATAGAGTTTTGCCAAGATTCCTCAAAACACAGACTTTAAAAACATTTATTCTTGTTCTTAGTAGAACTAACTGTTGAATAAGCATGATTTTTCCAATAGTAAATGTTTCCTTTCCACTTAAATCTTGGAAAGATTTTTTAAAAAGTGATTGCTCACAGGCACACAAGAAAAAAGACAGCTTTTAAATTCTATTTTTGCTAGATAATCCCCTATAAAAATGTGTTGGCTTCAAGGAATTTCTGAGTGTCTACTTTGAAAAATCATTTGTTTGTTATAGCAGAGAGAAGTTTAGAATTTACGTGAGCTTAGATAATTTGTCTTAAAATGAATTTTGAAAAAATGCAATTTCTCAAATTCTCTAGATAAATGACAAGAATTTGTTTAGTATTGGGTGTTTTTTTTAAGTACAATGAATAATAACAATAACAAATTGAGAACCAAGTCAGAATTGTTTTTTGTTTGTTTCATCCTCCCCACCAGCTTCAATATTTTAACTTCTAAGAAAATAACTTTGAATATTCATTTTCCATCATAACAAAATATATGACATGAAACTCTTTTCAAAGAAAAAAATTCCTTGCCCCCGAAATGTTTTCTGTCCTATGTGTTTCTCATCCCTGTCTATCACAGTGAAGTTGTATGTCTGGATTAAATCCTTAAATAAATTGCTGTTCTCAGACCCAGCACTAAGCAAAACTATCAGATAAACAGTTCTGTCTGTCCCAATCTCTGCTATCTGTACTCAGTCTGTCCCTCAGTTGTGCTCCTTCCTCATTATCTGTAAATATTCAGGGCCTTCAAGGTCTTTCTTTTCTTTGTAGCCAAACTTGTTAAGTTAAGATCTATCCTTTGGGCTTAATTCATTAGTCCTAGAAATATCTCAATTTTTCCTTACCTTACCAAAACCTGAAACTAAAGGAATGAAGTACTATTGATGGAATTATAACATCAACAAGTGTGGAGAATTTATGTGAGGGCTCTGTAGACTATACAAGCACCCATAAAATCATTCCTTATAGAATTTATCTGCCTAGGAATAACATTGGACATGGTTGGAAATCACCTAAATTGAGAGAGTTTGACTAAATGACTGCTAAGATACTGTCTAGATCTAAATCTATTTTTTTCCCATTGCCCCACAGAATAATTATCGAGGCTGCCCCCCCAAAAGAAAGCACGATGTCTGTCTATATGTGTGTATATACACATATAAATATATACATATATTACATCACATATACCTCACATATATAATTCTACAAAATGACCATATAAAATATTTACAATGTAAGGTAGTTGGTTGGAATCATCCTGCATGTAATCTGGAGTTACTCCATTTGAGTCAAATGAAGTGGAACCTCCAGACCTGTTGTAGAATTGTTAACATCTCAGCAAACACTGATGAATTTACTGTTGTGAGATTGGGTCAAAATAAAGAAGGCCGATAGGGCTTGATTAAAAATTCTATGGTTCCTCTTATTGTGAAAGATTAGAAGTAGGCTTTACTGGGGTTCCATGTTTATGGAAGAAAAGTATTTGGGGAAAAAAGTTTAAAAGTCTTAGTTAGTCATATAATTATTTATTTTTGATCTCATCTAAGACCATGAGCTACTCTGTATTTTTCATGATTTTTTTTTGATGCATATTTATTATTGGGGGCAACAAAATGGTGCAGTGAGTAGAGAAATGAACCAGGAGTCAGGAAGACCTTAGTTCAGATTTTGTCTCAGTTACTTAACTAATTGTGCGATCCTGGCCAAGTAACTTAACTTCTGCTTCAGTGTCCTTTTCTGTAAAGTGGGAATAAAAATAGCATGTACTTCGCAGAGTCATTGTAATGATCAAAAGACATGATGTTTGTAAAGTGTTTTGGAAACATTAAAGGACTATATTGGTTATTATTACCAACCGATATTGACCAAAAGAAAAGTCAAACCCAGTCAAACAAACAAACAAAAAAAACCCTCCACAATTCTTTATCAAAGAATGCATTCTATATATTGGGTGTTTTTTTTTTAAATTAGGAAATCTTTAATTATAAACTAGTTGTTTGGCTATTGGATGCTACAAAATATACTAATACATTTGATTTCCTTAATGAAGGGACCAAATTTCACAACTGACAATTTTGTGATCATTGTTTCTTTAAGAGAACCAGACTTTGAACCATCTTACCACATTTCTGAATTTTAACATAACAAATATCATATAAATCCAAGTCACAATGCCTAGAATTAATACAGCATTATAAGGTTAACAATGAAATTTGCACATTTATTTTATTTGATCCTTAAAACATCTTTAGGAGTTAGGTGCTATTATTCTTCCTATTTTATAGGTAAGGAAACTGAGGCAGACAGAACTTAAGTGACTTGCCCAGAGTCACACAGCTGGTAAGCATCAGAAGCAGGAGTCAGATCTTTTTGACTCCAAGGCTGAAACCCTGTCCATTTCCCAGAAATGGGCATGGGTTTATGAAATCAAGAACCAGCCAAAGTCTGGAAGCTATGTGAAAGCATGAAATATTGTAGGAAAGTCCTTCATTAGATTTTAACTAATTAAAATCTATCCAAGCCATTCACAGTATGAATTGTAGTTTGAGTAGATGAATCAGGTAAAGTTTTGATTCAGAAAAAGAAAATGAGACAGAGAACTTCTTTTATGATTGAGATTTGAAGAATATATCTAATGATACGACAAGATTATTAGATATATTTAAAAAGTGATCAAACTTTGTTACCTGAAGGACACATAAATGTCATATGCCAGAGAGACTTTTAAAAAATATGTAAGTGATACATTTTTAAAAAACAGTCCAATATGTATACTTTCTCTGATATATGTTTGTTATCTGTTTGGATAAATGGATTCATCTCCTATTTGCTATGTGTGTTCATAGTAGAACTGGCAAGTTATGAAAAGGTAGTTAATCACTGGATATATAGTTTGGTGCACTCCTTCCCCATTAAGGAATAGCTATCGGGGGTACTGCTTGAACCTAAAAATTATTTTCCCTAGACTAATAACATATAGGGGGGTGTAGAAGTATTATTCTGGTCTTATATCCCCTTTCTCTGAGGATATCACAGTGGCCAGCACTTGTTAACAAACAGCCTCTTGCTTCCCTCCTGGTAGCAACCAAAGCCTCTCTTGGAGAAGAGATGAGGAAGTAAACTCTAGAAATATCTATTCTTGTCTTCCTGTGAGACATAGCTAGATAGATCTATATAGACACACATGGCAAAACAACAACAACAAACCACACAATTCTTATGTTATTTGATGTGGAAAGAAATGAAAAGAAACATATGTATCATATATATGTGATATATAGATATACTACAATATTGTAGAGGCAAGCTGGAATTCTAATCAACATGATGACCAACCAGTCCTATTCCAGAGGACTCATGATAAAAAAGGCTACCCACTTCCTGAAGGGGAGATCATAGACTCAGAGTGTTTTGAGACATACTTAAAAACAAATTGGGTATGCCCAATGAAGGAACTGGTTTTGCTTTACTCTTTATATCTATAACAGGGGTTTTGCTTTTCTTTCTTTTTCATTTGGTTGAGGATGGGTGGTAGGAGGGAGAGGAGAATTTTCATTGATTTTAAAAATTAATTTAAATATGTGTTTCTATTTTCCTATTCCTATGTTTTCTAAGGTTAATATCATAGCTTGATGTTCTTGATCTACCAGTAGCTAGACAGTTTACTTTGTGCCCAAGCCAACATTTTCCATAAGCCTAGAGTTTAGACTATTATCCCAATCTTTCCCCAATGATCTGTCAGTCTGAGGTAATTCCTCCTGGGGCATAGGGATAGGGTCATGTTTCCTAAAACATTGAGGGCAGAGGTTCTTAACCTTTTCTGTGTCATGGACATCAGTGGCAGTCTGACAGAGTCAGACTTCTCAGAAGAATGTCTTGAAATAACTGAAGGAAATGTTCAATTTAAATTAGAAGTAAGGGAAAATAAAAATGTAATTTTCCCCCATATAAATTCATAGACTCCTTGAAATTTACCCATAGACTCCAGCTAAGAACCTCTAAGCCTGGGGAAGGAAGAGTTGTATTCCTGTCAAATTGCTGAACCAAGAAAAGAAAAAAATTCATAGTCTCTCCCACACAAGTGGTGTACAGGACACAATTTAAAATTTGATTCTATGCTGCCTTATTCTCTAATTGATTTCAGTATGTAATTCTTGTCTTTCCAGCAAGATTTACAAAGTTTTTGAGGTTAGGGACTAAAATGATATTTTTATATCACTTACAGTGTCTAGCATAATGGTAAGCAAGTAATAGGTTTTTGACAAATCTTTCTTGAAGGATTGAACATCATTTAGTTCTTTATGTTTCCCCTTTAATTGTGAGTGTTAATTGTTACCATAAATAATAATATAACATCATCCCATTACTAAGAGTGTTAGATTATCTCTACAAAATATTAGAAATGTTGAATCTTCTTTTCCATGCAAAACCAAATACATCTATAAAGACATGGAATGATTTTCCTATCTGCAGAAAATGATTCTGCTGTTTGACAGAATCAAAAGCACCGTGCTGCATATAATCTTAAACTTTGACTTAGAGAGGTGTAATAATTAGTCCTTCCCTTTACATGTACCTGAAGGAATTATCCTCATAGGACGTAAGATGTATCTGCCAATCAGCAGCATACAGGAACCAGTCAAACTGTGTTCATTTTGATGAAAGGAGAGAAAACCCATGCCACCATTTCTTCTCTTAATAGAACTAAAATCCTCTGACTTGAGTGTACAATTAAGCCAACATTGTGATCAAATTCATCTTTTCTTGCATTTTCAAACTCAGCAGTTGTGATCACACAGACATAAACCAAATGAAGAAGTTCTCTTTACACTTAGAGAGTCATTAAAAGTTGGTTATGGGCATAAGCAAAAATGTTTCACAAAACCCATACATTCTTATATGACAGTCCCATCTAGAGCAGTTTGTTGCTGAGAGTGGGACTCCATTAGATGGAGACTGATTGTTCTAATTCAGTGGTTCTCAACCTGTAGGTCGTGACCCCTTTGGGGGTCGATTGACCCTTTCACAGGGGTCGCCTAAGACCATTGGAAAACACATATTTCCGATAGTCTTAGGAACTCAGACACCACTCCGTCTCCAGGCGGGTCCACCCACATACAGATACACCCAGATATGAGTATTAAAGGGTCATGGAATTAGGAAGGTTGAGAACCACTGCTCTAATTTGTCTTGAGTAAGACAACAATCTATATTATCATCAACTTGCGTTTGTGAAGTATATTATTACTGTTTATTCTAAAAATTGTATAAAGAAGTGCTAAATAATGAAGAAGTATGGGTTTGGTCCTATTGTAATTGTAAAGCACCTTGTTCTCCATCCATTGATGCTTACCACACATAGTAGGTTCACCAACTTTTTTTTGTTGTTGTTGGAGGAGAAGTGGGTTCTTTAGGAGAATGGTAAAACAGACACTACATATGTGCAGAGTACTGTGGTTGGCATTAGGGATTTTTTTTCTTCTTTTGGGGACATGTGGGAATTCAGGTCTGTCATTTTTATTGCTGTAGGAAATTCCCAGTAAAGAAATTCTTTCTCCCTTTAGAGATTAGAAATTGCCTCACCAGTGTAAGATTACAATGCAATCTTAGATTCTAGGAACACTGAGTGTTCAAGTGATGTGTCAGAGGGGAGATTTGAACCTGGTCTTCTTGAGTGTGAGACTGGATCCCTATCCACTAAACAACACTGACTCTCAGGCATTGGTGAGGCACAATAGCTGTGACGAAGACCATGCTATTTAGGAGTTTATTCAGACAGTAAGTGTTCAATAAGCAACTTAGAAGAGAGTAAGACAAGTATGCAAAAAAAAGTAGGCTACAAAGGAGGATTAGTAAAATAGAGAGAGCCAGAAAAAGTGTTAGTTGATTGCTAATATTCTAGTTCAGGCCCACATCACTTCTCTTCTGGACCATTGTGATACTTTGCTAGCTTTCTCTGCTTCTAGCAACGCCACTCTAATTCATCTTCCACACATATCTCTCCTGCTCAAACACCTTTAGTGGCTCCCTATTATTTCTAGGAAATACACAAACCCTTCCATTTGCTTTAAATTCCTTCACAATCCAATATCCAGTTACTTTTGTTTCAGCCAGACTAATATGGTTACTCTTTCCTAGCCTTGATAACTCCTAGCTGCTAACTCCAGAGGAACTGATTGTGGGATAATTTTTTGAAACAAGCAGTTTTTGTTTTTAAAAGCCCAATTTTCTTTTTTCCTTTCTTGTTGTTTTTCAAACATCTTGCAGCTTTCATACCCTGGATGTACACTTTTCTCAGTTCATGTTTTCTGAAGGGATGAGGGAGATAGAAATACAGAGACGTATATATATGTGCATGTGTTTCAATTTTACTTTTTCAAGTCTTTAATATCCTATGTCATTCAATAAGAACGTATTTTACTCAAAGAACACACACATACACACACATATATACATATACATATGTGTGTGTATATGTATATTATATATGTATAATATATATATATATATAGTTTTTATTAAATGAAGTTCTAAAATAGACATTCACCTCATAATCTTGGAATTAGAATTGTTGGCTCTGAGATTGGGGATGGCTTTCATTGCATTTCCTATACTCTTCTTACCCCTTTCCCCACCTCACTCCTTCCATCCACTAATGCTATGAGATATCATGGAAACAAAAAACTTCTAAAAATATATTGATCACAGGAGGATTATTCCACCAAGTTTTTCATAGTCATCAGAACAGCCAAATCTTCCCATGTAGTTATGAAATTAGAAGATGTGATTTCATTAGAATTTGTACAAACCACTCAACTTGAGTTGGAAATGAATTCAAAGTTGCCTAATCTGATGATAACTGCCTTTTTTAAAAAAAAAAAAGTTAGTTTTGGAGTTTCTCAAATATTAAAAGTTCCATCATATTTTGCTAAAAGTTTTTGTGGTTTTACCCACTCACCAAAAAAAGAGAGGGTGGGAGGGGGATAAGAAAGATCACTTACTTGCTTAAACATTGTCATTTGCCTCCAGAAAGATAATATCTTAAATTATCTGTTAATAAAGTAGACACTTGTTTTATAAAGGTCTTTGAGGAAATAACTTCAAAACTAAAATCAATCTGTGAACTCACCAATGTGGGTATTCCCTCCAAAAATCCATTCACAGCTGTTCAGCTCACCAGTTATGTGACCTTAGCTAAGTGACTTAACTTCTTTTTGCCTGGGTTTCCTTAGCTGGGGGTAATAAAAGCACCTGCTTCACAGGATTATAGTGAGGAACAGAGGAGGTACTATTTGTAGAGGCACTGTGGGCAATGCTTGGAGCATGCAGGCCCCGTGGAAATACTAATTCCCTTTCCGCCCCCATTCCCTTTCTTACTTTTACCATTTCCCTAGGGAATCCAGCTCGAAGGAAATAATGGGATTATCAGTTTTGTGTGATCTAAAATTCTCTACATTTACTTGGCTTTGTGGCCTTATGCCTAATAGTAGAATACAAAGATTTTAATTCTTGTTAGAAAGATTTCAAACTTCAGGATTCGATGCAACAGAAATTCCTTTTTTTTTGTCCTCTGCCCAACTCTAGTTTTATTCACTGATCGATTCCACTTTTTATCCTCTGTGGACAGGTCAGTAATGATTCCTGTACATGGCAAACACATAACAAGTCAAAAATTAAAATAATTTCTCCAATGATATCAAAATGCTCCTTGAATTCAGTAAGTTTAAAATTCTTAATGAAAACCAAAGGAAAATAGAGAAAAGTCTACTTGGAATCTGGAGGTCAAATTCAGCCAATAGATGAAGGAAATACTTTTAAATATCTGGGTCTTCTCTAGGTAAAATATATTGAATCCAAAGTTAAGGAGAAAGCTATGATTATATATGTTAAGAGACTTAGAAAAACACATTTAAAACAAAACAAATAGCCCATTGGTTTTGGAAAATATCCAAACAAAAACCCAGATGGTATTAATTAAACACTAGCCCCATCACCCCTAAGAAGCTCTGGTAAGGTAACACTTCCATGTCAAAAAAGGAACATAATTGACTTAGAGAAACTGATAAAAACAAATAAAAAATTTACAGAAATAATTCCTCAACAGACCACTTCAAAGAGAATTTTTTTTTTTTTGCACTGAATGTGGTGACTTTATTGATGGTACACAATACAGGACTCTAGGCTTCTCCCCCTACTACAGGGGTACACTGGAACAAGGATGTGGATGGGACATGGGATCCCTAGTATAGGAACATATGTTAGGAA
>CM053592.1:52877397-52907635 GCA_028646515.1 Pseudochirops corinnae
GGCCACAATGTCTACTCCACCTGAGGTGAATGCAGCCCTGGTCACCAGGCGCCCAATACGGCCAAATCCGTTGACTCCGACCTTCACCATCTTGTTTCAGGGATGCTACTGAAGCAGCAGAACCTGGCACACAGCTTGGGAGAAAAGCCCCAAAGAGAATTTTTAAAGGCTAACATTATATGTTGCTGGTCAATCATTTCAGTTGTTTCTGACTCTTCGTGATCTCATCTGGGTTTTTCTTGGCAGAGAAACTAGTATGATTTGCCATTTCTTTCAACAGCTCATTTTACAGATGAGGACACTGAGGCAAACAGGGTTAAGTGACTTTCTCGGGTCACATAGCTAGTGTTGGAGATCAGCATAGGCCTAGTGCTTTACTCACTGCACCATATAGCTGCCTTGACATTATGTACGAATCTTTATAGTTCTTGAATGTAACCAGAATTAGTTTACCTATGGATGAGCTCTATGAAATAGCTATGAACCAGGAGTAGAATTGAAAGGCCCCCTAGTAGAAAGTAGGAGGGAGAGGCCACGGGTGAGAGAATAATGCCTTAGGTGCTACACTTAAGTGTCTAGTTTTAAAACTATGACAACTTTTTTCCCCCTAGTCAGTAAATCCACATGATTCTTTGCCATTGACTGCAAAGGGTCCAGTAAGTTCAGTCCAGTTCAGAAGAAAGAACAGGGCTAGGAAGGTGATGAGAATTGGCAGGGGAATGTGCTTCTCTATTCTCTCCTACACGCTTACTACCCACGCTGGTCCGCGGGTACACTAACCTCCAGGCCATGTCGAGCGAAGTGAAAAAAAAGACATTAACACTTGAAGAGATGGGATCATAAACATGGTTTGTGACATGGAGGATGGAGAAAATCTCTAGAAAAATGGGGAAGGTGAATTCCTGTGGATGTGCTTGTGGGTCAGAGGCAGCTAGGAGCATAATCCAGAGAGCCCTGAGTCAGAAAGACCCAAGTTCAAATGAACCCTCAGACACTCATTAACTGTGTGATGCTGGGCCAGTTATTTAATCTTTGTTTACCTCAGTTTCCTCACATGTAAAATGGGGATAACTATAACATCTACCTCAGAGTTGTGAGGAGCAAATTGAATAATATTTGTAAAAAGTGCTTGGCATGTAGTAGGTGCTAAATAAAAGCTTGTTCCCTTTACCTTCATTAGGCAAGTATTTGCAAGTTTAGTTCACTTTTCAGGACAGAGTTGGGTTATCTGGAAATAATAGAGTAATTGAACTTATACATATGTGTGTGTGTTTGTGTATGTGTGTGTGTGTGTGTGTGTATACACACATACATATTCTGTAAGTAATCTAACTAATCTCTGTCTCTATTTCTTTCACTGTCCAATAGTAAAAACTCAAATGATTGTTGTATTGAATTGAAGGCATTATGAGTTGGGAAATGGAGCAAGGGAAAAGAAGGAGGGAAAAGGAAAACTCACTTCCAAATGCCCCAAGAATTTCCTGCCCCTTCTTAGACCTAAGCTCTCTTACCCCTTATTATGCTCCCAACTTGAACCTTCATTCTTGTTTTTCATTTCAGGTTTCCCTCCTCTCTATTCCATTCTTTTTCCCCATCCCCATCCCTAGTCCCCACCTTCAGTGTTTTAGTATGGGAAAATGCTTTCTGAGTTCCAAACAATGGTTTATAATCCTTTGGAACACACCCTGTTCCTAAACTGTGGACTGCCTATATTTCAATTTGGTTCCCAGGATTCATAAAGGAATTTCAGTAATAATTATGTCTGGTTCGGCTTTAGAAAAGCTGTTCTTCAAGTGAGGATGTTGGTGCTACTTCAAATAACACTTTTTATGCTCCATTTGTAAACTGATATGGCACTATTTTCTCTGCTAATGTGTTTCAAAATTACGTTGAAATGGTATTTTTCTTATTTAAAGGGTCTGGCATTTAAGGTTCTGTAATTTGTTGTTTTTTTTTAAATCCTAGATATAAAAAAATTCTCATAATTTAGTTGGAAAAACTCTGTCTGTTTTTCAGGAAGCTATAGATCACTTTTCCAGCTGCATGGGATGAGCCTGACTTTCAATAATTCAGGTCAGTACAATATGCCAGCTCAGAGTTGTCAGATTACTTTAAATACAGAGAGTGCACACTAGTGGATAGAATTGAGGTTGATTAGCTGCTGCAAAACTTTTTTAAAAAGTCTCTTCTCTGATACCAGGATCAACTGGTTTTTTTCCTTGTTAAACCTTGTTACAAAAGTATATTCATTATTGATAAGATTTTGAGGAAGACTAGTCTTCTCTTTCAGATGAACTTTCGCCTTGGCTTTAGGGGGAAAAAATCAACAAATCCAATCTCATTTTTTTTCTAGGGAAAACTAAGAAACTAAAACCTAGGATGAAAAGTAAGGGAATTTGGGTTTTGCATGAACAATCTAAAAGCTTTCTGGGAATATTTAAAAGTCAAGAATACCAAATTATCAAATCTGGTCACTCAAAAAGTATTCAATATCTTTTATTTGGAAAATACTGTATTGAGTCATGGAGGTGAAAAACATAAGATCCTTAAAAGGGCTGAGTCATTCAGCAAATATTTATTAAGCAAGGCATGGTGTTAATATCAGGTTACACTTAAAAAAAAGATGTGATATCTGCCCTCAGAGAATTGTTATCTTCTAGAGGATGACCAAAGAAGTGTTATGACCAATCTATCCATCCATCCATCCATCCATCCATCCATCCATCCATCCATCCATCAGTCCATCCATCCATCCATCTATCTATCTATCTATCTATCTAACAATCAAATATGGGGGTGGGGCAGCTAGGTGGCACAGTAGATAGACTGATGGGCCTAGAGTCAGAAAGACTCATCTCCGTGAGTTCAAATCTGGCCTTTGACACTTACTAGCTGTGTGACCCTGGGAAGATCATTTAATCCTGTTGTCTGAGTTTCCTCATCTCTAAAAAGAATTGGAGAAGGAAATGGCAAACCACTCTAATATCTTTGCCAAGAAAACCCAAAATGGGGTCACAAAGAGTCGGACACAATTGAAATGAATGAATATATATATATATATATATATACATACACAAATATTATATAATATACACACATGTGTATATATGCATCCATGCATGTAAGCATGTGCACACACACACACACACATTACAATTAAGGGTGTGATGGGCCAAAGACAAAATCCAGACAAAGTTCTCTAGGAAAATATGAAAAGGGAAACATTATTTTGACCTGGTAAGTCAGGAAAAACTTTATGGAAGACTTGCATATGGTCATGCAATCATTTCTGTAACTTAATTTTTTGACAAAAAAAATTGAAAAAGGTCCATGGCTCAAGATCTCCCACCAAAAAATAGCCCTTCTTCTCATTTACAACCAATTTTCTTTCAGGACATAAATGGTAAACCTTAAGGTATATTGAATTCTATCCAATCAGTATGTATAGGATTGTATTTGTGTAGGTTTGTCCTTTATTCTCAAAGAGGACCATGACATCAGGGAGATGATGGCATGATTTGCAGTTGACTTGGATTTGAATGAGGGAGGGTTATGAAAAGTCGCCAGCCTCACTTTCTCCTACAGAGCCATCTGAGTCCAGTGGCCAGATATTCATCAGGATGACTGGAGGTAGCCCAGGATGCAACCTGAGACCTTGGCCTTTTTAAGCTAAGGTTTTTTCAAGTTCTCACTTAGAGTAAGGCAAGGCCCTTTCAGTAAATAGGCCTCTTTAAAAAGTGAGTCAAAGGATGTCCCCTTTATAAAAAAAATCAGACTGGGAGAGGAAGATTCTCAATATTACTGGCCAAAAGAGGAACAGTTACTATTGACATTCACTTTGAGTCAGGAGAGCCTAAAAAATAACTATTAAGTGGTGCTTAGGTAGGGACCTACTATTGTCCAATGACATCCAGAGTGAATTGGATTGAAGGCATGATCTTGTGTGAAAGGCACTGTGCCAAGAGAATTAGAAGACATCAAAAATAAGCAAGGCCTGGTCCTTCAATAAACTCATAGGGTATATTATACAGTGGAGAAGATATGCTGTGTAGCAAGTCTCCCCATGCCTACACCTACCCCTCTCCCAAAAAAACTGGAGTAGAATATAGGAAGAATTAATGTAGGAGGAAGGAAAAATGACTTTTGGCTTGTGGAAAGATTCAGAGAGGACTACATAGCAGAGATGGCAAGAGGGAGCATGTGAAGGATGATGTCAGTTTTTTAACTTTGGGAGCGATCTGTGTCTTGAATTCTGGGCAATCATTCTTGCCCCCATTAGTATATTTTTCTATTAGAAGGAGAATCAAGTCTATTGGAACTGCTTTTGGTGTGCAGACGTGTGAAGAAATGCTTAAAACAACAGGCTTTTATTTGAGGTGCATTTTTAACTTGCATGAGGGAAAGCTTAAGGCAAAACTTGAGACACCTGGGGACATGAGGAGGTGGACATGGAGTGATTCTATAAAGATTTTCAAAGCAAAAGATATATCCAGATCTCTGTCACTAGAGAGACAAGGATGTAATTGTGCCCTGGTGGCCACAAGGAGTTTCTTGACTCATATTTGGCAATCTGGGATCATTTCAGGTTAAGGAAGGGGATCCCTGAATCAGGGACAGGCTATCGTCCAGAGCTGGCATGCAAAAGTTGTTTAAGGCTTTTTCAGAAGAGGAAGGCAAGGTTCACAGCTTCCACACAAGATTAGCTGGTGACCCATATTTGTTACATAGTAACATAAGGGAAACCCATCTACTGGGCCATCAAATCATCAGTGGTCCAATTTTGTAGGAAGATGTGGGCGTTCTCCCAGGCTTGGCTCATTGGCTTCTTACCTCTTATGTAATAGTCAAAGGGATGTTATGACATGCTAGGAGGCCTGGTTTAGTATAGCACCAGGCTGGAGGCTTACAGCATAGATATTTTAGCAGGAGAAGGGGATGTATCTGTAGGAGAGGTAGCCTTTTGGAATCCAATCAAAACATGGGCAGGCTATCCATATGGGTAGCTATGAATTTTTGACCTAGGACAAACACTTTAAATCATACATGGGGCAAATGGTATGAAAGGAAACCTCAGTTGGAGGATGTAGTCTGGAAACAGATACTGCCTTATGAAGGAAAAGAGAAAATCTATCACAAGTCTGCTGCTTAGAAGGCTGCTCCTCTCCTCCCCAACTAACAGCCTCCTATTTTAAATAATTATTCTTGCTAACTAATCTCTAAGTCAAAGAGAAGGTTTCAACCTGCAATGGTAGAGGGAGTTCCTCATCCAGAACCAACGTAATCTTGTACCAATATAACGGGTCTTTTCACTGTTGCTAATTTTGTGCTGGCTAACTGGATCCTATGGTCAGTGCTCCTTCACACTTGACTTCCAAGAAGTCTTATTACTTGGAGGATGGGGGTGGTGGTAGGATAATTACCCTTAGAACTAACGGAAAAAACTGTTTTGGGGAAAGGAGATAAAAAGAAAGCTTAAAGTCAAAGTTTTAAGAGAAAGTGGCTAAATGAGAATTTAAAACCCTAGTATTCTTCCCACCCCCAAATCCTCTAAGTATCATCTCAAAGCTTAGGAGCCTTTGAGATCATGTCATACAGTACCCTGTGTTACTGAGGAGAAGACTGAGTCTGCATAAAGGGGAATTGACTTGCCCAAGGTAATAGTAATGACAACAATAAGAACAACAGTAATAATAATAATAGATAATAAATGATGTCATTTATAAGGCATTTACTGTGTGCCAGGCACTGTATGAAGCAATTTACAAATATTATCTTATTTGATTTTCATAATAACCCTGGAAGGTAGCTGCTGTTATTACTCCCATTTAACAGAGGAAGAAACTGAGGCATACCAAGGTTAAGTGACTTGCCCAGGGTCACAGAGCTTGCAAATAATTGAGGCAGGATTTGAATTTAAGTCTTTCTCAATCTGGGTCCAGTCTTCTAGCCATTCCATTACCTAACCCCATCTATACAAAGAGAAGCTTGGTTAGTGGGTCATGTAAGACACAAGATGCAAGATTAGCCATTTTCTTTAGTCTTCACAAATTCTCAAAGTCTCTCCAAAAGAGGAATTATGAGCAAGAGTTAAAAGACTCACAGCTCTTTCCACACAGGCTGATACACAAAGAAAACTTATAAAGTCACAATTTTATAAAGGAACAGCAGAGAAGGCTAATCACCAACAGGTTCATCAAGTGCCCCTTTTCCCATTAGTCCCTATGCCCTGGCAGGGTATACAGCTATCACAGGCTATTCTGGCTTTACCCCCTCCCCACATATATAGATCCCAATTGTACTTTCCTCATTGCAAGAATAGAAATGCTATTAATAGCCCTTTAAATTCTGGGCCTTTAGACAAATCTCTACTTTTTTTTAGAAAGGCTCACGGCCTTTAGGCCGTGGGCAAAATATTCCATTATAATATGTGAATTGAGTGAAAGTGAGGCAGGGATTATTGAATTCCAAGTGAATCCACAATTCAATTTCTAGATGTTCTGGTCTGGAAGAAGCCATTTTTCTTTTCTTTTGGGAACCCTTCCCTGGAGTGGGTTATGTGTCTGGGGCAATTTGATAAAAAAAAAAAAAAAGCCCTCAGGCTAGAAGAACAGAAGGATGAAGGGCCAGAGTTAGATTCTTCAGAGATAATGGAAGTTGATAAGACCATTCTTTTCAGAAGGAATGATGATCATAGGATCACAAATTTAGAGCCAAAAGGGATGTCCAAGGGATATCATCTAGGACAACACCACTCCCCCACTCCCCATACACCCATACACAGATAAGGACACTTTGGCTCACTTCGTGGAGGTGTCCAAGGTCCTGAAATTTCCTCAATGGTCACAAGGTATCAGTTATGAGGTCTGAACATTGGTCCTCTTATTTCTTCCTCCTCATCTTCTTCATCATAACTAATATGTTTGAAGCATCTTGTAATTTGCAAAATATTTTTATGTGCTCTACCTTCTGTCCATGCTTTACTGCACCTGATAAACAAAAGCAAAGGCAAGAAAGTACATAGTGTGTCTTGTAAATACTGAGCAATTGTTTAGTTGGACCTTAGAGTGGGAGACTAGCAGCAGCTAAAATGTTTGGAAAGCCAGGTTGAGATCAAATTAAGGAGGTCTTTATAGACAGAGTTAGTTTCTATGGGGAACTGCTGAAAGTTTTTGATTAGGGAAATCTTAGGTTTATTTTTAATATAGTCATTTATAGTGTACAAAGCATGTCCTCACAACTCTGTCAGGTAGGAGCCGCGAGTATTGTGTTCTTTTCAGAGATGAGGAAACTGAGGTATGAAAAGTTATATGATTTGACCAAGGGTCCCAGTGACAGAGTTGAGACCTGAATCGAATTGGAGTCAGGTTTTCTTTTGGCAACACCCCAAGCTGCCTCCCCTGACCTATTTAATTTCCACTCCTCTCTTATGATGACCTTTACAAAAATTGCTAAATTGTCTCATTTGAATTTCCCCTCCTAGGTCTTAGCCTGCCTGCTCTCTGGATAGAGTACTAATGAGTGGTACAAGAGGTACAGGGCAGGAAAGGGGGGAGGAGATGTAGGGAGATGGAAAAATCAAGGAGTGGCTGATTATCCTGCCAACTGGCTAGGACGAAGTGCCTTGAACCATAACCCCCCACTTGAACAGCTGGGCCCTCTGTCCTAATAGCTTCACAGTGCAATTAGGAAAGGTTGCTGTTTGCCTTCTTACTCAGATGTTGGTATTAATTGGAACCCCAGTGTCAGGTGTTTTATTAAAATGTGTGAAAATCTGTCCCCCTGCCAGGATAAAATAGCTTTGGGAGATTTGTAGGGCTTTCAAGCTGCACACAGGATTATTTGAAAAATGATTAAGTGAACTATTCAAAATAAATCAATTTGGTTTGATAACCTAACCCCTTCCTGTTGCAGAAAATCACTCTGAAAGTGATTTTTAGGAACCAATAATCACAAACACATTGGAGTCAGCAGCATGAACCTACATATCTCTTTAATTTGTGATCCTAGAAAGTAGGCAAAAAATGAGAAAAGCAAAAATGGGGAGATTTGGCTGAAAGGTAAAGTATCAGTGCCAATAATTAAGTAGAAATTAATTAATCATACAATAAGTAAGTATTAAGTGTAGTGCTGCCAATACCAGGATTTCTTGAGAGGGGGAGAAAATCAACAGCTGACTCCTCTTTTCTACCAGTGAAGAAACTTTCCTGAGCTCTGAGGTCAAGGGCAATCACTACTGTATGTGATTTCATCCCATTTTGTTTGGATCTGGAATTCTTCAAAAGTCTTCAAAACAAAGATCAGAGAAAGAGAATCTTGAGAAATACACACTGAGCTGATTTATGGAAACTCAGTGCACCAGAAACAGGATTAGATATTTGACATTTTTAGTGGATTTGATGGAAAATCAACAATAACCAGTTGTTTTCCAGTGTTAGAAAGATAGTGGAGTTGTGAGTTTTTCCTACTTGGTAAAATTAAGAGCAAAACAAATCCATGTTTCCCTTTTAAGCATTTTTCATGGCTCAATTTAACAAAAAGATTAATTCAGGAGTCATATTAGCCAGAAATTACATATATATGCTATACATGTATACATACATGTATATGCACATATGTGTATGTATGCATATGCATATACACGTACACACATATATACACATATATAAATAAAACGCTATTTTTCTGTTAGAGAAATGCCATATATTTTGAACATTTCCAAAAATCTGAAAGTCACTTTCTTATATGTAACAACTATTGAAAAAATTGCATTTTCACAGTAGCAGATATAAAGCTTTCAAGGTTGGGCAATGTATCCTTCTTTGTGAGATCCACTATGCCTTGTACGTGGTAAGAGCTCTATGAATATGGTTGAATAAATGAACAAATATTATGAGGGACTCATATGTAGGCAGGAATTTACATTTGTCAACACCTACAAGACCTCTCAGCTTTAAATCTTGAAGATTCTTTAATTTTATTACTGCTGCAAGTATGAAGTTCAATAATCTTTTTTGAAATCTTTGAATGGATTTAATTAAAAACCAATTGTAAAAGTGGATATGGACTTTGGGTTTAGTGATAACCATGCAGGACAAGATTTACTACCCCTCCTCCTTCCACTATAGCATTGTTAAGAGTCTCCTTGAGGTTCATTGAAGTTTCAAGGTAATTTTTCTTGCTTGATGCTACAAGTCCTGAGGCACATAGTTTTTCTTCATGTCTTCCAACTACTAGTGACACCCATTCCAAGGTTAAATACCTCAAATTTAACTCTTTTTTGCATATTTTTATTTATTCACTTTATATTTATGTCATATATACAAGATGTCCCAAAAGTCTTAGTGCCATTTTAAAATTTGATACCTTAAAATTGTACTAATACTTTTGGAACATCCAATATCTATCTTTATATGCAATTGTCTCTCCCATTAGAATTTAACTTCCCTATGAATAGGGATTGTTTCATTCTATATACTAATATGTACTTATCTCTAGTTTAGAACAGTACCTAGTACAAAATAGGTGCTTAGTAAGTTCTTTTTTGATTGGTTGATTGATTTTATTTGTCCAAACACACCCAGTTTGGGAAAACAGCTAGTTTTTTCCATTGGTGATAGATCTTGAGAAGTGCTTAGTATAATCCATTTTTGGTAAATTTGACTAACAAAGATATGGAAAAATATGCTAATATCTCCTAGGCATACTGACCCAGGGCAACCTCAAAAGACACAATGCAAGAAAACAATAATGCATCAGGTGAATGGTAGAGGATGATTGCTTCAGCAACTTAGTAGAGAAACTGTGAGTGACAGCTGCAGAAATACATAGTGGAACAACCAAAAGACATAGTCAAAGCACAGACCAGGAGATGGAGCTACCAGAAGTATTCCATATGCAATGCAACCCTAAATAACCTAGAAGCTTGAGTTGTACAGAGCATTCTCTCTCACACTAACATAGGAGTCTCTAGAAGATTGTACCCCTTTATGGTTTAAAAAATGTGGGGAAGGGTATAGAGAACTATTCTACTAAGTTTTTATTTTCTTATTTACCTTACCAATACATTCTAATTAAATGCTTTACTATTTGAATTATGGCTTCTTCTAGTCCATGGATAGAGAAAATAATAGTAAGGGACTTGGGCTATGTTTGCATAACTTTGGTCATACCAAAAACCTCACAGTGAATTAAGAGTAGCAGGATGTCCAAGAATTGAATAGAATGCTTATTACAAAGTAAAATGTGAAACTTCAAGTTTTGAAAGATTTCTAATGCCTCATCAACCTGATAGCAAGACTAGAATCCTTCCTATTTCCAGTAAATAGAAACACAAACTGGCAAACAGCATCTTAAGACTCTTGCACGTTAAAAGTTATATACAGAAATAAAATTATGTATGTACATATAAATGCTTTCTGAATAATTTTAAATAATTTTTCCAGTTTTGTAATTTTCAAGGAAAGTAAAACATCTATGGAATCAGCAGGACCAAGATTATCTGTGTACTTGTTCTCTGTGCAGGGAATAGGCATTGTTCCCTGTCCTATGTGCAAGTGAAAGCACAGCACCTTACTGTGATTTACATGTACATGACAGCCCAAAATAACATTATATACAATGTAGGCTAGAACTTTCTGGCATTAAAAATATATGCATTTAAACAAAGTTGCCTTCCAACCAATTTCTCATTTCCTTTGATAAATGTCACCCTCTGGATAGCCTTCTATCTAGCCTTTCCAGCATGATGTAATGGAAAGAGCAATGAAAATGGAATCAGAATAAATAGGTTTAAATTTTGGCTCTGATAATTGTATGATCTTGGACAAGTCATTTGATCTGTCTAGTTCTCTGTTGCCTAATCCCTAAAATGAGGTTAGATTACATACTCTCTAAGGACTCTTCCATATGACACTCTTATGATCCTAATCCTGGGACTTTAACGGACATAAAACAAACAGAAAATCATTATTGAAGTAATGTCATGAAAATGTTTGATGTTGTTGAGTCATTTTAGTCATGTCCAACTCTTTTTCACTCCATTTGGAGTTTTTTTTTTGTTTGGTTTATTTATTATTATTATTTTTTTTTATTTTTATTTTTTTGGCAAAGATACTGGAGAGGTTTGCCTTTTTCTTCTCTGGTTCATTTTACAGATTAGAAAACTGAGGCAAACAGTTTCAAGTGACTTGCCCAGTGTCACACATCTAGTAAATGTCAGAATTTGAATTCCTGAAGATGAGTCTTCCAGATTCCAGACCCAGCACTCTATCCACTGTATCATCTACCTTCTTGCCAATCAATATGTCATTTTTTCTTTTAAAATTCTAGCTGCATATATACAGTTACAATTTTACACATATATACGCACCTGTATATACACATCTATTGATTAAATACAGATGTCTATGTCACTATAGTCAAATTACTAACTATTTATTAAATCACTTTAGTAGGCATAGCACAATAGAAAATTAATGTAGTAAGAGTAGAAAGTCCAAAGATGGACCTCAAATTCCACCCCCACTGTTAGTTAGATGTGTGACCTTAACTAAGTCAATTAACTATTCTTATCTTCAAAATGTAGACAATAATAATTGATTGTGGCTCTCTGTTGCTCCAACTACTGACTTCCCTGGCATTGTTCGAATTCCAACTAAAACCCCATTCTCTAGAGGAAGCTTTCTCCAAACTTTCTTAATTCTTGTGCCTTTCATCTTTTAATTATATTCTATTTATCTTATATATACTTAGCTTTGTAGTTATTTAGAGAATTTTTAAATATTTAATATTTTGTGTTTTACTTGCATGTTGTCTCCCTCATTAGATTATAAACTCCTTGATGGTAGGGGCTGTCTTTCATCTCTTTTTGTATCCCTAGAGTTCAGTGCCTGGCACATAGTAAGCACTTAAAAAATGATTGAATTGTTGTGAGGATTAAATGAGATAATGAATATGCAAATACCTTCATAAACATATATAGTGATATCAACTATAGAAATAACAACCATAGAGATAATAACCTCTGGAATCTGCAAATCTGCCGAGATTGGTGTGTGTGTGTGTGTGTGTAATTAATGTTTACTGAGGCATCCCTAGTAAGAAAACATTCAATTGCTTTATAGTGAAGTAGTGTGGTATGTACACACTCTCCTTCCACAACTAGCAAATGCAAACGTTCACTCTCAGTTGTCTTTCATGCCATCTTCTTCTGTGACGCTTGTGACTGACATTACACAACTTAGCCTTCCATTTTATATACTTTTAAAAACTGCTTTCAGTATTTCGTGTGTCCATTTCCATTCTTGTCATATAAATTGTAAGACATTCTCAATTGTCTTATACTTCTCTTGGCTACATATCACAGGATTATAGAGTTTGAGTTGGATGAGACCTCAGCAGAAATCTAGTCCATCTCACACCCCAAAAGGAATCCTTTCTTCAGCACATTCAGTGAATGTCATCCTGTTTCCTCTCAGAAATGTTCACTACTTCTTGAGATAACCATTTCCCTTTTGAGCGACTCACTTTCGGAGAAGTAGTGTTTCTTTGTTTTTTTCTCTTGACATCAGGTCTAAATTAGACTCTGTAACTTCTGCTCATTGCTCCTGCTTCTGCATTCTGTGTCCCAAAAATCCCAAACCCAAAACAAAACCAAATAAAAAATCTCTGGTCACTGAATCACTTGAAGACTCATGTACATTTTAGTCTTCATTTCTTCAAGTTGAGTAGCTTTAGTTGCTTCAAAAATAATCTTCATGTTATGGATTCAAGGCACTTCAAAGTATAAAAGGTACCTAGGATCATAGTACTATGACCTCAAATCACTTCCACTTTCCATCTCTCAGGCCAGCGTAGTCATTCTGGCCTTAATTTCATATTTTCATGGTCTTGGATCTAAAGCAAATGAATCCCTAAATTCACCCTGCTCCTCCCTTTTATCCCTTGTCTCTTTTTCCTTTCATCATTTATATTCTACAAATCCTGCCACCCCCCACCCCCAGTCACACCTCTATACTCTTATTCCTGAGAGTGTGAATAGGATTTGAGGAAATGGGTCTGTTGTGCAATGTTATCTAAACTCAGTGACTCACAGAACAATCTTTTTATCTTTAGGTCTTCAACTGATCATCTCTTATATTTCCCACAGCAGCTTTTCAAATCTTCTTTCTTTTTAGGTCCCCAACCTTTCCTGCCAAAGCCCCTAAATGCCAACAGATAACGTTCCTCCTTCTTTATTGATATAAAGGGGGGCCCAGATCACCTAAAATGTAGACAACTAAAAGAGAAATACTAGGGAGATGCTTGTGGAAGAAGACATTCTATATTTCTCTATCTCAGGTAAGAGCCTATTTCCATTGCCTGCATATGTGTTTTTAAAACTACAAGATTGGGACAGTTTCTTTCTGTCTCTTCCCTCTTTGTCCAGAAGGGGTCAAGGTCTTATTCACCCATAACTTGATGCAATAAATTGGGCTTTCCCTTTTTCCCCTATGGCCCTGAGAAATGGGCTTGAAGTTGGGACTTTGTTTTCTTTTGCTTTGTTTCACTTGTCCTTTTAAGTCCTAAGAGCAGGAAGTAGAAACTCCCATGGACCCAAGAGCTTGGTCTATGGCAACCTTGGAAGCAGGATTCCCAGCCAGATATTGGAACTGATCCCAGCAGGGAAGCCCTGAGATGCCAAGTATCTGACTGTCTGAGGGGGAACTTTGGACTTGAAACTCATTAAGACTTTGCTACAAAGGAACTGAGACAGCTGTGAACCTAATCAATTTCCCCTCCCCAAGGATTGAGGGGTGGTCATGGTTGTGGTGGTGGAGGTGGAGAAGTATAATTAACCTCTAAGAATTGAGGAAATGTTTAAATACGTGTTCTATTTATACCTTTAAAGTAATGTTCCTTCTAAATGCTGCACTGATTAAGTAGTTAAATGGAACTGGGGTTAAGGGGGCATATAAAGTTTAGGGAAAACCACCAGTAGGGGTTTGAGCCATTGGCAGAGAACCTAGACAACCTCCAAACCCCATTTTAAGGGTGCTAGAGATCCCTGGGGAAGGCTGGAATGTAGCACATCTGGCCTTCAGGTGGTGGAGCGCCAGGGCAGGCACAGTTACACTGAGAAAATAGAAACAGTTTTTCATGTATTCTCTCTTCTCCCCTGATTCATAGCTCATAACCTCTCTAGATTTGCACTTATCTTTTCCTATGATCCAACCCTAAAGGATAATCTTCTTCTACTTACCAAATCTAGCCCCAATACTTGTACCCTTAATTACATTAATCATTTTCTCTCTTTCTTCTTAAATGTCTCCCTCCCTATTGACTTTTCTAGTGCCCTAAAACATGTTCATGTCACTGTCTTCGAAAAAACAATGAAAGACACCACTTCCTTGAATCCTCAAATCTACCATTATATCAAGATATACATATATACACACATATGTATGTATATACATGTATATATTCACACATACATATATACATACATATGAAAATATATATGTATGTATATATGTGTATTGCATATGTGTGTACAGATAGATACAATATTACTTGACAAGCCATGTATGAGCTTATGGTATGTGTGTGCACACACACTGCTATCTCTCCTACCTGAAATATACTGGAATATATATCCAGTGCCATGTTCTCAGTCTTCACTTGTTGACATTTCTACAATCTTTAATTCCAATGGTAACCCTCCTCATCCACTTTTTTTTTCTCTCAGTCTCCTTTATTGATTTAAAATCCACCTTCTGCCTCTTAAATGTAGTTCTCCTGTATCTTTTTCTCTCTCTGGATTGAGCATCTCCTTTTGTGATCTCAGCAGATTCCAGAGGTTGTTATCACTAAACAGTTAACCCCTAAATCTATATATTCAACCATAAGTTTCCCCTTGAAATTTAAATCTTGCATCATAAATTGCCTGCTGTGTATCATTCCACCTACATATGCCATCAGTATCTCAAACTCAGCATATCCAAACCTGAGTCCATTAGTCTACCAAGTAGAATGTAAACTTGAGGACTAAAGCTGTTTCCTCCCCAAGGCTTCCCTTCACTCCCAACCCTTTATTACCACCACCTGGTAATGTGCCTTAAACATATGAGGTAATGAATGGTTGCTGAATTAAGTGAAATTGACCACACACAACTGAATTTCTTCAGAAATAATGCAATGTGAGTGGCAACTCAGCTATTTTCAGTAGAAATGAGTAGGAAATGAGCTAGTCATTTAGAGCCCTCAAAAATGTAAACTTCAGCCACGCACAAATTTCAGCTATGTTCCTCATAGAGAAAGGATACAGTGTCTTCTGGATTCTTCCCTCCACCACATTCTAACTATGGCAATAGAAGTGTACATGCTTTGCATCTGGCATGAGTTACATTTGTCAAACACTGTCACTTGTCATGATGTTTATGGCTAATTTCTTAATCCACATAAGAAAATTCCTCATATTATAGTTTGTACATTGGAAGTTTTCCACCCAGATTCCACTAGACCTATGAAAAAAGCATTTTAGGGGGTGTCAATTGTAGCCTACCAGTCAGAGATGATAACCATCTCCTCTGTGAGGCCCCATCACAGTTACCTTTATGGAGCATTAGAAGATATTCTTAAATAAAATTCCATGATTTTTAGAAAACATTCATAACCTTACTTATAGTGGTTAAAAAGTTTAAGATTCAGGATATTTACAACAATAGGATTACCATTAATTATTCTCATAATATTAATATATTTAAATGAACAATCTAAAATATTTGTGTCAGTTAAAATGCTTTCAGATGTTTCTCCATAGCTTTTTAATTGATCATGACATTTAAACTACAGCAACAGAGTAACCTCTTAAAGGGAGACCTAGAAAGAAACCTATAATTATCAAAGTCCAGTGGGAAATTTGCAGTTAAAAATTTAAAAATACCCTAAAACATAATCCTTAGATCCAAACAATGTGCAGGTTGTTGTCATTATTTTTAATGCCAATTTTAGAGGAAAAATGGACTACCAATTGTGGTTTGGAAATGCCATATAAAACTTGACCCAAAATTTATAAATGTCATGCTACATATAAAGAGGCAATGGAGTATAAGACAAGGCCAGTGCTGAAACCAGAAAGACCTAAGTGCAAGTCCTTTCTCCATTACATGTCATCTGTGTGACTATGGGCAGGTGTCTTAGCCTCTCAGCAACTTTCCAAAACTACGGTCAGAGGAACTGCACAACTTAACACCAATGGAGGGAGTTTCTATACCAATTAAATGCCAATTCTACAATAGAACTTTGGGGTTTTTTTTCCCAGCCTGACACTCCAGCATGCTATTAAGAGAAGCACTGAGTTCAAATCCTCATTTTAACACTTATTTAGCTATATGACCCTGCAAGTGCTTTGACTTTTCTGATCTTCAATTTTCTCCTTTATTAAATGGAGATAGTATAAGCAAATGCTTTGTAAACCTTGAAGCAGTTTATTAAACATGAGTTATCATTTTAATGTAAAATAAAATTTATAAAATATTTAATAAACATTCCCTATAACTGATACTTTTCCTGAAATCCTTCCTTCTTTTCATTAGGAAAAGTTATTATGTAGACTAAAATAGAAGCTGGCAGATTTTTAGATATTTATGACTTTTCAATGAAGCATTCGTTATCACTGGAATATAACTTGGCATATAATTTAATAATTTCAGCTGCATGGTATAATGCACATAAACATGATTAAAACAGCATTCATATTTGGATTATAAGCAGCTTACTTTAGTGTAGGTTACCCAAGTCTTACAACACATGACAACATTGAATACATTATAGTTAGGACACTAACCACACATAATACTTAACACATACCAACATTTGTGTATATTAGTCAACTCTACAATCATAAATAGGAAAGAAACAAAACAATAAATAATCACATAGCAAACAGAGAGGTCATGCATAACACCCATAATGATTAATAATAATACTAATAATAGCTAAAATTCATATAGTGCTTATTGTGCTAAGCACTTTACAATTATTATCCCATTTGATCCTGGCAACAACCCTGCAAGGCAGGTGCTATTATTATCAACCCCATTTTGCTTTTCAGACAAATGAAGCAAACAGAGTTTAAGTGACTTGCCCAAGGTCACACAGCTAGTAAGTGTCTAAGTTCAAATTTGAATTTAGGTCTTCCTGACTCCAGGCACATAGCTCTATCCATTGCTACCACCTAGCTGCCCCAAGCTAGTACTACCACAATGGGTGTCCCTAGGCTACATTAGTTTCCATTTCTTCCATTGTAAACTTGGTCACTGAGTGAATAGAACTCACACTGTACTTTCATTTAGATCTCCTAAATTTGTGGGCTATGTAAGCTAACTAGCCTGCAGTACCACTCCTGAACCTGTAGGTGGCCCAGTAGACAATCATTACCTTCATGCTCCACTGGAACTCTATCTACATAGCTGGTTACAAGGAGACTACTACTGAGTTCAGCCACATTTCCCTCCATTTCCTCCATCTGAAGAGAAGTCCCTTAGGGACTTGATCCACCTTCTTGATGCTCTGGAAGTTACCTACACTCTTGGGAGAAGCAATATGGCATAGGGAAGATGATCTTGGATTCAGGAGGACCTGAGTTTGAGTCCCCTCACTGATGTATACTGGTTGTGAGACACTGAGGAAATAATTTAAATTCTTCAAGCTTCTGTAAATGAGCTCCTTTATAACAGCTGCTTCATAGGGCAATTGTGATAATAACATGAGATAATGCCTTTAAAATGCTTTGCAAAGCTTAAGTTATTATATAAATGTTAACTCTACCTTCCTCATTTGTTTTAACCATCCTGCTCTAAGTTATAGCCATGTAAGTGGTTATCAGACTATGGAAATTCCTGTGCAACTAGTGATCAAATTCATCTTTAACTTTACTAATTCTCCATCAATCAAGCAATAAGCTTTTATTAATCACCTACCATATGTCAAGCACTACACTAGGTGCTGTGGATAGAGAGACAAAAATAAAATGCTTCCTGCCCTCATGGAGTTTACATTCTGGTGTTGGGGTTGGTGGACTATGTGCATAGATAAGCTTATGCAAAATATAGTAAAAGTAAATATAAGGTAACTTCAGGAGAGTGATATTAGTGGATGGAAGGAATCAGGAGAGGTTTCCCATTCGAGGGAGTGCTCAAGCTGAGCCTGGAAGGAAACTAAGGATTCTATAGAACAGTCGTTCTCAACCTTCCTAATACCGTAACCCTTTAATATTTGTATGTGGGAGAATCTGCATGTGGGCGGACCCACCTGGAGATGGATAGAGGAGTGGTGTCTCTGTTCCAAAGACCATCGGAAATATGTGTTTTCCGATGGTCTTAGGTGACTCCTGTGACCCATTTTTGTTCTACCCTCAAAGGGGTCACTACTCACAGGTTGAGAACCTGTGCAATAAAAAGCTGAGGAGAAGAGGCAGCATAGGGCAGGCACAGGGGACACCTCAGCCAGTGCAAAGACAGGGAGATGGGAGGTAAAATACTCTGTGTAAGGAAAAGTAAGAAAAGCCTTTTGCTCAAGGAGTTCGTAATCTAATAGGGGAAACAACAAGTAAGCAAATAAGGCCAAAAGACCTACATAGGAAATTTAAAAAATGATAAACAAGAAATAATAGAGGGCAGACACTAGAATTAAGAGACTTTGATAATGGCTTCCTGTAGAAAGCGGGGTTTTCATCAGGATTTGAAGGAAACCAGGGATCCAGGAGGTAGAGATGAAGTGGGACATTCCAGGCATGGGCAAAAACCAGTGAAATTCAGACACAACAATTATCCATTTTCATGATGGTTATGAATTTTCTTTCTCATCTTCCTACACTTGTGTATACTGTCTGGTACAAACTTTCTCCATGTCTCTTTCTATCCAAGCCATTCTCTTCCTTCAAGTCTCAGTTCAGGTATAACATGGTCCAAGAATCCTTCACTGCAATCCTCCTTGACCTCACTTCCTCAATGCACCCCAAGCTGGAAGTGGTCTCTTCTCTTCAAATACTGCTGTGATTGCTGTCCTCTACACATCATAATTTTCTACGTTATCCATGTTTGTGATTAGAGGGTCAGAGATTTGGAGCTAGAAAGGGTTTTAGGGGCCTACTTCCAATCTCCTTGCATTTATAGAAGAGATAACTGGGCCCAGAGAGTGTAAATAGCCTGTTCAAAGGAAGTAACAGAGCTTGTGTGGATGTAAATCCAAGTTTGTTATTCTAAATCTTAACACTCTTCCAATTGCACCCTGCTGTCCCATGGCTTTGCCTTCCTATTTGACTAGGTTCTTTGAGTGTTTGTATCATTAAAAAAATCATATATGCCTCGCATGTAGGTACATTGTGAATGATATTGTGGTTCCATTGTTTCAGTTATGTCTGACTCTTCAGGATCCTTTCTGGGGTGTTCTTGGCAAAGATACTTCAGTGGTTTACCATTTCCTTCTCTTACTCATTTTACAGATGAGGAAACTGAGGCAAATAAGGTTAAGTGATTTGCTCAGGGGCACCCAGCTAATCAGCGTCTGAGGCTATTTTCCTGACTCCAGACGAGGAGCTATACCCACTGCACCACCTACCTGCTCATTATGAATGATATTTGAGTTTAATTCTATAGTACACCAGCAATACATATTTTTGTGTGTCAATCATTTGTCCTTTGTTTGAATTGAAAAATAATTTTTAATGGAATATATGGGAACTAAACCTAGAAGTTTACCAGATCTCTTTTAATACGGTGGCAAATGGATAAGCAAAGAAAGGTGAGTATAAAAAAGAGGAAATAATTAATAAGTTCTGATACGTATTTGTTGAAATTCACTTAAAATATAGTCATAAATCATAGAATCATAAAATGTAGAACTGAAAGGAACTTTAGAGACCATTTTTCTCAGCATCCTAATGAGCAAACTAAGCCTAAAGGAATTAAATCACTTGCCCAAAACCATATCAGAAACAGCATTCAAATGTAGGTCCTCTGACTTCAAAATATTTTTCCTTTTTCACTCTACCATAAATCATTATTTGGCTATTATTTGAAGTTGAGTTCATAATTAATAGTTTAAAGAGATAATCACCAAATCTTACTTTCAAAGTAGAAAAGTATGCATTGATCCTCTAAAAATACTCAAAATGTTTGTTCTTTGTGTAACATTCAACTTCATTATTCAAGCTATTTGGAGGAGGCCACAATGAATTAGCCAGAAGTATCAATGAGAGAATTTCAAAAAGAAAGAGAATTTCTTTTAAGTTTATGCAGCAATTCATGCTAATGGTTAATAAAGTATTTTCAAACAGATGCCATACTTTCAAGAATAGATTTGTTTTTAATTGGTAAGCTCTATGGATACAAGGATTAAAGTATAAAAATCCTTAAAAAACTGTTTGACATCTTGGTGTTAAACATGTCCCCTAAAATACTGTTTGCATGATTAATTTTCTTAGTTAACTCTTCTTTCCTATAGAATGAACAGAAAACATTCTCTGAGCCCAAGCAGACTTGGGCTGTCAGAGATGGTGAATAGTGGCTAGTTTATTTGTCTTTCATATGTTATTTGCTGACAGTGATTCACGTGTGTGGATATGGTTGAATCCAATATCTCCTTATTTGTATGATTTCTGGTTGCAATGTCTATTTGCAAAGCCTGGTGTGGTTGCAATGAGCAGACTTAACTGTCAGGTTCTATTGTCTCTCAATGATGCATACTCTTTGAAGGCATGCTTCAGTACATCCCCTCTGCATCTAGGAAGCCCCTCACTCTACCACATCACAGCTGTTGGATGCATCCCATTGTCATATATCCTCTGTATGTGTGTTTGACTTAGTGGGTATGGGCTGTGATTAGCTATACTACCCGTCTGGTAGGTTGAAAGTCCAGACTTCTTTGTTGATAATGTTGTTGCCTTTTTATTGAGCATAAAATCTATCTCATATATGACACTAATTCAAGGGGTTAGGAAACAAAATGGGAAGACTATTTAGGTTACAAAAGGCCCCCCTCAGGTGATACCTCCTCCAACAAACCCTTCTCTGATCCCCCTAAATAGAAATGCTTGTTCCCCTTTTTTTGACATTCATTCATCCATTCAATAAACATTTAAGCACCATTTTTATAACAGACACTGTGCTGGGCACCAGAAATACTAAAAAAAATGCAACATTCCTTGATCTCAAATCTTTTACATTTACTTAAGAGAAAATAATATAAAAATAAATCAAAACAAAACAAATACACAGTAATGGGGGTAGAGTGAGGGGGTTCACACTATTAGAAGAATCAAAATGTTATGGAAGGTAGCACTACAATGAAATCTTAAAGGGAATTAGGGGCAGGTATTTACTAAATTCAATTCTTAATAATAACAACAGTAAACATACATTTATCTCATTAAGCTTTACAATTTTTTTTAACTGATTTTGCTTATACATCTTATTTGGTCCTCATAACTATACATTGTGGTAGGTGCTATTTTTATTCCTGTTTACAGATGAGGGAACTGAGGTTGAGAGAGTGACTTGTTTAAAGTCACAAGGATAATATCTGAGAAGAGATTAGAACTCAGGTTTTCTTGACTCCAAATCTGACATTCTATCAATCACACTATATTGTATCAATTCTAGTTTGTATTAGAGCAGTGGTTCTCAACCTTCTTTAATACAGTTCCTCATGTTGTGGTGACCCCTAACCATAAAATTATTTTCTTTGGTACTTCATAACTGTAATTTTGCTACTGTTATGAATTGTAACATAAATATCTGATATGCAGGTTGTTTTTTCATTGTTACAAACTGAACCTAACCCACAGGTTGAGAACCGCTGTATTAGAGTTACTTAATTCTCCAACAGACTTTCTGGTCTTCTTGAGTCAATCTTTGACATCTTTGCCAATAAGAATTTCAATGGACAGTATGTTGCTCATGTACCAGAATTCACTGAATGATTGAGATTAGAATCCATTCTTCTGATGAAATTACATAGCCATGTGTCATTTCCCCTGTGGAAGTTAGAACATAACCTCAGGCAGATTGGCCATAGCTCTGGCTTGAGTCATTCTCCCTAGCCCTCGATAATTTCCTGGTTGTCTTCTTTAGTCATTAGTCACTCTAAGATATATCATTTTAGGACCTTTCATGACATTCATAGACTGTGAATATTTGTAGGCAGCCTCTTATGTCATAATATCCATTTAAATATTTGCTCACAGTAGCAGTCTCTGATTTAGGTCATGAAATCCTTCAGACAATCAACTGAGTTTATTTGCATTATCGAATTCCATTGTACAAAGGGCCATACTAAAAACTTTCTATGGAAATTGGGATTCAGGTACTCTAGTTATAACATAGGCACTATTCTCAGGATGAATCTTTGGACATTTCTTAGACACTTCTATCCCTTTGAACATTCCAACCATTCTCTCCTTCTCTATTTTTCTTTCTGGAATACTCATTTCAGTAAAAAAGCAATGACTCGTGGTCTGTTGATATATTCTAAATCCATTTTAAAGGTTAGACATAAACATAGCACAAGACTAATTTAAGATTAGATAGGGTGTGTCTTTCTAAATGTTTAGTTTGTCCAGTGGGAAAAGCATAACTGAGCAACTCGATCCTGTTAATTAGCTTTTGGCAATTGCACACTCAAACAGTTTAAAATCCTATCTCCTCTAGCATAAGGTTGTTTAATGTAGTTTGCTGATAACTGTTGCCTTCTCATTAAGTGTCCTCATGTTAATCATCCTATCTACCATTCATTGCTGTGGCCTCAAGTCTGAGAAATACACAGAAGGCATGTGGGGACCCAATTACTGAAGCTTAATGTAAAATTTAGGAATAGGATTGGGGAAAAAAAAATAGAATGTTCCCATGGTCTTAAAAAAATCACCGCTTCAGCTTCTTGGGTGACCTAAACTTAACTGGCTTTTTCTATGGCAATTGTCTCAGTTATGGCACCATGATGTGCTCTTTCCCCATAGATTTTGGAAAGGAAAGAAACCAGCCAGGCAACCTTACAAGGGTTGTCTGGATTGAAGCTACTTAGCAATTTAGCTACTTACAAACCACTACAAAGAACCTTGGGGGTCAGCTGGTTCTCCATACAGAAATGGCCCCCAGACTCTAATCTAGGAGGAAAGGGCTCAGAAAGAGGGTGTGCCAAGCAATGAATTGAAACTAGAAAAAGAACAACAGGCTACTGAATCTGCCTCCCCCTCAGTCTATCTTGTCCAATCTCATCTTTCCCTCCACTTCCCCCCCCCCCACACACACATCCAAGTGAGAAAAGCTTTCACTATGGTGATTTGCATAAATAACCTTAAAGGAACAGTACATTAATGGTTTATGAATAAGATCACTACTCCAGCTAGTCAGTCAGATTCCCTTAACAAAGTGACAGGAGCCAGAACTGCCATTTTATTGCAGAAATGTAATCAATTATTGCTCTTTTCCTCTCTCGTTCATTCTTATTTCATTAATGAACTTGCATTCACAAAAGCCATGCACTTGAATCTCTCATTTGTCAGGCTCTGCTTCTGCTGGCTCCTTATCCTTTGCTTTCTTTATGTTCTTTCCATGCTTTCTTTTTTGTCTGTATGTCATCCTCTGATTGCCTCTAGTTTCGCTTCTTCCTACTAGGTACTAGTTACTCTATCCCATTGCTTCCTTTGAACATGGAGAATGAAATGGAAAACTCCCATCCCTGCTTGTAGAAAAAATAGTAGGTGTGTATTTATAAACTCCCTTCCCCAATACCTGTACTCTTGAATTTTAGGGAGAAGGGGAATATCCAAAGTAAAGATCTGTTATTTAATCAAAGTTGGCAATTGGTTGGGGGGTGGGGGGGGGGGTGGGAGCATGGGAACAACCCTCTCTACTGATACAAATAAATATCTTGCCTTTTTGGTCACATAGCTAATATAAGTCAAAGGTAGGACTGGGTTTTCACATCTTCTTTGACTCCCAGTAGGCCCCTCTTTTGTAGACTATGGTGGGTTGCCTCTGTTTTAATCCATATCAATTATACTGAAAGTTCTTTTATGATGGGAATGAGGGCTTTTAGTTTAAGGAAGCACAGTGCCTGGCATAACATTATATATAAATAGTACAGCATTTTCCAGATTGTCCTTTTGTTTTCAGTAATCTCCATGGATGCATTTTTCTTTCTTATATAGGGTTAATGGAAGTGACATAGGGGAAGGAGGGAGATGGAGAAGTTCCATCAGTTTGCCAAAGACAATACCTGGTTTCAAAGGTTTGCTGGGCAATAAAACACTATGGAAGTAATGGTTTTAATATCTTGGTTCAATCCAAATTTGGGACTCAGTTGAGTTTGCACAGATGTAGTCAGAAATTGAATCATGGAGGGGGGAAGAAATAGATATAGAAATGAACGTGCAATAATATATGAAAGTAAATCTCTATCCTTGTAACCTGTGGGCTTTATTATGAACTATTTATTTCTGGTTCACCATTACTTTCACTTTTCAGTAAATTAGTTATTCTTTTGGAACCTGCCGGGTCTTTTTGACCCTAGAGTCCCTTCTGCATGCCACAAGTGGAACAGGATATAGCTGGATTTGTGGATTAGACAGATCTAAGATGTAGTGTCTCAATGGGCCCCTTTCTCTCTCTGCTGACACTGCCTATACCCAAATGGATTTTTCACATGATGAATGATTCTTTATAACTGCTTATTGTTTGGCTCTCAGAACATGTATTAGGAGTGTAGCAAGGTTAATTGTTTGCTCAAAATGCAATTAACACAGTACCCTTACTACTCATTTACTGTCATTTAATTGCCTTCGTCATAGACACACATCCCAAAACCTTCTCATCAACTAAGTCCATCATAACCTTGACTCTACTTACCTAACTCTCTGCTTTAGATGTGTTAGGCTTCTTAGGAACATCAGGTGAGACTTGCAAAGGACCCTAGCAACAATCACACTCTAGAACTGAGGAAACTGGGGTCTAGAAAGATAAAGTGACTTGCTCAGGAGTACATAGCTAATTACAGCATTATCTAAACAGAACAGAATATATTATAAATGCTCAAATTGAAACCAATGTTGGTTTTGGAGATCAGGGGTTTTTTGTTATATGTGTTAACTCTTATGTTCTCCCAAATATTTAAATGCATTAAAATTTGAGCATTATTATTTCAATTATCATTCTGAAATACCTAAAGATAGTTTGGTGAATGGTTAAATAAAATTAGAATATGCATCCCATACCTGTTTTTATATATGTAGATATTATTTACGTATATATATATGAATGTGAAACACACATATATACTTCCACACAGAGTATCTCAAAAATCTTAGTGTAGTGTTAAACAAGTGGGTAGATAGGCAAAATTACTCTGTGTGTGTGTGTGTGTGTGTATTATAACACACACACACACACACACATACATGTATATGAAAAGTCAGTATGGCTCAATGGATAGAAGCAGGCCCTACAGTCTTGGACTTAGGAAGACCTGTATTCAACTGCTTCCTCTGGCACATATTGGCTATGTTGAGAAACTATGGGCAGAAGTTTTAAATAACAGTTTACTTATTAGTGTGCAAGGGTGGAGAGAATTTCCATACTAGGAATCCCTTACATCAATGAAATTAGAGATCTAAGTGAAAAATCTGTATTTCATAGTTTGAAAATATTTGGAATGCTTCCTTGGTTTTTCAAGAAGAAAGTAAAATAGCACAATGTGTTTCTTTAATAATTTTCTTCTGGCAAGTTCTATAATAGTTACAGAGAAAACCATATGTACTACATTTGGGACCAAGTACTTTGTTGTACAAGATCTTCATTTATCTTGCCTTGTTAAAATAAGAGGAAAATAACCTACAGTGTAATTTTGCAATCAGATTATAAGAAGCTTTCTAATTTCAGAGCAATGAAAAAAGCTGCAACCACAAAGTATTTTTCCATTTCTTCTTTGTATCAATTTAGTAACCATGAACACAAATCATATTCAAACACATTCAAAACTAAGATGCAATTGTACAGAAAAACTAAACTTCCATTATTTACAATGTTTTAAATGTGCATATTCACTTTAACAGAGTGGTATTAAAAACATTCTATTTGTTTCTATGATCTCCTCTGAATTTTCCATTTGAGTATTTTTCTTTAGAGTTTAAAACTGTTTACATAGTTGTAATCAGTGTATATTATATAAATTATTGACATTATATATTGTTATATATATTATTGTGTTGATCTGCATCTTTCATTCTATATCATTTTGCATAATCTTTTCCACATGTCTTCTTTAATTCTTCATATTTGTCAATAATATTCCATTATATTCCTATACCACAATTTGGCCATTGCCTTTAGTCAAATTGTTTCTTTCTTTCTTTTTTTTTTTGCTTTTTGGGGGGCAATTGGGGTTAAGTGACTTGCCCAAGGTCACATGGCTAGTTTTTGTGTTAAGTGTCTGAGGCTGGATTTGAACTCAGATCCTCCTGAATCCAGGGCCAATGCTCTATTCACTGAACCACCTAGCTGCCCCAAATGAATTGTTTCTTTATCTTTAGGGTAGTCCTAGTTGTGTAAACACTGGGCCAAAGGGAATGAGTTTCCTTATCTAATTTTTACTTTGATCCTATGAATACTAGTTAGGTCCAAAATGCCACATTGTTTTACCCAAATATTGTACAACTTCATACTCCTCAGCAAATATAACGTTGTGATTTTTCCCCCATAGCCAACAACTGAATCGCATTGTTTTTACATCCAAGTTCAATGGGTGAAAGTCATCTCAAAGTTATTTTCAGACAAGTATTTTTAAAACAATTTTACAATTTGATACCTCACTAAGAATAGTATGTAGTGAATCCCTTGCTTCCAGATGTCTCCCCCATTTTGGCTGTATTTGGGTGTCTATGTATATAAAGTTCACTACTATATATAATCAGAGAAACAATAGGACACAGGAAGTCAGCTGATAGTGGTCAATTGTTGTTCCTCCCAATGGTTAGTGATCATCGAGACAATCACTAATGAATCAAGTTTTATAGGCTTGATGAGACACAAACTAAGACTGTGTCCATTCTGCCAAAGTGGGTGGAACATTTGGCAGCGCTATCACTAACTTGAAATTAGGTCGTTGAGGACATCCAGGTCTGTTTTCCAGAGTTAATAATTTTCAAATGTACATGAGTTTTCCTTTTCATCAAACTCTGCAAAGTTTCTGTGAGGACCCACTCTTCCCTAGAGACACATTCCCATATCATATGTGTTGGTGGGAGAATGGAACCCAGATTTATTTGTGGACTTTTATGTTTTCATTATTTCTGCTTTTGTCTTCTTTTTATGAATATTATTATTTTTTTAATTAAAAATTAAAAAAAAAGAAAATTATTATCCTTATTTACTCTTGAACTGAGACTGGACTTTTTACATTGCCTAAATTACCTGTTAAGTCCAGACTCTCCCATCTCTTCAGACATAGCTGTATGACACATTCTGAGGGCCAGCAGATTCGTTTTGTTTTACCCTGACAACTACCCAACTAAGAAACCAGGGGTTTGATACAAGTATTATCTGCAGAAGCAGAGGTCCAGAGTCACAAAAATTTTAGGCCTGCTAGTGCTAAATCCTCCAAGGTCAGGTTATATACCTGCTTGATAATAAAGTGAAAAGAACAATGAAAGTCTGCAATAAGAAGACCTGGGTTCAGATTTAGCTCTGACATTTGCTAGCTCTACCACTCTGGGAAAATCACTTCATTTGTCTTGGCCTCAGTTTCCTCATCTGTAAAATAGCAGGTTGGAGTAGACGACTTTTAACTCCACCATTCAATTGCATATTACCATCTTGGACCTAGTTCTGTGTTGACTTTCCCTTGTAAGGTGCTAGCCCAGGGCTCTCTTTCTTTATGTCTTGCTTACAAACCACTCTTCTTCCTGATATCCATATGATCTACTGCCTTTCATGAGTAGTATAAATTCTACCATCACACCATATGTTGATGGATGAACAAATGAATGAATAAAAAGCATTTAAGGTCTTACTAAGTACTAATCAATGATGACACAAAAGAAAAGTAAGATAGTCCCCAGCCCAGAGGAGTTTACCTTCTAAACATATGTAGGGGAGTACTGGTCAGAGATAAGAGTTATGCTACCAGCTAGCATTTATATAGCACTTTAATCATTTATATAAATTTTGTAATGTACTTTATATATGTCAACTAGATACTGGTATTATCCCCATTTTATAGGTGAAGAAACTGAGGCACAGAGACATTAATTGACTTGTCCAAAGTAACACAGCTAGTTAGTGTCAGAGGCAGGGTTCAAATTCATGTCTTCCTAGCCACAAGTCCTACACTCCACGGATGACTTAAATACCTCAGTACTATAATCTGGAAAATGACAAAGATGGTAGGACAGTCCCCTGATTTACCTGTTACTGAGACAATGGAATAATTGATTTGATTACAGTTTTCTGAGAGAGAGAAAAATCAAAGAGAAGGTGAATAGCCATGTAAGAGGGGAGTGTTATGGTTGAAAATATCTAGGGTGAAGTTTCAGTGCTAGAGAGTCCAAAAGCCATATGATTTAGCTCCATCCATGCCTTGTCTCCATTTAGGTTTGGAGGATGGAGAGGAAGGAAGAGCAGACACAGAATAGAAAATGGCTATGATGAAGGATATGGAGGTTTATTGGGTAGTAGTGAGGGTGTGGTCACCAACTGTAGTAAGAAATAATAGCACTGAAAGTAGTAGGTAGCCTAGAACGTGGGAGGAATCAAGTGATGAGTGACCAACATTGACAATTTGGAGCAACATGAAATGTGACCCACAAAAGAAGGATCAGTCTGCTGACATGCAACACAACACAGGAAGATCGGACTATTATGGCAAGCTCAAAAAAGACTCGAGCCAATTTGGCTAAAAACTCTTAGAGTTGTTGAGGTATTTAATTCCTAATTAGAATCCTTTCAAATCACTATCCAACCAAGAATAAAAGTAACTTTAGAACCTGAAGGTCTTAATTCTATTATCTGCTTTAATCAGTGTAATTTAATCCAATTAGCACTCTGAGCATGTCTTATGTCCAGGGCATTGTTCTAGAGAGTAGAGCTACATGGATGACAACCCAATCTTCCCCTCAAGGAGACTTCAGTCTAATGCAGGAAGCAGGGGATGTCATAATAGGGATATAGGCTAGACCTGACCCCATGTCTGGGATGCAAACTCAATACTCTTTCCCTTATCTCTATCACTAATTCCCTGTGTTGTTGTTTGTCCTTCATTCTTGAAGAAGACCATGATGTCAGGGAGGTGTATCTGTCTATGAACTTTGACAAATCACATCATCTCACTGATCCCTAGTTTCCTCAGTTTAAAAAGGGCATATTGGTTAAAATGACCTCTGAGTCTCTTTTCAGCTCTAATATTCTATGATTCTAATTTTTGGTGCCCTATGTATCAGTTCAGGCATGTGCTTATCAATATTTAACACCTGATTCTCTGGGGGGGGGAGGTGGAACGTGCATATGAAGCATTTTAAAGATTAATTTGCATTACTAACATTTTCTCTGTCACTTCCTTAAGTCAAGACAATCAACAAAACAACAAATCAAGTCCTAATCTGTAGCATTGTTGATTTCCTAGGTGCAAATGGTCACACTGAAACTTTAACAATTAACTTTTGAAAGCTGATATGAATTGGCTCCAACACAGCCCTGAAAATATGACTTATCTTGTAGAGTGTCCCCCAACTTGGACTCTGGGGACCCTATTTTATAGCTTACCTCTTCCAGCTGTTTTCCTCCTCTCAGGCTTCGGTCATCACTGGCGTCAAGACTAGCTCGAAGAACTACCCCCCACAGAGCACCCAGCACACTGATGTAGTTTTCTTGAGGTCCTTTTATTGCAGCAAGCACAGAAAAAAAAGAGAGCTACACTCAAGCGGTTCCCCTTTTTATCCCCTAGCTTTTGATTCCCGCCTAAGAGTGCCGTCATAGCCCGGTGAGCCACTCACATACCGCCGCGAAGATAAGGAGACATCTCGCGTGATCATGCCTTTTTCATTGCCTACGTGACTTCCTCTGTTCAAGCCCAAAGGCTGACGAGGCACTCACAGCCATGGCTTAGAGACATGCACAGGCCTCTACCCCCTCCCCAGGCTGTCGTGGTGCACCCCCAGCGGCTGATGACGTCAAACACCCTTACATTATCTTGGCGTGATTTTTTTTTTTTT
>CM053592.1:52908135-52935852 GCA_028646515.1 Pseudochirops corinnae
AAAAAAAAAAAAACCACAGGACCAACACCCAAGACTGTGATCCAGATCCAGGCCACTCAATGTGAGAGCACTTGGCCTCTGAATGATTGTTTGGTCCCCCTGCAGTCTGCAGGCTGAGAACTCTGAAGCAGCAGTGTGGAGGCGGGTGCAAGACCTCCAGTTCTGCAGCCTTGTTGCCCTGAAAGCATTTTAGCTGGACTCACTTTTCTACCCTAATTGTGCTGAGCTCCACTAACCTAATTCTGGGAACTGCCACTGCTGCCACAGATCCACTCTCCTGAAGCTCCAGCCAGGGCTCAGCTCCTCTCATCCAGCCGCCTCTGGGGTAGAGCCACAGTTTTATGCTAGGCTGGTTTTGGCTCGCAGGGCTGAGATGGTTCCTCATAGCCGAGCTGACTTTAGTGGAAAGTATATTTGTGTGCGTTTTGGAGTTCTAGAATTTGTTTGGAGTCATATTTTATGGGTATTTTGGGGTGGCTATGTGAGAGCTGCGATATGTTGCTGCTACTACACTGCCACCTTGGCTCTGTCCCCCCAATCCTAATTTTTAAGTAATTATTTTATTCAGTGAATTTTTGTTCCTATTTTACAATTTAGCCAATTCTGCTTCATAAGGAGTTATTTTCATCAGTATATTTGTGCCTCTTTTACTAGGCTGTTGTGTTTTCATTATTTTCATTTCTCTGTCTATGCTTTTGTCTGCCACTCATTTATTTTTGAAAACAATTTTTTAGCTTTTCCAAGAATTCACATTGAACTTGTTTCCAATTTTCATTTTTCTTTCAGGCTTTGCTTATTGCTTTCTTGATTTCATTGTCTTCTGAGGTTGTGCCTTGGTCTTCTTTGTCACAAAAGTCACTTTTTATAGTTAGTTTCTTTTATTTGTTGTTTTTGTTATTTTCTCATTTCTCCATTTTTCCTTGATTTGGATCTTTATGTTAACGTTAGGCTCTGTTCCTGGCAGGGATATGGGGTGGGACCCTGTTTCAAGTTTCATACTTCTTTGTACTGCTGTTTTCAGACCCACTTCTGGGGTCTTAGAAGTTTTCAGTTTTCCAAAGTGTTGTGATCTGAGGAGAGATGTAATCACTACCTTCTAATCCTAACCAAGGAAGGTTTCCTGATCCTTTGGAATTACAATTAAAAACTTTTTCTCAGTATCCTTGTTCCTCAGAGTCTCTGGTTTCTTTTGACCAGAAGTGATACTGTTCCTCAGGCTTCCACTCCCTCTTACCCCAAAGCTCTTTACCCTAGAACTATGACCCAGAAGAGGGTATAAGCAATGGATTTTCCCAGCAGTTGCCCTCCTAAAAGTCTTCCTTCCTGCCTATGACCCAGAAGTGGGTAAAGGCAGTAGAGGTGCCAAATAGCATGTAGTTCTGCTTCCAGTTCTAGCACAGGAGTCGTCTTTAATCTCTTTCTGACTAGTTGTGATCTCCCCTTACTATCTCTGGTTGAAAACTCCTGAGCTGCCAATGAAACACCATCTCTCTTTCTGATCTCCTATTTTGTCTTGAGCTCACTGGAAGAATGTCTCAGTCTAACATTTTTTTTTGTCTCTGCCACTCCAGAATTCAGTTTGAGGCTTTATTTTAAAATTATTTAAAAGAGAATGTTGGGAGAGCTTGGATGAGTACTTGCTCTACTCTGCTATTTTGACTCTCCCCCTGGAAATCTTAGCTCATTAAATTATGATTTTCAAGTCTGTTATAGATAGGACACACTTCTTATTTTTCTAGTCTTATTCCTATTTCCACATACTCTATGATCCAGTCAGTATCACTAGCCTCCTTCTTCTTCCTCCCACTAGACATTCCATCTCCAGACTGCTAGCATTTTTACTGGCTATCTATCTATCCCCCATACCTGTAATACTTTCCTTACTAATCACTGCCTCCTGACATCTCTGAATTCCTTCAAGCCCCAGCTAAAATCTCTCCTTTCCTCATCCCCCTTAAAGTTATTACCTTCCCTCTCTTCATTTTGTCCATATTTTTCTTTATAGATTTTGTTTCTGTGTAGTTTTTTGCATATTATCTCCTTCATTAGGCTTTAAGAAGGGTCTTTTGCATTTTTTAGCATTTCTAATGCTTAGTACATTGCCTAGTATACAGTAGAAACAACAAATGCTTATTGACTAACTGAGTCAATAATGATTGTTTAGGGATCAATGAAAATTAATCATGAAAGTGCTGGTGATTTCCTATGAGAAAAGATTATCGGTAGATAGGATATTAAAGTGGATTTGCTTTCAATAAATGTCACTTGACAATCTATGGCAGCATAACAAGGAGAATGGGACATTAATTACATGGCATGAGATGAAAGAGGGGGTAGATAGCACACAACCTTATGTGATTCCTCATAAATCTCCATGGCACTAGGGTTCTGGACATCAGATCCATGCAATGGCCACAACTTTTTGAGCACTTATTCTAGAGTATTAGTGGGGACAAGAGAGTACAAATGATGATGGTAGGTCATTAATTAGCTGGGGCCTTTAAATGTTTTGAAATAGACCACTTAGTGTCAATGAGTGCTGTAAGAATAGGAAGAGAAGCTGTTGTTCAATATTTCAGTCATGTATGACTCTTTGTGACTCTATTAGGAATTTCCTGGACAAAGACAATGAAGTGGCTTGAAATTTCCTTCTACAGCTCATTTTGAAGATGAGGAACTGAGGTAAACAAGGTTAAGTGACTTGCCCAGGGTCACACAGCTGAGACATCTCTGAGGCTGGATTTGGACTCAGGTCTTCCACACTTCAGGTTCAGCCCTTTCTCTACTGTGCCACCTGGCTGCCAGGAATTGGGATAAGTTAGGTTAAAAGAGGCAGTAAATCTGTTGTGTCCATGATTTAAGGTCCTGGATCATTCTTCCTGTGTAAATTTATTGTGAAATTGTGTTTGTGTAGGGGAGTGTTCATGGGCATATTCACTTTTTTCCACTTGGATGTTACTCTAGAACCCACAAATGAGAACCAGACAAGTATATGTTGATGATGATGTTTTGGTTGTATCTAGGTATTAACTGGCTTGACTTAGTGCCAATCACCTTATTCCTAGATAAGAAGCATTCAGGAAAGGCATCAGCCCAGAATAGCCTAAAGAACTGACATGTTGTCAAACAAAAATTCGTCTGATATTTTTGATAAATAGTTGAAAATATGGGAAAGTCAATGTGGATCTCATCATATTTCCTTTAAAGTTAATATTGCTTTCTCATTTCTAGTTTATACTATATTAAATACCAATGAATCATTCTCAGTTTTACTTGCATGTGGCCAGTTTCCAGTTGGTATTTGAAAGTTGTTTATCTTTCCAAGAAAAATATTCTATATTCCCCCTTATCATCATTTATATAAGGGTAGGGATTACTTTCTTGGCATGGGAATGTTCAGAATAGTCGGACTCAAAAAATATTCTATGTGAGAATTGTTCGAAGGAACAGGGGATGACTGGCCTGGGAAATTTTAAAAAAAAAAAAGAATTTGGGGAGAAGCATTACAGCTGCCTTCAAATAAGTAGGGGCAAGATAGATAGTGTAAGATGAATTAGTCTTGTTCTGTTTGGCCCCAGAGAGCAGAACTAGAACCAGAGGATACAATTTACCAAGAGGTAACTTAAATTTAATACAAGAAAAACTTTCTTAACAACTAGAACTCTCCAGGCAAGGGAAGCTTGCTATTTGGGAGTAGTATAATTTGGAATTTTGCAGAGGAAGCTGGGAGACTATGTGTCAGGCAGATTATAAAATGGATTTTTGTTTCAGGTAGAGAATTAGTGAGATGACCTCTAAGTTCCCTTTCAAATCTCAGATTCTCTGATTTCATTTGTTTCCAGGATCTTTCTGAGATCTCCTCTGACTCTGACCTTCACTAAGATAATCATCCCATTACATGCATAAGAACAATATTAAAGTAATGTAGCTACTTGTGTATTTCACAATAAAAAACAGACATGGAGAATTTGAATAAAGTTCAGAGAATCTCAAAGATGAAGAAAAGAATGGGGGGAAAATGTTTAAACATGGTCATGGCAACAGATTTGTTGTACCAAACTAAGAAGGGTGAGGCTCGTTACCGGTAGATTGACTATTATGTGGTGAATTCTTTGGCCATGGAAAGTTATGAAACCAAGCAAAGTGCAAAATGGCCCTCAATCCTGTGTGTATTTCCTTTGCTTTTTCAGAGACTGAGGCAGAATGAAAGAAAAGGGATAAGAGGGTGCTGAGTTACACAAATTTTAGAGTATTTATAAACTCTAACTTGTTGATATTTTAAATGTGAGATACTTATTCAGTGATCAATTCACAGACATATTCCTAGATAAATTGTGTAAGATGAATTAGTCTTGCTATGTTTGGCCCCAGAGGGCAGAGCTAGAACCAGAGGATACGACTTAACAAAGAGGCAACTTAAGCTTAATATAAGAAAAACTTTCTTAAATTTGGAAAAAATCCTATAAAGAAATTGATCACACCCTCTAAATTGAATAGAGTAGCTTCAATGCAAAGTAAAACAGAGGAGATGATGACAAAAGTTATGTTACAAACTATGGTTCTTGATGAAGGGATGATATGCCAAAGAAGCCTCATATCTAATGATAATGACTTTCTTCTACAAAGTCATCAGAAAGTACTGGACACTGCTGAAGGACTGCACATCTTTAAAAATGAAACATTTTTTTTTTTGGAGGGGGAAAGATAAGGAAATTGGAGTTAAATGATTTGCCCAAGGTCACACAGTTAGTAATTGTGTCATGTTTCTGAGGCCAGATTTCACCTCACAACATCCTCTATTCACTGTGCCACCTAGCTGCCCCCTAATTATTCTTAATATATAGGAAATATGTGCTTACCATTTATGGAAGTCATTTCTGAATTAGCTATATGCGGGCAGTCAGATTAAACTTAATGGTGTTTGGTTGGGGATTTTTAATTTATTCTTTTTTTAAGTTGCATGCCCAATTCAGCATTTAGAGATATAAATATTACTCTTATTAGTTCTTTGGCCACATCCCACAAATTCTACAATTCTGTCATTCTGTTTAATAAAATAATTGACTCTATGATTTGTTCTTTGACCCACTCATTCCTTAGAATCACAGTACTTAGTTTCTAATTCATATTTAAACTCTGTCTCCATGGTCCTTTATGAAATGTAATTTTATTTCATTGTATTTTGAAAAAAAGTACATTTAATATTTCTCCTTTTCTGCATTTGCTTGTGATTTTTTTTATGACTTAATACATTGTCAGTTTTTGTCTATCTATAGCTGAGAAAAAGGTACTCTTTTCCATGCCAATTCACTTTTCTCCAAAGGTCTATCATATTTAACTTTTCTAAGATTCTATTCACCTCCTTGACTTCTTTCTTATTTGTTTCATGATTAGATTTACCTAGACCTGAAAAAGGAAAGTTAACATCCTCAACTGAGTATAGTTTTACTGTCTATTTTTCCTGTAATTCATTTAGCTTTTCCTTTAAGAATTTGATGTCATGGGGTGGGTAGGTGGCACAGTGAATAGAGCACTGGCCCTGGAGTCTGGAAGACCTGAGTTCAAATATGACCTCAGACACTTAACACAAAAACTATCCATGTGACCTTGGGCAAGTCACTTAACCCCAATTGCCCTCCAAAAAGCAAAAAAAAAAAAAAAAAAAAAAGCATTTGATGTCATGCTATTTGGTACATATATGTTTAATATTCATATTACTTCATTATGATTTCATTTAGTAAGATGTAGTTTCCCTCTTATTCCTTTTAGTTATGTATTTGTTTTGCTTTTCCTTTGAATTCATGGTTGTTACCCCTGCCTTTTTTTTTTTTACTTTAGCTGAAGCATAATTGATTCTGTTCTAGCCCATATTTTAGCTCTCTTGTATTTCTCTGTTTCAAGTGTGTTTCTTGTAAATAATAAATTGTTAGATTGTGCTTTCTAATGAATTCTGCTATCTACTTCTGTATTTTGCTATAGTATTTTCGTGAGCTTTACTTTGGAATCTCTTCCAGGAGGTGATTGATGGATTCTTTCTATTCTTGTTCTCTCCTCTGATTTCTTTGACAGTGTCTTGAAAAAGGATGTCTAGACTCCTTCTTTGATTCTGGCTTTCGGATAATCCAATAATGACAAATTTACTTCTCCTTAATCTATTTTTCAAGTCAGTTGATCGAGATAGTTCACATTTTCTCCTGTTTTTTTTTCATTCTTTTTACTTTTTAAGTTGTTTATTGATGTCTTATGGGGTCATTAGCTTCCACTTGCCAATTCTAATTTTAAGGAATTGTTTTCTTCAGTGAGCTTCCATACCTCTTTTTCCATTTGACCAATTCTACTTTTTAAGGATTTATCTTTATTAGTGAACTTTTGTACCTCTTTTTTCCACTCAGCCATTTCTAAGTTTTTTTCTTCAGTATTTTTGTTCTTTCTAACCAAGATTTTAATTATCCTTGCATAATTTTTTCTTTTGCTTTCCTTTCTTTACCTATTACTCTGATTTTGAAGAAATTTTTTTAGTTCTTCTAGGCATTCTTGTTCAATTTTTTTTTCTGTGAGGCTTTGCTTGTAACTGTTTTGACTTCATTGTCTTCTTCTCAGTTGGTGTCTTGATGTCTCCTTTCACCATAGTATCTTTTTTTATGTCGAGGTGCTTTATTTTATGCTCATTTTCCTACCCTTTTTCTTGATGTGGAACTTTGTTAATGTTGGGTTCTATTATTAGATTAAGAAGGAGGGTAATTTTTTCAAGGTTCAGGATTTTTTGCATTGATGTTTTCAGAGCTAGTTTGGGGGTGTGTGGGTTTGGACATTTTTAGTGCTTCTAAGGTCCTGTGATCTGGGGAGAGATGTGTTCGCTACTCACCTGGTCTGTACTATCATCCTTACTCAGGAAGTTCTATTTTTCCTTTTAGAATAAAATAAACATGGCTACTCAAGGTCCCTTTTCCCTTGGGACTGGAACCAATGCTATTCCTTGGGGCCAGAAGTGATAGTGTCCCATAGGGCTTCATATCCCTCTTCCCTGAAAGTGTCTCTCTTTGCCCTTGAGCTATGAAACAGAAATGGGTATAATCAATGGAGTTGTCAAGCATTATGTAGTCCTATGTACAGTTCTATCATGGGAGTCCCCCATAAACTCTTTCTAACCAGTTTCCAGCTCCAGGTTGAAAACTCTCAAAGCTGTTGTTGCTTCTTAAGTAGCCCTACCATTAATGTTTCATCAATATGATCTCTGAGTTAGATCCATTACCCAAGGGAAGGAGGCTTTCTGTAAAACCTCCTATGTTGTCTTGGACTGGAAGAATATTTCATTCTTACCTTTTCTTGGCTCTACCACTAAGAATTCAATTTAAGGCCTATCTTAAAATTGTTTGGAGGGGAATATTGGGAGAGATCAACTGATGTGATTTCTCTCCTCCTCCCTCTTAGCTCCACCCCCAGTGCAGTAATGATAGCTCTAAAAGGATGACTGAAGATGAGTTTTGCTTTATCTGCAATGATAATTGAATAAGAGAAAGTTGGCATAGGCTAAATGTTAGTGAAAAATGGAGAACAAAAAATAATGAGGATTGTTTAGTAATAGAGTAGCTTACCTGTGGAAGCACAGGGAGGTCTTATACAGAGGCAAGAGTTTTCTAACAAGGTTTTAAATCTATTTTGAAAGGTAAAAAATAGCATAAATTGGCTTTTGAAGTGCCTTCCAAGAACATTTTAATTCATTGTTAATTGTTAATGTTCCTCCATTTTGTCCTCTGCTCATTGCCAAGGCAAATAAGTATGTGCACCTTCTAGGAAAAGTAAAGTCTGTTTGGAAACTATAGCCAGTTTATCTGACTGCTTGGATGCAGAGTATGACCATGTATAAAATACATAAGAAGTAATATACAGAATTTCTTGAGTTGAACCAAATAGCAGAAGAAAAGATAAAATAAAACTAAGAGCTTTCAGAGAAGGGAAGGTAAAATCAAATAGAGAAGAAAAATTCTATTTCAAGGTAGCTGAATAACCAGATTTCTTAAAAAAATTTAATTAGAGACTAGGGATACAGTGGCCCTGACTGAAAACTTCTGACTGTTAAATGGATATGAAACTCTTGTAGGAGGAAAAATACAGCAGCATAACTGGATACTTTGCAAATTACTATGTCTGCTTTGCTAACACTTGACAATACTGAGCTCACTCCCTGCCAGAAATTCAATATCATTAGCTCTTCTAGGCAACATTAATTTAGATCATACACTAGAGGTACTAAGTTCAGAGAAGCAATAGGAATAATTACTAAAATAAAATTGTCTCTAGTTGATTCTGCAGTTAAAGAGCAGGTGCATGGAGGGGAGAAAAGGGAAAGGCCAAGTGACTTCTTCAGAATTCAGGGAAGAGATATTATGAGAAGATTATATTGCAAGTACATGTGTTCAGAAGTATAAAACCCCAAAGAATACTTGGTAATGAAAAAAGCTTATCTGAACAGAAATGCACAAAAGGAGAAATCCAAGAACACATGCTTAGAGGAGATTAAAAAGGTAAGATGAGATGAGAATGTCTGAAAAAGGAACTCACAAACCTGAAAAGAATTGAAGTTATCCATCAAAGATCCAATCATAATTTACAGTCCAGGTGCTTCCCTCCCCATTTTATTAGCATAAGAAGAGTAATGAAAAAAGTCTCCCTACAATGAAAGCTACATTTGTGGCCATGCCACCTCGGGATGGGATTGCTTTGTTAGACTGGTGTGAGCAGAAAGCTGTCTATTCTTTAGTTTTCTTGGTTTTTCCATTATGTCAGGACTGATGTCCATGGAAATGAAAGGTTTAAAGGGAATATCTCTTAAGAAAGTACACTGGGAATACAAACAATAAATTTCATTTAGAGTAGACAAAGGGAGAAGTTCATTTTATCAAATCCTCAACTACTCTGGAGCACCCTCACCAATCTCACCGTGAAGTGAATCTAGTTATACACATTGTGTTAGCTAATGATTTGTGCTTCCTTCATTCCCACATGAAGGCAGTGTTCATTCACTTTTGTATGAAAAAATGGGTTTGGGGCAACAAGGCTGGAATAAAATTACCTTTGATGTTTCCAATGAGTTTTTATTTTGAAAAGCATACTCAGATGTCTTTTTTTTTTTTTTAAGGAATGGTGAGGAATTGGAAATTGAGCCTGCAAAGGGAATAATATAATTTTAACAAGCTCAGGACTGTAGAGCTTTGACTTTTGTTCAAGAACAACATTGCAATCCAAATTTTGATCTTAATTTTTCTTTCTTACAGCCACCAATGGCATGAGTTTCTTCAGATGCTCAAGCATTTATCAAGTACTTACTATGTTCTGGGTGCTCTTCTAAATATTGATCATATGATGGAATGTGAATTTCAGTCAGCCAATAATCTTGTGTCTGTGTGTGTGTATGTGTGTGCACACATGCGCCAAGCATTGTGCTTAACTGAGAATACAAAGAAAGGTCAAACCATGGTACCTGCCATCAAGAAGCTTACATTCTAATGAAGGAAACAACATGCAAACATTTATGTATATGCAAGATAAATTAAACAGCCCTTTTTTCTGGGAGGAGACACAATGTCAGTGATACGTATATGCAAGATATATAGCATGCAAATGGAATATAATCTCATAAGGAAGTAGTATAGCAGTGTTGAAGGGACTTCTTCATCCTCTTTACAGAAGATGAGATTTAAATAAAGAATGAAATGAGTCCAGGGAAGCTGGGAGGCAGAGAGACATTTATTTCAGAATTGTGGATAACACACTCCAGAGGCTTAGCTTTTATAAGAAGCATCCCATAGGCAAGCTGTATTATGAAATACCTTGGTGGCAAAAGTTAATTGTATACAGGCTATAAATATGTCACAATCAAAAAAAATATAGCCATAATGTGACCAGTTATCACGTAATTACTACTTTTCATGCTTCCCCTGTAGTTATAATTTATATATTTTCTTATTGTCCCTATTTGTCATTACTTTTGTAGCATCTTGCTAAATAACATGCAAAAAATATTAACATTAATGAAGTCCACTTAGAAGCTGTTAAAATATGAAAATCAAAGTATGTTAAGAGGGAAAAATACTAGAAATATAATGAGAATCTTGCTGCTTTTCCATGACGTGGACAAATAAAGCACTATGAAGTTTGTGCATTCTAAATTTGAGCTTGGGAGAAAAGAAGTCTGGGTTCAAAGCCCTCCATTTGTCACAACTATCCACATTATGCCAAAACAAACATTCAATTCACTTTTTAATGAATCTGTCAAGTTGTTCCTTTGACCTTACATAAGTAAACAAAACTACTGGTTAGTAGTTTGAGACAGAAATCCTACTGTTTGACTTATGCTCTAATGAGGTCAAAGACAGAAAAGTCCCATGTATACCCAAATAATGATTGTGGTATGTTTATTATAGCAAAAATAAAAACAAAAACAAAACCACAGAAATAAAAGTATTCCTTGATTTTTTGATCATATGATGAAATATGAATTTCAGTCAGGCAGTCAGCTTTTTTGGGGGGGTGGGGGAGTGCACCAAGAATTGTGTTAAGCTGGGAATACAAATACAATATATTGTCTCTGTCATCAAGGAGCTTACATTCTGAAAGGGAAACAGCATGTAAACATTTATGTATATGCAAGATAAATGAAGAGTAGATGGAAAATAATCACAGAAAGGAAGGCACTAGAAGTTGTGAGTACTGGAAAAGGCCACTTGAAATGACAAGATTTAGCAAATTTGAGGTATGTGTGAATGAGGAATCAGAGATCAGATGACATTAATGTTGGAATACTAGGTGATTGGAAGGATGATAACAATAACAGGAAAGTTAGAGGAGAGGTGGGGCGATCAAGCATTGATTAAGTTCCAGGCCGTGTGACATATAAAATCCTTTACACATTTTATCTCACTTGGTCTTCATAACCTTGTGAGGCGGCTGTTATTATTACCCCCATTGTACAATTGAACTGTACTGAAGCAGATGGAGGTTATGTGACTTGCTTGGGATCATAAAACTATGTAGTGTTTGAAGCTGGATTTGAACTCTGGTCTCCCTGTCTCCAGGACTATCACTTTATCTACTGTACTCCCCCACTGGCTGAAGAAGGCAGGGTTTTAGGGGAAAGATAATTAATTCTGTTTTGTAATAGAATATTATTATGCCATAAAAACCTACAAATAGAAAGAATTCAGAGTAACATGAGGTATATTCTATAAAGTGATGTAAGTAGAACCAGAATGGCAATATACATGCCTCAAATAATAAGTAACAGACTAAAATTTAAGATATAAACAAGATAAAATAATGTAAATGTAAAGAACACTAAAATGAAGCTGCATTTTGTAATCCTGACTCCAAATGAGATGGACCTCCCTCTTTCCTTGAAGAGATGAGCGACTGCAGCTTCATTAATTGTCATAGTCATGAATAGCAGAGACAGAAACTTGCACACACTGCCAGTCAAATTGCTGTACTTGTTGGCTTTACTTAACTACTTGTCGTTGTTGTTGTTATAAGGGAAAGGTGAATGAATGACTAGTGATTGGGTAGAAGTAGAGGAGAGAAAAGTTGTGACCAGAAAAAAAAAAAACTAATGCAGAAACAAATTTTCAACATATTTTTAAAGCAAATTGTCAACCAGTTCCTTTGACTCTTTTAGTCATTATACACAGTATTGGCTGCTTGATTGAATTTTGTGCTTTTTCATCAGCTGTCTAGTCTTTCATATAGTCTTGGCTTAACTTTAATTCAAATTAGTTAACATCTGTGTGCCTGTTCTTCATGTATAAACTGTGGAGATTTGTATGGAACTTTTTAGTATGTCACAGAAGGCAATCTGAAGTGTGGTGAATGTTATCAATAGCATTTTTACAAGGAGGCTATAGATCACAAATGCTATATAAAAGGATTTAAGTCTTCACAGAAATATTACTTCTACTATGTTACTAGGGATCTTAGAAACTTATATTTTAAAGGAGAAATAGCTTAAGTCAGGAGAGAATGGCCTTATGTTCAGAGCAGTCCAACATATGGCTCACTAAACTATTTTCTGGGATTGAAAGGAATCACTTCAAGGGCTGAATAAATTTTATTTTTATTTTGCCCTATGACTTACTGAAGAAAGGCATTCTTCAGACTGACGGATAGTGACAATGTAAAACTTCATTGAAATTACAAACTTATTATTACTCAAACAATAAAAATCTGTAAACTATTGACCTTTTCCAGATACTATGCTTGATTTTTTTTTCCATGTCAAGCTGTCCAAGAGAAATGCCAGAAACCAAGAATTTGTAATCCTATGCAATTGCAAAGTGTAATGGCACTTCTGGAACGTGATTAAGACAGAAATAGAAGTTGCATAAACAACACATTGTGACCTTCATTCCCCTCACCCCTTTTGATGATTAGACTTTATAAATAAGATAACTGAGTGCCCTCTTCCCCCAACCCTTTGCACTCCTCTCAAAAAAAAAAAAAAAGTAGAGAAGAATGAAAACTAAGAAGGCAGGGCAGAAGCTGTTTGTTACATACAAATATTAACCTAAAAAATAGAATCACCATTCCAAAAAGTCATAATGAGCACCTTGAAAATATTATGCACACCACCCCCTCAATTTATCTTGACCATTATAATTCAGCAATAAACATTAATACCCAAAGTCAAGATCTGTTCTTAAGTGGAATCCTCAGTCTTTCCCAACCTTAGAGAGAAGCACGGAATATTTGAACTAAAAAGGACTACATAAGCATTTAGTTTATTCTTCCCCATTTTATAGATGAGAATCTTGGCTCTGGAGAGATGAAATTATTTATCCAGTGTCATACAATGTGTTACTGACAGAGTTGTGGCCAGAACTTAAGTTTCTTGATGCCAGGTCCTATTTTCTCTATGACAACATGGTTTTCCAACTTCCTTCTCCAACTATCCCACAAAACTAAAAATAACAGAAAAGAAAGAAAGAAAACCCCACTCTTTGTTTTAGGAGGAGCTCAGTTAGAACTATAGGGAAACAGTAAAATATGCTGCAACTTCAGGCAATAATACAAATCAACTGTCGTCTTTTCTCCTTGCCTTGTGCCTTCTCCTGGGGAGAGAAATAATAGCTGGCAATCCCACTTAGCACAAAAATGCCATGTTGCCGTCAATGGAAGGAAAAAAAAGAAAGGAAGATGCCAGAATGATGTGGGTTGCTTTATTTTTGTTCTTCTGTGGCTTTTTTTGTTTTTCTTTGCTGGGTGGTAGTGTTAGAGAATGCACTTTGTTAATTGGAGTGTAAGACGGCTTAACTGAATTTCGTTAAGGTTTTGATCACTATTTAGATGGCAAACCACTATCCACCCCAGAAAGGAGGCCTGGAAAACTTCAACAGAGTTGAAAACCACAACCACCCACCATTTGGGCATGACATCCAATTAGTTTCCTCAGTATTTTAGAAAGGACCTGACAGTAAAGAAAAAAAGCCAATTAAGATTATGATACAGAAACACTGAAAACTTTTCATTGATTCAAATATTCATTCAGATATTAAAGTGGTATCTGTTCATTCAGCTGTAGTTTCAGGAATGGATGCCAACGATACATTCATTGAGAATGGCATAGAATTGGATGGGGGTTCCAAAAGAGTGAGAATTATAGTTCCCATGATAGGGAGTATACAATTAATCCCCCCATTTTCTCAAATATTTTTTTTGACTTTTTCATTGATATCTACAGATATTTGCTACTTCAGTTTATTAACCAACAACAAGAAGAAATATTAAAGTGGCTTTTTAGCCCCACATTCATCCTATGGGAGAGGAGATCCAGAAGAAATGTGAATGGGATCCCTTCGTGAACCCATTACTTCTCAAGCCTATGTTCTGTTTCGGACCTCACTCTACCATATCTTGTATAGAGTTGGAGTCAGGTAACAGTGTAGAGATCACAACTTTCAGAGATGTTTCTGAGAATCTTTTTTGACCCATGTGAATTTCTGTGGTTGTAGGGGTCTCAGTTTACTCAATTATAAAATGGAAATAATAAAAGCACCTACCTCCCAGTGTTGTGAGTTTCAAATGACATATTATTTGTAAAGCTCTTAGCATGCTGCTTTTAAAAGATGCATTTAATAGATGCTTGTTCTTTTTCCCCCTTTCATTATAGAAGCAAGGACACACAGAACCTCCTATGTCCTTCTTCCTTATGATGAATCTTTCCATCCAGTTCTTCCCCACACAATCCCACTGCCTCACTCCTAAAAGCCCCCTAACTGCAGACTCCTAGAACTATGCAGGGAACAAATGATTTGAAATTTTAATGATACTGTAATTTATTTTGCAGTCATCTTCTCTTCCCCTGAATTACACTTTCCCTTTATTTCTTAGCAAAAGCCATAAATCTCCCTCATTGTTGTCTTTTTCTTCTTTATTTCCTTTTGCTGTTGTCATTTTCCTGGGTTTAAGAGGATAAGACTGGAAAGACAATTAGTCTTTCTTACTCAACCCTTGATGCTTACCAGTAAATGCTCTCTAAATGGATATTTATGTGGTAAATGTTAGTCTTCCTAACTCTCTCTTCTCCCAAAAAAAGAGGTGAAAGCAGAGCCCAAAACATGATTTATGAATTTAATTGGCATTTACTGAAGTACATAGCATTGCCAAGCAGGTCCTGAGAATATGTGAAGGGATACTAGAATTATATTGTCTCTACTGTTGCCTCTGGACCTATAATGGAACTCGCCCAGAGTAATATAGTCAGTAAGTATTTAAAAATGGATTTGAACTGAGGTCTTCCTGAACCCAAGTCCTACAGTCTTACCCACTTAGCTGCTTCTAAGGACACCCTTTCTCTTAGACTATAACCAAAGATGACAGAATATGTATAGAGGCAAAGGGGGCAATAAGATTAAATATCACAGGTTTTATCATATGGTCTTGTTCTCAGTGAAAAGCTAAGGTCATCTAAGTGTTTGAAGAAGTGAAAAATAAAGAATGAATTACAGAAATCTTTCGTTAGGTGGTATCATTCTGACAGACATAGTTCTTAATTTCCAAGACAATGATTCTCAATCTAATTTTGACTTAATATAGCATTTTTTTCTTGAATACGAAACATTTCTTCCTTTTAAAGTGGCTGCATGAACATATTAGAATTTTAAGCATATAATTACTATACCTTGTCATTTATTCTGAAAGATTGGCAATATCTCCTTTAGACAATTGGTGACAACCTGCGGCATCACATACACACATATGCATACAAACAGGTAATGGCTACTTTAAGGAAGAGGTTTAGTTGGTATGTTAACAGAAAAAAAAAAAAACAAGAAAAACATTTCTTTAAAATAGGTTTTGTTATTTAAATTGCAAAAATGAGCATTATTTGTGTTGTATAGTAAAAAACAAAGAAACTTGGATTTAGAGTCAGAAGATCAGGGTTTGAGTTCTGGTGCTGCTACTTTTTACCTATATGACCATGGATGAGTCACTTTGGGCTTCAATTTTATTATTTACATAATAGACCTGTACTAGATGTTTAAAATTTCATTCCTTTCTGGATCCTGATTTGCATGCTTTAATACTTCAAAATCATTCTCAATTGACCAATCAATAAGCATTGATTAAGTGCCTACTGTTTATCATGAATTTTCTAGGCTCTTGGAATACAAAGGCAAAAATCAAACAGTTTTCTTTTTTTCCCCCCTTATCTAGAACTGTCTATGAGAAATCCCCAAATACAGTTCGCATAATTTGCATGTACATCTACAAGTCCAAACACAGCTAAATATGTCTCTGGATCCTACACAAGCATTAGAGGTAACAAGGCAGGTGGTACATAGGATAGACTTTATTCCATTCCACAGAAAATACAGAAAACACATAAAACACAGGCAATAAACAATGAATACAATTCTGCACCTTTTCTAATAAGTCCCATCTTTTCCCTCAGAATCCTATGGAATTTCCCAGATTCACAGTGCTATTTGGAATCGCTTGGAAGGGAAGAAACTTTGAGAGATAATACTTGACATTATGATGAATGTCTCTTTCACTCCAGATAAGTATATAGACCTATAGTATTCTCTTGTTGCCCTAAGGGCTTTGTAAGAGAATTGTAATATCTCTTTTAAGACACTGCCACTCTTTCCATAAGGATATATCATCAGCATCCCAAACAAAGGGTAATCACTATGTACATTTATCAAAATAATTAGGGAACTTCCCTGATCAACCCCTTACTCAGGAATCCAAAGATACTTTCTCCACAGAATCTAAATCACTCTTTGTAGTAAGTTGGGAACTAATATTTTCTATAGCAATCAGGTATCCAGTAGTAGGTAGCCAGTATTCTAAAATAGATGGATTTGAGAAGTTGGGAAAAGTGTCTGATGTGTAGTCAGTAAAGGTTCATGTTTGAATCCAGCCTCTACCACTTCCTAGTTGTTTTAATTATTTTTGAGCCTCAATTTCTTCATCAGCCAAATGAGCAACCTCAGAGGCTATGTATCGTAGTGAACAAAGATTAAATGTTGGAGTCCAGCAGATCTGAATGGAAATATGCCAATCATAATATTCTGATTCCAGTCATGATGATCACCTTGTTTAAGTTCTCAGCACCCCAAAGAAAATCTGAGTTGTTGGTGATCTGAATTTTAGCATAGGTCTTCACTAGGACTTCCCTGTGGTAATGAAATCACAAGGTCAGATGCCCTCCCCTCTTAAAATCACCTACCCAATGTGCTCTATTTTTTTTTTTGTGTGAGAGTCAATGAGATGGTTTATGTAAAATGCTTTGCAACTTCTAAAGCATGATATTTTCATCTATTATAATAATTAGCTGCTCCGTGAACATGAGTCAGAGAACAAATAGCCAAAGTAGTCTTTTAATAGGTAATAAATCAATCGTTTTATATTTATTGGGTGTTTGCTTTGTGCTTGGCTCTGAACAAGGCAATGAGGACACCAGTATGAAGAATATAGCAATATCCTCTTCATAAGGAACTTAGATTTAAATGATGGAGACAGCAAGTGCATATAAAATCTATGAAGTATAAATATAAAGTCAATACATACAAATACATGCAAAGGAGTTTAGATACAAGGCAGTCCGAGAGGGAGAGCATTAGCAATTGGGTGAATCAGAAAAGCCCTTTTGTAAATGTTGCCTGAGCTGCATCTTAAAGGAAGAGAAGAACTCTATGAGACAGAATTAAAGAAGGAGTGCATTCCAGGCCTGGGCACTGAGCAGTGAAAAAGACAGGAGAGGAGAGATGGAGTGCTGTGTGTGAGAGTTAGGGAGAAGGCCAGTTTGGCTGGATGAAGGATTGCAGGAGGGGGAGTAACCTCCAAGGAGACTGAAAGATAGGCTGAGTCCAACTAGTATAAGGATTTTTTTTAAAGCTGAACAGAGAATACTGCTGTGCTATAAGAAATGATGAGCAGAATGACTTCAGAAAAACCTGGAAAGACTTATGAATTGATGCTGAGTGAAGTGAGTAGAATCAGAACACTGTACACAGTAACAGCCACATTGTGCCATGACTGACCTTCATAGACTTAGCTCTTCTCAGCAATGCAAGGAGCTAAGACAATTCCAAAAGACTTATGATGGAAAATGACATCTATCTCCAGAGAAAGAAATATGGAGTCTGAATGCCGATCAAAGTATACTATTTGCTTTCTTTTTTTGTTTTGTTTTGTTTTTCTTCCTCATGGTTCCTTCCATTTGTTCTAATTTTTCTATACAACATGACTAAAGTGAAAATTTTTTAAAAAGCTAAATAGAGAATTAAGACAGGGCCTTCTTCCTACCCAATACCCTCACATCCAGGTGAGGGTTTAGAAACTAGAAGAATTACTCTAGATCTGACATTTATGGGGTTCAGAAAGAGAAACCAATTTTCTTGTAAAGACATCTTTACTATTGTTAACTTAACTGAGCCTAAGAGATCTGGAATAACAAAAGGAATTGAAGATCTGGGAAATTTTAATATGATTAAAGGTCAGATACTTGAAGATACTCAAGAGGCAGGACAAGATTGCTCACCACTCCTGCCCTGACAGATGTCATTAGACTGCCAATCAGACGCCAGCATCTCTTAGAGCAACTATGATGTGGTGCTTGATAGACCTCTCTACTCTCTGCTCATCTCTTCTAGATTTATTAATTCAAAAGATTATAATTATCTATATATTATCTATTAGTTTACTAAATTACAAACTCTTGATGGCAAGAAATTTCTCACATTCATCTCTGAATAGCTCATAGCCTTTTACTTACTACCTTATGCCACTGAAGTCCTATTTTAATGTCCCATCATTGTGTGATAGTGGTCTTAAGTTCTCAAAAACAAAGCTTTTAGAGTATAGGCACAAGATGGTCCTATTAAGGTAAAAGGATTTCCAGAATGTACCTGGGAGTCTGTCTGTTGTTCTACGACCTACGCAAGCTATGGCATTGCAAAAAGTTGGCAAGTGTCAAAAACTGTATCACTGGGAAGAATATCTGCATCAATGGATTACAAGATCTATGACATATTAAACAAGTTTTTTTTTAATTCTTTCCCCTGAAGTACTCTGCTTATTTCAGTTATATCATCTTTCAGGGTTGCCTTGGAGACCTGGTGATGGTAGGGGAAAAGTTTTCATCAGCAACAGTTTCTGGCCATTTTGTATTTTGCAAAAGATCTACTTTACTTACAGGATGAGCTTGGAGCTGAAGAGACCTTGGGGGGCCAAATATTTTCAACCATCTCATTTTCTAGGTACGGAAACTGAGATCCAAGGAAATAGAAGAAGTGGTATTTGAACCCAGGTCCTCTGGCTAGAAAGCCAAGTGCTTTTCCTTGACAAAAACCTATATTGCAGTTACCACTAGGCTTTAGTACTAGGATTAACCAGGAGACAAACTTAAACTTTCAGATCCAGCATTTCTTCCTCACCCATAAAGTTATAAATGGGCTGTATTCATCTGAAGTACATTTTTTAAAAGTGGGACAAAACTGAATATTCTCATTGAATCATTAGGTTTCGTGGCACATGTTAAAAGACCTGATTAAAAATGAAAGATGTCCTTGAAGCCTGTGTTTTAGCAGGCCAGGAATAATCAACAATATAAGTCTATTTTTGAGAATTTTGGTTAGAAACCAGACTAAAAGCGTAAAGTTTGGGGAGAATAGAACACTGTAAGCTAAACTAAAATATTTTATTTTAAACTTAATGGATACCAATAAACTTATAGGAATTACAACTGAGAAAGGCAGAGTCTACTCTGTCACAAAACTAGCAAACAGGAGTTCCTATAACTTTGGGCCACTAGTGTTACTATAAAAACATTGATTCACCTTCAGGAATTCCGGAGTTGTAAGATATTTTAAAGGAGGTTTATATTTCTGATATTCAACTGATACCACCTTCCTCTGTGTTAATAGAGATGGCATGTATTAACTGATTTTTTGACAGGTGCATCCCATGATTTTTTACTTAAATATCAAACTTGACAACACCTAATATTAGGAAGTATAACTTGCTAACTTTGGGATTGCTCCAGATATTTCTCCAAAGTTAATGGGTTCTACACTAAATCTAATACTGCTTTAGGCATATGCATACTAAAATTGAACATCAGATGATAAATTAAAATTTATTTCATTTTATTATTTGATTCTATTCCCACAATAGCTCAATGAGTTTATTAATGCACTTCTCATTGCATTCTTAATGTTATTATTATTGTTTGTGTATGCATAGCTCCTTACAACTTTTAAGTAGTCATGCATAGATATGTACTTAATAGACTGATTTGTTCATACCAATCTGTCCTCACACTGGCAGAGGTTCTTAGAGAAGGACCACCAGCAAGACGTTACAATAAAACTCTCTTAAGATTCTAGGTGAAGAATCATACTTCCCCTAATTAGCACTTTAGGTTTTGAGCCTCAACTGGTGCTCTTCCATTTATGCAACTAGCCATTCACAATGATGAAAAATCTAGATTATATATATAAACACACATTTATAATACAAAATTTATAAAGAATACATGTTTCTATTAAGTATAATGTATCCTAATCTAATAGCTTAAATATAACATATAATAATCAAATAGCTAAAAAAAAAAAAAAACTACACTAAGGTTTTTTAAGAATACCCTGTGTAGCATCATTTACTAAGCAATAAGGCAAAAGAAACAATAACACTAAAGGTTATCGTATATTAAAGCAAATCCATAAAAAAATCCATTACAATTCACATATTAACCTGGATCACACTATTGTAACAAAGTACTCAGTACCTACTAGGAATAGTGGACATACTAGCCTAGGGAAGGGAAACCTATGAGGGCAGAAGATCCATGTGCTTAGGGTCATTCACAGTATGTACTATAGTACATATTAGTTAAGTATACACATATTAAACTTAATAATATACCTGTACTCAATGAAGGTACTTCTCTGTAAACTGCATGTCTGCTTATCCTCACCCCTTTCTATCTTGGGAAAATCCTTTTCTCTCCTATTCTCAAACCAATGAATCACACAAAAAGGTTTTTTTAATCTTAAGATCATCCTTAAACTGTCATTGTGAGTTAGCTTTTAATTTGGAAGGAAGTTCCCTTTAAGGCAAAGAACTATAAAATGCATCATTCAGGTCAACCTACCTATCTATCTTTTCCATTTCTTGCCTAGGACTTCATAATCCTTAGAAATGTTTTAAGGTTTCCTTCTGGCAGTATCATTTCACCCCATGTGAATCACTAGAATTAGTTAGCGATTATCTGGCTAGATCAATATTAGGGAGTTCTCCATCATATCCCAGATTGATGCTGCAGAAAGAGGGCAGACATCTCTATTCTTAAGGTCACATGGATGAGTAGCTTGTTTAATATACCTCATCACACTACCATTCATTTCTTCTCATCTGACTTCTCCTGATGCTATGTGGGGATTTACATTCCCAGTGTAGATCATTCCTCAAAGGACAAAAAGCCACTACCTACTCAGTGGCTTCACCTATTACCCCCAATCAAAGCTTCACTTCTATTATACAGATATAATTGTTTAGAGGCTCTTCTTTTTATTCTCATACTACCTTCTCCTACCCTCCCACTACTTGAAAGATCACAATTTCCTCTTACTTCTTCAGATCATTTTTCTTTGTTATTGTTTTTTCCATGTTTTTCTATACTACCCTGTGTAGTTTTGAGGTTTCTCTATACTTCACTTGAATCATGTTTTGCAGCCCCAGAATGGTGGTTCTAAACAGGTAACTAGAAAAACTGAGCTTCTAGAATCATTGCTCCTGAGACCTCTATTGGTGCATTCTCTACAGTCAGTAGATAAGTAGTAATAATTACTTTTTAGTAAAGGCATTTACTAAGGTGATGTAACAAAACATTCCCACAAAAACCTGGGACAAAACCTCCAAACCTTCCCAATGCATGGGAAGTGGAGGCTCATAGTTAGATAACAAAGGCAGTGAGGCATATATGTAGGCTACTCATATGGCAAAGAGATACCTCCCAACTCCTGGTGTTTTATGACATGGAAGTCCTTTCTTAAGTCCTTAGCCAGCATTCTTCTTTGGTATGAAGGATCTTCCTCTTGAACCTTCTTCCCTCTTTGAATGACTTAATCTCTATCCTTCTATCCTCAGTGTGTCATTCAGCCGACTCTGTCTCCTACTGGTCTAGTTTCTCTGAACCAAACTGGAAGTAGCGTTTGCTACCAGTGCAGTCTTTCTGTTAACATAAATAATGGGGGAAGGGGCAGTGATGAAAAAAAAAAATCTCTTATCTCTCTAAGAATGATTCACCTCTCAGGGACCTTGTTTCACTCCTGGAATCTTCAAATTCCAGACTTGAAGCTCTCCATCACCTTACTGGTCCACCACTTGACTGAGTACTGTTTTCATACATAGGATCAGAGATGCATCTGATTATTATAACTAATCATAAGATGTTTCCTGGTTGATATAATCTGCTTTTGGCCAATGGTTATAACACTATAGTCCTCTCAAATTAATTAAGAACCCATTCATACATTATTTTGGGTTATAGGAAAATTCCTTAACATCTATTATACATTAATGATTGATTGATTTAATTGTGAATGCATTAATTGATGTGGAGAGGAACTGCTGCCTTATATCACCTTGAAAGTCTTATTTTCAAGGAATATATAATTAATAATTTAATTTGGATTAACAGACAAAGAATGAAATGAGTGGAACCAGAAGATCAGTCACACAGTTATAAAAAACACTATAAAAACAATTTTGAAATCCATAATAACTCTGAACAATGCAGTGACCAATCATGATTCCAAAGGACCAGTGATGAAACATGTTGTTCAGCACCTGATTAGAGTGATTGACTCAGGGTGCAAAATGAAACAAACATTTTTGTACATGGTCAATGAGGCAATTTGTTTTGCTTGATTATACAAATTGGTTACTAGAATTTTCTTCTTTTTCAATGAGGTAGAGTGGTAGGAGAGAGAAAATAGATTTCTGTTCAAAATTAAATTTAATTTTTAAAATAGCTTCCTGGTAAGATGGGGAGAAGAGAGAGATTCAAGCTAACCCTTTTTCATTCTCTGCTGTGAGAAGGAATGTGTACTTTGAGTATGGGGAGCTGTTTGGTTATATCAAAAAAGACAAACATCACATACCATATTTACATTACTGCATAAATTCCCTTGTTCTCCAACTTAGCTGGAAGGAAGAGTCTCACTTTTCTGTTATTCTTGTTGGTAGCCCTTAAGGTCAATTGTCATAGCAAACTTGGAGCCAGGATGGGTGGGAATGGGAGTGGGAGTGGGGGGTATATGATTGTCTAATTCTCCAGAGCTTCAGTGCCAGGAGGTCTCCTAAGGAAGACTGTATTTATTTAAAGTAATTTTCTAATATTTCCTCAGGAGATGAGGCTAGTTTTCCTAAATATTTCTGATAGTTAACAGCTTCTTGCCAAATCTCTAGTAGGAACAGAAGTTGATTTTAGTTGATATACATGAAAATTCTAACCAAATCCAATTACAAGCTACTTTGTCATTTTTCCTACCTCTTTGCTGCTCTCCCAGCAATTAGATTCTAGATATTTCCTCCCATCTTTCCACTTTTCTTCTGATCTTTTTGTCATCAGAATTATTTCTCTCTATGAAAGTTTTTATTAATGTCAACAGCCATTTATCTGAAAAAGAGACTAAAGTCCATCGTGATCATCCTATTCTAGTAGCCCTCATAGTTTCAAAATTTGTAAGTTTCTGGAGACAGAAAAGAAACCCACTCACTTCTATGAAATATTGCCAGGAAACAAGAATATGTTGCTGAGATTACTTATTTCTGTTTGGTTTCAGAGATCATTCTAATGATTTATGTCTGAGTCTTAATTCATTTATCATTTAAAAAAATGATCTGTGTGCATTTTTAGAAAATGTTCTGCCTTACTGCCTCACATCTGTATCGGAATGTGTGCCACAGAGCAAAATCATCTCTGTTTTCCAGATTTCAGTGAGTGACTGAACCATAGAAGAGCCACAAGCTTTTGGCAATGATGCTGCAACACACTGGCTTTGATTTTAATAGCAATTCAAAAGAAGGTGCAGGGTGATTAAACGTATTATGATGCCAACTGACATTTTCTCACATTCTTCCTGTAGGTTATTCATTTGCCTAATTTACCCATTTTAAAGGGACAGATTTCTATAACTTTGGGCGCAATTTTATTTTAAGCTAAAGACTAATTTTTGTTTAGAATAGTTTTCCATTATTTTTTTTTGCTTTTGTATCTATAGTATATAAATAATAAGTCACTATTCTTAATAAGCCTTTATTAAGCACTAGTACAGTGTGGGAAAAAAAAAAAACACTGTAAGGTGCTAGAGATTCATATATGACACACTCCTTGCTACCCAGGAGTTTTACATACTTATATAGATGCATGTTGGGGTCCTTGATGGAACTCCCTGCTACAAAAGTCAATCAACAAGCATTTATTAAGGGCTTACTATGTGCCAGGCACTGTACTAAGTCCTGGAGATACAAAGTAAAGAAAAAAGACTATAAGAAAAGAAAAAGATTGATAGTGGAGACTGAACAAGCCTGAGGAAACTGATTCACTCACCACAGGAGCAATTCCCCGACCTTTTACTGAAGGTTGGGGGTCTGTCAGAGCTAGGTAAGAGACAAGCACAAGGATTGTGGCAGCAGCAGCAGCTAATCCTGGAGCTATCAGTCCATGCTCTAGATGCTTAAAAATCACCTACCTAGATGGCATTATAAACCTTAAGAGCTTGCATCACCCCCTTTCTTGGCCTTGAAAAACCCAGGGAATATTGCACCAGGGTAAAATCCTGAAATAGTATAACCAGCTGGAGGCTTGGGAGATCTGGAGGAAGGGTATGACCGTAGCTGTGGTGAGGCTAAAGTGCAGGATGGGAGGCATCTGAACAAGCCCCATCTCAGCCAACCAGCAGGAGATCCTGGACCCCAGAGGAGTGAAGTTAGCAAGTACTAACACCAGAACCCCGGGTGTGACTTCACATATCCAGGGGAATTGGCAGACACCAACATGGTCCCAGCTACCAGAGCTGAGCCCACCAGAGCTCTAGCCCAGAGATGGGGAGGCAGAAACCTGAAGCAGTCAGACTACACCTCCCCTACACCTCACGTTGTGAACTTCAGTCTAAATCAGGGGAAACCCAGAAAGTCCTGGCCCCCCACCTTGGTCTCAACACACACCAGTCAGAACCAGAGGCCACAGCACATAAAGCAGTAATCAGGTCCCTACCTCCCAACTTAAGAATTGTGGGTCAGAGTCTTTTGTGTCCCAGAAGGAGAGATTCATTTTAAAAGCCAGGAAATCAGCAATCACAATAGGCAAAAAACAAATTGGAAAAACAAAGACAATAGAATCCTATTATAGTGAGCAGCAAGAAACAAATTCAGAAGAGGATAGCATTGACCCTATACCCATATCTGAAACCTCAAAAGAAATATGAATTTGTCTCAAGCCCAAAAAACATTCTTGGAAAAGTTCAAGAAGGATTTTAAAAGCCAAATTAGAGAGTTAGAAAACATTGACCAATTATTTTAAAAATTCAAATAGCAAAATGGAAAAAAAAAAGTCACTGAAGAAAATCCTTTAAAAAGTACAATCAGTTAAATGGGAAAGAAAGTACAAAACCTAAATGAAGAAATTAACTCTTTAAAAGTAAAAACTGGACAAATGGAAAAGAAGGTACAAAAACTGAAGGAAAAATTAGCTAAAAATTAGAATTAGACAAGTTCAATCTAATGACTATATGAGGCCTCAAGAGTTAGTCAAACAAAGTCTAAAGAATAAAAAAATACAGAAAAAAATGTAAAATATCTCACTGGAAAAACAACTGACCTGAAAAATAAAACCAGGAGATAACCTAAAAATTATTGGTATACCAGAAAGTTATGATGACAAACAGAGCCTGGACAATATGTTCTAAGAAATCATCAAGGAAAACTGCCTTGAGGTCCTAGAACCAGAGGGTAAAATAGTTATCTAAAGAATTCACCAAACACCTCCTGAAAGAGATCCCAAATTGAAAACTCCAAGGACTGTTGTAGCCAAATTCCAGAATTATCAGGTCAAGGAGAAAATACTGCAAGCATCCAGAAAGAAACAATTCAAATATTGTGGAACTACAGTCAGGATTACAGCTTCTATATTAAAAGATTGGAGGGATTGGACTAGAATACATCAGAGGGCAAAAAACGTTGGACTACAACCAAGGATCAAATACCCAGAAAAAATGAACATAATATTTCAGGCAAAGAGATGATCATTCAAAGAAATAAAGGACTTCCAGACGTTCCTGATGAAAAGGCCAGAGCTCAAAGGAAAATTTAATCTCTAAATATAAGACTCAAGAGAGACATAAAAAGGCAAACAGGGAAAATACACACACACACACACACACACACACACACACACACACACACACACACACACCAAAAATCACCACATATTGTTATTCAATAAGAGCAGACTGTTTACATGCCTGTATGGGAGGATGATACCTATTAATATTGGGAACTGTTAATGATCATGACATTTAAAAGGGATATACATAGAGAGTGTGAGTATAAATTAACTTATGTGATGATTAAAAAAAAAACTTAATTGAGGGATGCAAAGGGATAGTAATGGGAGAAGAGGAAAGGAGGGGGCAGAAAATGCTAAATTATGCCAAATGAAGAGGCATAAAAACATATTAAAGTAGAGAGAAAGAAGGGAGGGAGATGAACATTGTATAAGCTTTACTCTCATTGGTTTTGGTTCAAGGAGGGAATAACATCCTCAGTTAAGTATAGGAATCTAACATGAAGAGACACCAAAACTTTTTATCATAGAGGGAAAGAAGGGAAAGAGAAGAGCATTGTTTGAGATTTATTCTCATCAGATTTGGTATAAAGGAAAGTATAAAAATCTAACATGCCCTACAGGCAGTAGGAGGGGAAAGGGGAAAGAAAAGGAAGGGGAGGGGTTAGAAGGGAGGGAAGAAATAATAAGGGGAAAGGGTAGGAAAAGGAAAGGGGGGCTGATAGGGAGGGAATTTTGAGGGAGATAGTGGTCAAAGGGAAAACTTTTAAGGAGGAGAAGGGAGAAATAAAAACACCAACGGGGGAGAGAATAGATTGGAGAAAAAGACACAGATAGCAATCATAACTGTGAATGTGAATGGCATGTACTGTCCCATAAAAGGGAGGCAGATAGCAGAATAGATTAAAAACCATAATCTTACAATGTGCTGTTTACAAGGAACACATTTGAAACAGGGGGTACACACAGGGTAAAGGTAAAAGGTTGGAGTAGAATATATTATGTTTCAGCTAAAGCAAAAAAAAAAAAAAAAAGAAGGGGTAGCAATCCTAATCTCAGACAAAGCAAAACCCAAAACAGATCTAATTTAAAGAAATAAAGAAGGAAACTATATCCCGCTAAAAGGCACCATTGACAATGAAGTAATATCATTACTAAACATATATGCACCAAGTGGTATAGCATCCAGATTTTTAGAGGAAAAGTTAAGGGAGTTAGGGGAAGAAATACATAGCAAAACTATAGTAGTGGGGGACCTCAACCCCCCCCCTCTCAACTTCATAAATTTAACCTCAAAGTAAACAAGAAAGAAGTTAAGAAGGTGAATAGAATTTTAGAGGAGGTAGATATGATATATCTCCCGACTTCTGGAGAAAACTGAATGGGGATAAAAAGGAATATACCTTTTTGTCAGTGGTACATGGCACATACACAAAAATTGACCATTGACTAGGGAATAAAAACTTCAAAATTCAGTGCGGAAAGGCAGAATTATTGAATTCATCCTTTTCAGATCATGATGCAATACAAATTGTATGTGATAAAGGGCCATGGAAAGATAGATCAAAAACTGAATGGAAACTGAATAATCTAATCCTAAAATATGAGTGGGTCAAACAACAAATCATAGAAACAATTGGTAACTTCATTCAAGAGAATGACAATAATGAGACATCATACCAAGACTTATGGGATGCAGTGAAAATGGTTCTTAGGGGAAGTGTTATATTTCTTAATACTTACATGAATAAAATAGGGAAAAAGGAGATCAATGAATTAAGTATGCAACTGAAAAAAAGCTAGAAAAAAAGAACAAATGGAAAATTCCCAATTAAATACTAAATTGGAAATACTGAAAACCAAAAGAG
>CM053592.1:52944138-52956002 GCA_028646515.1 Pseudochirops corinnae
AATGCAGTATCCCCTGGCTGGGGACAGTGCAATATGCCCTGACCTCCACGTGACCCAACTAATTCCCAGGCCTCAAACACTTCCCTGTGGCATGACACAACCGCTTGCAATGTGAACCTCACAATTAGAATTGAGATTCCTGGGTGAGTGGAGGCAACATGGCAGGGTAAAAGCAGGAACTTGGGTGAATTCTTCTCCCAAAGACCTATAAATACCTGTAAAACAAACTCTAAACAAATTTTAGAGCTACAGAACCCACAGAATGACAGAATGAAACACATCTCCAGCTGAAGATAGTCTGGCAGGCCTGCAAGAAGGGTCTATCACACTGTCTGGGAGTGGAGCACAGTACCGCATAGCCTATGCCATCACAGACCTGGCCAGAGCAGATCTCAGGGGAGTGAATCATTGGCAGCTGTGGTGGTTTCCAGACTGCTCAACGCAAAAACACCAACAACAAAGAAAAAGGTCAGTGGGGAAACTCTGTTGGATGTGGATGAGAGAAGTATGTGGTCCAGCCCCAGCCCTGGGGTGGTGGAGGTGGTGGCAATGGTGGTTGCAGCAGCAGCAGCAGCAGCAGTGGCTGCTTCTGGAGCTCAAGGCCCACAGATGATGGGAGGACCAATGCGTTGATCATAAGACAATTGCAGGGATCTCTTTTCTGGCACTGAGGCAGGATTTTCTTGCTTTGTCCTGCTTGGATCTGGGTTGCAGTCTTGTGTGACAGTCCTCAGGTGAGGAGGAGCACTGACATGGCAGAGCTTGTGGTGGCTGTGTAGAGGGTGTCTTCCTCAGAGTTCTAAGGCAGAAAAGAGTGTTTGTGGTCACTCACAGACCAGACTACAGGCTAAGAGAGGGGTAAATACCTCTCTTTTGATCATATCACCTTAGAATCACCTGAAAATTTATAGATGCCTAGAAGTAACTCTGACAACATCTGTGTAAAACCTGAGAAATTAAGGACAGAGCACTCTCCATTCTGGAAGCAGAGTTCTACCTTGGTCAAGAGCTCAAAAGTCAAATAATTGGCTAAGAAAATGAGCAGAAGAAAAAGAATCAGACTATAAACTCTTCCTTTGGTGACAAAGAACAAAACACACAACCATAAGAAGACAATAAAGTCAATACTCCTGCCTCAAAAACCTCCAAGAAAAATATGAATTGATCACAGGTCATGGGGAAACTCAGAAAGGATTTTGAAAATCAAGTAAGAGACAAGGAGGAAAAATTGGGAAGAGAAATAAGAGGGATCCAAGAAAATCATGAAAAAAATCAGTCAACAGCTTGTTAAAGGAGACCCAAAAAATACTGAAGAAAATAACATCTTAAAATAAAAAAACTAACCCAAATAGCAAAAGAGGTCTAAAAAGCCAATGAGGAGAAGAATCCTTAAAAAGTAGAATTGGCCAAATGGAAAAGAAAGTCCAAAAGCTCCCTGAAGAATATTCTTCCTTCAAAATTAGATTAGAGCAAATGGAAGCTAATGACTTTATGAGAAATCAAAATATTATAAAACAGACCCAAAAGAATGAAAAAACATTGAAGACAATATGAAATATCTCATTGGAAAAAAATCCATTGACCTGGAAAACAGATCTAGGATAGATAATTTAACAACTATTGGACTACCTGAAAGCCATGATAAAAAAAAAGAGCCTAGATATCATCTTTCAAGAAATTATAAAGGAAAACTGCCCTGATATTCTAGAATCATAGGGTAAAATAAAAATTAAAAGAATCCACTGATCGCCTCTTAAAAAAGATCCCAAAAAGAAAACTTCTAGGAATATTGTAGTCAAATTCCACAGTTCCCAGGTCAAGGAGGGAATAACATATAACTATATAAATATTAGCAATAATAATAATTAAAATGATAATAATTCTTATCCCTATTACATTTTCACTTTATCAGATTTGACCCATTGTTATAACTATCATTTGATCTGGTCTTCTAGATCTTTTGGATTGAGCTATCCAATGATTTAGTTATCTCTCCTAGCTTTGTGTCACCTGAATATTGATAAAGTATTCCTTAATCTGAGCCAATTGACCTAAGTAGTCTACTGCCTAGCCTACCTCATTCCATCTTGCCAACAAGGATAACATGAGTTTTGACAAATATGAGGCTAAAAACTAGGTTAGTTGTGTGTTCACAATTCTTCTGGTCTATCAGTGTAAAAACTCTATAAAAATTAGCAAAATTGGTATTTTTGATGATTCTTTGCAGGTTTTCTGTGACCACTATTTCCTTTACTAGATAGCCATTTGCCTTCCTAATACATTCTAGAATTTTTTGTAGAACTTAAAGGCAAACTCACCAGCCTAGAGTTTTCAGATTCTGCTCTCCTCTCTGTCTTTCTGTCTTTGTCTCTGTCTCTGTTTCTTTCTTAACTGGGTTAATATATACCCTTCTCTGGCCCAATGCCATTTCTCCTTTTGTTATTCATAGAGTCTTTTTAAAAATTACTTACAGTGGCTCAGAATGTGCATGGGGAACATATGGATCTCATACCTGGAATTCATTAAAGTCAGCTATGTGTTCTCTTAAAATCACCCTATTTATCTCAAAACTCACCTCTCTAGTAGCTGTTTTGATTCTTCCCTTTCTAAATCAAAGTTTATTCTCCTTAGCAAAGAAAATGGGCAGAAGAGAAGAACTGAAGTTTTGCCCTTACTTTGCCAGTTGTTAGTCCATTCATTCCATATATATCATCCCATGCCCCCTAAGGAGCAGTCCTATTCCTCTTTCACATCCTTCCTCCTGCCATAGAGCTCAAAAACACCCCCTCACTCAAACAACCTTTATTGTCTTGAGAAGTCCTTACCAGCCAGTGCTTGATACCTGATCTTTACAATTCCAGACACTGTTCTTACATGACTATGCCCTGACTTATGACTTATCTTGCCTCTAATTTTCACATATTGTTCCCCACCCGCCAAATCTAATGTAGGGCAAGCTCAAAGTTGTAAAGATTTCTTGGATACATAATCACATGAAAAGTCAAGAATGAAGTTAATCAAAGAAAAGAAAGTGACCTTGTCCCTGGTCTTAGTTTTTTTCCCTTTTTTTTAAGAGTCCCTCCTCTGTTTTTTATCTCTCAAACTACATGGAAGAGCAAATGATTTTTGGAGCTGAAAAAGTGGAGACCTTGAGCCCCCCAAACTATTAGCAGTATACTGGAAGGCTAATAGTAAATGGATGTTGACAAGACATAAGTTAGCCATGGGGAATTAAAACAGGAAGTCATAAGAAATTTATAATCCTAAACAAAAGTGAAATCTCTCAGAGAGGTTACCCTTAGTGAACAGGAAATATAGTATATAAAGCAGATTTAGGCCTTAGGGCATTAGCTAGCTAAATTTTGCTCTTTATTCTACTTAACAACGAAACAAAACAGGAGCAAGCTGAAGGCAAGGGCATTCCTTCTGGAGAGAAAATGTCATTTTAGCTAAAAAGTAAATAAGATACTTCCTATTCAGGAGAGGGGACTCAGGCTCTGCAAAGATTTTTTTTTTTAATTTTCTGGGTGTGGTCAGGAGTTCTGTTTTTGTTGCTATTGTTTTCTTAAAAGAACTGTAACAAAGTGGGGAAAAAAACCTAAGACACTTATTCCTTCTCTTATGAGAAAGAGCTCTAGCATCCCAGCTAAGGACTCCAGCTAAAGCAAGGAAGTAGAAGCAGAGAAAAGTTCTACAACGATGCCCAGGGTGTCCATCAATGACAGTGACAAATGAACAGTAGCCACTGAAGACAAGCCAGAAAGAAACTGATGGAAAAAAGAATGGAAAGAGATTGACGCTCTGAAAAAAAATGACATAGCTCACAAATAGTATGTGCCCGGAACAGATTGTACATCATATGAAATGATCAAGGAACTGTACGAGGACATCAGCAGAAGTAAATCGTTGTTGCATTGTTACTGCTGCTGCTGCTGCTGCTGCTGTTCAGTCATTTCAGGAATGTCAACTCGTCATGATCTCATTTGAGGTTTTCTTGGCAGAGATACTAGAGTGGTTTGTCATTTCCTTCTCCAGCTCATATTGAAGATGAGGAAACTGAGGCAAACAAGGTTAAGTGACTTGCCCAAAGTCACACTGCCAGTGTCTGAGGCCCTGGCACTCTATTCACTGCACCAGCTAATTGCCCTCCAGCAGAAGTCAGAGTATTGGAAACATGAGTTGCCTCTCCACACACATTCTTGAGAGCTAAGCATGTTACAACTTTTGTTATACTGGAAGGGAGAACTGGAAACTTTACCCTAGGACCAGAAGGAAGCCTCCCCAGTTCTACTCCCTTGAATTCTGAGAAGCAGCTTGAGAGTTCCAGATGCTGAGTTCTTTCCCTGAGTCTGTCTCCATGCCTCTGTGTCTGTCTGTCTCTCTGTCTGCCTCTCCAGAAGACTCTGGTTCTGAAAACTGTCTTTGATTTCCCCTAATAGGCTGCAAGTAAGCATATGTCTCCTATGGTCATAGCCTTCTGCTGGAAGATGCAATTGTTAATAGGGGAGAAGGAGGAAGAGAACCCCCTCCCACACATAGGCACACACACCCACACACTTTGATTCATTTCGCTAGAAGAGTTCTTGAAAATAGTCTCAATTCTCTCTTCTAAATTCTCCTAGAGTGAGGCCAGTTTGCTTTTTATCTGAGCCACCAGAAGTGTGATTAATCTTCTCAGTAAGTTATTAGAAGTTCTTTATGCTCCATTAGTTCCCTTCATCCCATTGCCAATGGCTTATAATACTATCAAGTTTATTGTCAAATCACCAAGCATTTATTAAGTGCCAGGCTCTGAGCAAAGGGCTGGGGATACAAAGAAAAGAAAAAAACAAAAAACAAAAAAAACTCAGCCTTAGTCTCATAGAGCACATTGTCTAATGGGGGAGACAATGTGTAAGCAATTGGGGACAAATGAGCTACACTCAGGATAAACAGGAAATACTTAACAGAGGAAAGAGAAATAAGGGGAATGAGGAGAGACCTGAAGGAATCCAGGAAGTAGAAATGCAGATAAAGAGGGTTCCAGGCATTGAGAACAATCAGTAAAATGGCAGAGTTCAGAGATGGAGTATTATGTGTGAAGAATAATCAGGAGGCCAGTATGTGTGTACACAAATATACATACACACATTCATATAACACAATACACATGCATATACATGTATATACAGTCATGCGTTTGTACACATGGAGTGTGCATGTATATGTGTATACTTCCATACAGATGGATATAGTTCCGTCATTCAATCATGTCCAACTCTTTGTGATCCTATGGACCATAGCACACCAATGCTGTTTATGGGGTTTTCCGGGCAAAGATACTGGAGTGGTTTGCCATTTCTTTCTCCAGTGCATTGAGGCAAACAGGTTAAATGATTTGTCTAGAGTCACACAGCTAGTAAGTGTCTAGTAAGAGGTTAGATTTGAACTCAGGTCTTCCTGGCTCCAAAACCAGAACTCTATCTACTGGGTCACCTTGCTGTCTACAAGCAGAAAAACATACACACATCTGTCTGTCTGTATATCTATCTATCTATCTATCTATCTATCTATCTATCTATCTATCTGCCTATCTAATGTTAAGATGTATAATTGACAGGCTTTGGCAACTGATTGTTTATTTGGCTGTGTGTGTGTGTGTGTGTGTGTGTGTGTGTGTGTGTGTGCGCGTAAAAAAGTGAGGAGCTGAGGATGACAGCTAGGTTATTAGCCTGGAGGACTGGGAGGATGTCGATGACTTTGACAGTGATAGGAAAGTCAGGAATAGGGGAACGTTAGAGGGGAAAGATGAGTTCAATTTTGGGCAAGCTGAGTTTAAGATGTCTACTAGACAACCAGTTTGAGATGTTAATCAGGCAGTTGGAATTGAGAGACTGGAAGTCATCAGAGAAGTTAGGACTGGATAGATTTGGGAATCATCTATATAAAGATGATGATTGAATTCATGGGAACAGATGATATTACCAAGTAAAATAGTATAGAGGAAGAAGAGAAGAGGAGCCTGGAGTCAGCCCTTTGGTATACCCATGATTAATGGGAGAAATATGGATGGAAATTCACATCAAGAGGGAGTCAGAAGGAGCCATCAGGTTGGAGGAGAACTAGGAAAGAATAGTATTGTGAAAACCCAGAGAAGAGAGAACATCCAGGAGAAGAGGGTAATCAACAGTCTCAAAGTTTGAAGAAATGTCAAGAAGAATGAGACATTAGATAATTCTTCAGTTTAATTAATGACTAACAAAGATCCCTATTCAATTATTGTATCAGCTTTTTAAAGAAACTCTTTGCACTCTATTTTTAGATTGCTGAGGAAACTCCCCAATTTCAGCAGGATTTACCACCTGTGGTCCACCTCTTTGACAAGAGAATTACCCATGATGTATTTAAGGGACGACTAGAATGGGCCAATTTCACTAGATCTGAAGGCTCATATTGTCTTATGCTCAAAGGTAATGTTGGAAGGTCTGTTTAGAGCCAGCTTTTAGAATACCTTGAATGCCAAGATAAAGGACTTTATTCTTTTCTTTTGTCATTGGGAAGACATCAAACATTTCTGATGAAGGAAGGTACCTGGTAAAATGGTGTCCTAGAAAGATTAATCTGGCAGCCTTATATGGTCTACATTAAAAGGAGCCATGACTGGAGGCAATGTGACCAAGAAGAGGCTATTTATTGAGTAGTCCAGTTGTCAAGTCCAGTGCCCAGATCTCTTGGCAAGAGACAACTTGGTAACCTAGAGACTTAGTGTCCAAAAAAATCTGAGTTAGAGCCCTCAGTCACTTAACCTCTCTGTACTTTAATTTCTATATTTGTAAAATGAAGATAATACCTATCCTGCAGGAACACATTTTGTAGGCACTATAGACTTGTGAATTATTACTGTTATTAAAATTGCACCACCTTCCTTACACAGTTGTGAGAAAAAAAATTTATCTTATACTTTGTAAATATAAGTTCTTATTTTTGTAGTACAGCAGGCAGCTTGGTGGTACAGCAGAAAAAGCACTTGAATTGGAGTCAGGAAGACCTGAGTCCGCATCCTGCCTCTCCTATTTATTAGCTGTGGGGCCCTAGGAACATTACAACTTCTATTTGCTTCTGTTTCCTTACCTGTAAAATGGGGAGAATAATAGTACCCATTTCCCAGAATTGTCGTGAGGATAAATGGAGGTAATTGTAAAGCACTTTGCAAACATCACTTTACACATGCCAGTCATTATTAGTAGCAATGTCCAACCTGACAACCCCAGGGCAGCATGGCAGAAAGGAACATTCATTAACTCGTTCATTTGTTTCATACTCAGTTTCTGGGTTTTACCTCTTGTTTGTGGGAAATCACTTTCTTCCCCCTCTTCTCCTTCTTTGAGAACCTCAGGTGTATGCCTATCTGTGTCTGACTTCCATTCTTCCCTGAGAAATGTCACTGGCTGTCACTCAGGCATTGTCCTGTGATTAAGGCCACTTTGTAGCTGGAGGGGACGTTTGACTCCTGTTCAAGATGACATTTTCTTTGTTGGAGCTCTGGGAGGTTTTTTCCCCCCCTCACCTCCTTCCACTGTTGTCTCTGAGCTCCGATTTCTGTCACTCTGGTCTTAAAAAGAGATAAATCTCTAAAAGGGGGGGAAGCCAGACAATGTTTTCAGCACTTTTCTGTTGCCAATCTGTTTCTCCTTTGGGAAGGGAGCTCGCGTGGCAACACTTGCTCTGGCTGGTGGCTTCATTAGTGCAGGCAGCATCTGCATGGGGCCCCAGCACAGCTCCCTCTCCTAGATGAGTTCTGTCACACAGGACAACAAAAGGAGCAAAGAGATTCTTCCACTGGCTTTTTGTGTCTTTCTGTCTTTTCTCTTTATGTACGTGTGTACATCATTGTCAACCCCATCTTGCCCATCTCTTTCTCTAGCACAGGCACAGATCTGTCTACATACACACATTTACTCACTGCCTGACTTATTATTACTTACTTCACAAAACTGTGAATCTCTTGATACTGAAAAATCTGAATCCATTATGACATATTCTTAGAGGCTGGCACTAGTAGTGACCTTTGAGGTCATCTCATCTAAAATCCCATTTTAAAGAAGAGGATGCCAAGGCCTAGCTAGAGAAGGGAAATAACTTGCTCAGGGTTACCCAGATAGTGAGTGTAATATGATAGAATAGAAAAAAAAGTATTCAATCTGCAGTCAAAGCATTTGGGTTCAAATACGATTTCTGCTACTTTTTACTGTATGACCTTAAACAATTACATTTCTGGCTCTCAGTTTAATCATTTCTGAAATCAGAGTATTGGACTATATGGATTCTTTCCACATGAAGTTTTACCCATGGCTAAATGGCAAGCCTCAGACTGGGGCCTTGGGTGTTCAGCTAGTTTACACCAATGGTGCTCTCAATTAAATGCATATTTCACCTGTAATAAGAGGCCATTTAGAGCCTGGTTCAGACATTGATATTGCAATGGGTCAGTGCTATAGGTATTCCTTCAAATAATGCAGTGTACAGCACATCCATATCTGCTCATCCCAGGTAAGTCTTATCAATATCTTCTTCTAATTTCATTAACCTCTTGGAGGCTTTCATGTTCTCTTTGCGTCATGAGGATACCAGCGGAGATATGGGCTGTCCATTGAATTACTCTCATTCTTGCTACATGACTAGTTCCTCTAGCTTTTTCAGTCATACATTTCTCTTTCTCTTATCTTAGCACTATACTTTCCAGGGATATACACATAGATGATGAGATTGATGACCTCATTGCCAGAGCTACTTCAGCTTTTGAGAGGTTCCAAAAGAATGTGTGGGAGACAAATATTAGGCTACACACTTAACTGAAGTTCTACAGAGCCATTTTGCCTACGCTATTGCTGTAAACCTCTGAAACCTGGACAGCTGACCAGTGCCAAACCAGAAATTTGAACCACTTTCATTTAAATTATCTTCAGAACATTCCAAAGATCACCTGGCAAGATAAGCTACTGGACACTGAAGGCTTTCTTGAGCTGAACTGCCTGCCAAGCATTCAAACTGCTGCAGAGTATAACTCTGATGGGCTGGTCATGTTGTTTGAATGCCAAACATATATTTGCCTAAGAGATTATTTTACAGAGAACTCACACAAGGCAAGTGCTCACATGGAGATCAGAAGAAACAATATAAGGACATTCTTAAGGTCTCTCTGAAGAACTTTGGTATGGATCGTGAGACATTGGAGGCGATGGCATGGACTTGTCTAGCATCATGGCATGCTAGACATCAAAGAAGGAGCTATGGTCTATGAACAAAGCAGAATTGTGGCAACTTAAAAGAAACATGAGAAATGCCAATTTAGAAACATTTCCCTCTCAAATAGCCATATGGACTATTTGTGCCCAGTCTGTGCTACAGACTTATGAGGTCTTATTGGTCTGATCAGCTACAGCCAAACCTATACATTGACCCCAATACCACAGTGCCATTGTGTCCTCTCTAAAGCACAAAGGATGAACAATAATTAAAACCGAAATGGCTTCATATAAATTCTCTGAGGACTCTATGTTTTTGTTGTCTGGCTATGATCATATTATCTCTCCTCTCTTCAAGAAAATTAGAAGAATATGGAACATATTGTTTATTAGACTTAAGAATAGGTGAACAATTTATGAATAAACAAGAGATACAGAGTAAAGATAGGTATAAAACGGACAATTTCAATTGCATGAAATTAAAAGTTTTTTTAACTAAATAAAACAAATAGCCAAGATTAGAAGGGAAGAAGAAAATTTGGAAAAAAAAATATAGAGTTTGTCAGATAAACATCTCATTTCTCAAATATATAAAGAACTTTGTCAAATCTATGAAAATATGAGTCATTCCCCAATTGTATCATGGATCATGCTGGTTTCAATCTTGGCCCTCTGTTCTTTGTTTCTCTGATGAAACAAGGATTTGAATTAATCCATTAATACCTTAAGTCAAATTAATTTATGAGATTATCTTCCTTCCTAGCAAGACATGGAGGGGAAATGATATAGGACATATAATATTGACTAGAGGAGAGAAGAATCTCAGTGACGACCCAGTGGGCTGTTGCAACAGAAAGCTTTGGACATTTTCAGTATCACAAGGGTCAGAGAGGATGTTGTGAGGATTTTAATTGCCCAATGTGTAAGAAAAACCTCTGAGGCAGAGCTGTGAACCAATGGTACTTTATTAAAGGGTTAATGGTCCCCTCTGATGAAGTGTACCCCACATCTTTCTTGTGATCTGTCCTAGTCCCCAGGACTTTGGTTTTATAGTGTTTGATACCCACATATATGAAAAAGGCATAGCAGAATACAGAATTTCATTGGTTAATAGGCTTTGCTCTTGAAGGTAAAAAATGACAAACAGCAGAGGGGTATCACAGTTACATGAAGCATGGGGAATCTCCACTGACTAAGTGGCACAAGATGGTCATAAGATGGTCACCTGCTCATGTTGAAAGAGAGAGAATGGTCCAGAGGTACAAAAATAAGTTGGGGGACTTTCCAAAGAATCAAGGCATCCCTCCCATGCTGGATTTGGACACAGAATTTGAGTAATACAGGATGGATATATCTTTGTCAGTGTTCTTGTGCTTGTGCAAGTGAGCCTCATAACTGGTAAACAAGTGGTGAACATTGCATTAAAGTTTGAGTCCTATTATAAAGGCCTACTATAGGAATCTATCTTATCTAATTGTCACTATGATTTATGTAAGACATCAAACTGATTAGTACTGATTGGAAGAGAGTAGGGGTCCAAATTAATTATTTCTCACAGCATATATCCAAATAAAGGTGGGTACTGAACTGATGAGGAAAGTTCTAGAGGCAGAATTGGTCAGGGAAGCCCAAGGGTCAGTTGTCTATGACAGGACTTCTATGTTCTTAAGGTTAAGCAGTCCTTGCTTGTAAATGAGTTTTCTAAATCTGTGTAAAAGCCCCTAGAAGGGGAAGGGGGAGGGGAAGAGAAAAGAGTGAGGGAAGGGGAAGGGAAGGGGGGAGGAGAAGGGGAACAGGGAAAGGAATAAACATTTATATAGGGCCTACTATATGCTAGGCCAGTGGTTCTCAACCGTCCTAATGCCATGACCCTTTAATACAGTTCCTCATGATGTGGTGACCCCCAGCCATAAAATTATTTTCATTGCTACTTCATAACTGTAATTTTGCTACTGTTATGAATCATAATGTAAATATTTGATATGCAGGATGTACTTTCATTGTTACAAATTGAACATAACCCACAGGTTGAGAACCGCTGCGCTCTAGGCACTATGCTAGATACTTTAAAAATATTGCCCCATTTTGACTCCTATTAAGAAAGAGATCTGGTTAGCTCATCTCAAAAGGTTGTGCAGAAGATGGGGGAGAAATGGAAGTAGAGATCTTACCTGATTTGGAAAGACTGATTTGGAAATGCCTTTGCTATGATCTGTAAATGTGTCAGGAGAGAGAGGGGAGTTGTACCTCTGGCAAGTAAATGGTTGATACTTTCAGCAGGGTGGGTGAGCAGGGTCCTTTTGTCTGATCTGTGACTAAACTGATTTGCCTAAAAGGCAATTTCTGAATCAGTGTCCTCATAGAGAGCAGTCTGGAGGTCTGGAAGTCAGGAAGAAGGTGACTCCTTCTCATCTGTGGTCCCTACATATTTGATGACCAAATATTTACAGAGAATCATATAAGTCCTGTGCTAAGGTTTTTATAAGCATTTTATGAATGCTAATGATATTGTCTCCTACACGCACCGTAAGCTGAGTATCTACTTAATATAGTCATTGTGGAACCTGCCTGTTATTAATCTCTCAGCACAGAAATAATCCTTTATTCATTTGACTGTTGCTTTCTTACTAGCAGGCTGTG
>CM053592.1:52956502-52973661 GCA_028646515.1 Pseudochirops corinnae
CTGGGGGAGGGGGGACACACTGGGATGGCTGTTTTGGGGTGGTGGGTGGGGGAAAGAGGGGGAGAAAATATGTAACTCAAAATCTTGTGGAAATGAATGATGCAAACTATAATAAAATTTAAAAAAAAAAGGAAAAAAAAAAGAAATCCTGTGGGAAAGTTTTAGGAATGGCCAAGTAGTCTAGGGTGAATAGAATGTAACAGAGAAGGCTAATATCAGGGACCTGTACCACATGACCAAGGGAGAATGGGTCTAGATCGGATCAAGGGTGTGGAGTAATGGTGGGGTGAGGGGGTAGAGGGGCAATCTGGAGGTAACAACGAAGGGCTGGGGCTAGATTAGGAATAACAGAGAATTGAGAGATTGGGTGTAAATCACAATAAAAGGATTACTGGGATAGGTCAGTGCCTTAGGTGAACTCCAGACTTGATCATGTGGGAAAATTCAAAGAGAGTTCAAGGGAAAGTTCAAAGTGGGGGAGGGGTTCCAGAGCCAGTACCCCATCATTTCTACTGAGTAAATCATTTTTTAACTGTTTAATGACCTGTGAGTAACTCATTTGGTTCTAAAATTGACCATAACTACAAGGGGACTGGCCTGAGAAAGGTCCCACCCCAAATAATTTTGTTTCTCAAGATGATATAATGTCTTTAATGGCTTATGCAAAAGGCCCAAAGGCTTTTAACCTTTAGGTTTGCTTCACAACATATCTGTTTTTAGTATAGGGATGGGTACCCCCATTTTGAATAAAACTGTCCTTTACAAATTTTAAGGTTTACAAAACACATGCATTGTATTATTTATGTTAGGTCAACATTAGAGCTTCAAAATAATCCAGAGAAAAATGTACTACAAATACTGTGATCTCAGTTTTACTGTTGAGAAAATCAACATTCATAAAGGTTCAGGGGTCTGTTGAAGGCCACACAGCTAATAACAAAATTAGCTTTTGAGTTCAAGATTTCTGAATCCAAAGCCAGTCTTCTTTCCTCTATATCATAGCTTCTACTATTTCCCTAGGCCTAGTTCAACACATTAATTAGGGATTCTAAACCTTTTATGCATCATGGGCCTCTTTGGCAGTCATTTTTTAAATGTTATTTTATTTTTTCCCAATTACACATAAAGACAATTTTTAACATTCACTTTTTAAAAGCTTGAGTTCCAAATTTTCTCCCTCCCTTCCTTGCTTCTTTCCTCCCTTTCATCTTCCCTAACAAAGTAAGCAATATGATATAGATTATATATGTGCAATGATGTTTTCATAATAGTCATATTATGAAAGAAGAAACAGACAAAAAGTAAAAAAACAACAACATGAAAACATTAATTGAAAAACACTATGCTTCAATCTGCATCTAGACTCCATCAGTTCTTTCTCTGGATAAAGATAATATTTTACATCATGATTTCTTTGGACTTGTCTTAGATAATTATATTGTTAAGAATAGTTAAGTCACTAACAACTATTGTTGTACAATATTGCTGTTACTGTGTACAGTGTTCTTTTGTACATTGTACAAAATGGAAATCTTTCTAGGTTTTTCTGAAACCAGACTGAACAATCATGTTTGTTCTGAAATTTGTCTATAATATTCCTTGGAGTTTTTATTTTGGGATCTCTTTCCGAGGTAATCAGTGGATTCTCTCAATGTCTATTTTTCCCTGTGGTTCCAGGACCTCAGGACCTCCTTGAGAATTTCTTCAAAGATCTTGTCCAGGTCCTTTTGATTATGGCTTTCAGATAGTCCAATGATTCTGATACTGTCTCTCCTAAATCTGTTTTCCTGATCAATTGTATTGCCCATGAGGTATTTTACATTTTCTTCCATTCTTTCATTCTTTTGCTTTTGTTTGATTGATTCTTTTATGTGTCATAAGAGCCATTAGTTTCCACTTGTCCAAGTCTAGCTTTTAAGGTCTTCTTTTCCTCAATTAGCTTTTGTACTTTCTTTCCCATTTGGCAAATTTTTACTCTTTAAGGAATTGTTTTCTTCAGTGGATTTTTCTATCTTCTTTTCCATTTGGACAGTTCTACTTTTTAAGCAGTTTTCCAAGCTGTTGACTTTTTTTTCATAATTCTCCTGTATCACTCTTATTTGCTTCCTCAATTTTTCTTCTATCTCTCATATGATTTTAAACTCCTTTTTGAGCTCTTCCATAAGCTCTTTTTTTCTAAAATTTCATTTTATATTCAAATGTCAGAATGCAAATACAGAATAGAGAAAAGAAACAAAAACATATCACAAACTTAAATATTGAACTTAAATACAAAGTTAGAAAGGAAAAAAAAGCATGTCATGTGCATAACAGAACACAAGAGAGGATTCAAAATATGTAACAACAAATTTTCATTTCAAAAAATCCAATATGATAAATCATACTCATTGTGTCAAGAATTGTCCATCTTTTCTTTGCATCCTCATGAGTTTTCATTTGCCGTCTGCTATATACTTTTTTACTTTGTTTTTCCTCCTCCCCCAAGTACTCCCCCAGAAGGCCACAATAAAGTTTAGATATATTTCTCTATAGCTGTGTGTATATCTATCTATCTATCTATCTATCTATCTATCTATCTATCTATCCCCTCTCCCACCCTCCTTTAATGGTAATGGGATTTGAAGATCTTCCATGTCCCTTGTATTGGCAAGCAAACAGGTATTTAACACCTTGTTTCAAGCTAATGATTGTGTCAAGTATTAAGATCCAGAACTTGCGAATCCCATAGCAGAAAGAACTTCCTGTTGTAACAGGAAGGGGTAGAACAGGGAGGAGCTGATACCATATATAAGGAAAAGTCCAAGCCAGAAAAATTCAGAACTTCTGGGAGCAAGCATTGTGGAGGCAGAGCAGCTACTGCTGGAGAGAGAGAGAGGACTTCCAGGAACCTGAGAACTTCTGAGAACTGCTATGAATTGAGAACAGAATGCAGAACAGAATTTGTCATGCCAGAACTTCTCCTGAGAATTTTTTCTGAGAACCAAACTGAGAACTTCTGAGAAATGAGAAGAGAGGAGAACTGGGAGGAAGCATGATTGTGGTGTTGGTACTTTGTCTGTTTGTTTTGATGTTGCTTTGTCAGATTTGTTGTTACAGAAGCCCTGAGACCTTGCTGATGGTTCAGAAGCCCTGAAAGAAGATTTTCTCATTGTATGTTTACAGAAATCCTGGAGGAGGGTCTTGCTGACATTTTCAGAGGTCTGGGGACTATACTCATGATTTGTGTTGATTCCTCAGACCTTATTGTTGGGTCTGTGTTGATTTAACAGGCAGAAAGTGAATTGATGAGGCTGCCAGCAATGTGTTTAAATATTATTGTGGCTTTGTTAAGCTTTGTCTTCCCAGGAACAGATACTGTGAAGGACTTGAGGTGGGCTAGACACTGTGATCTTCAGTATGAAACAGGAACTAGAAAAGGAGCTGGATGACAAGGAGCTGGTAGGAGCTGGGACCATGGAAAGGGAACCATGGAAGTGGAGAGCCAGCCTCAAGTCAAGGTGAAAAGACCTCTCCTTGAGTGTTTAATGCAAACTGAGAAGATCATGATTTACTAGGGGTGGAGACCTTTGACCTTTACATTTAGTTGATTAAGTTAAGGATGATTGGAAACTAATCTCCATCAAGAAGAAAGAAGACTTTTTGATGGAAAAGATTAAGACAATGTGACCTAGGAGTGGAGGACTTTGACCTTTGTACTTTGTGTCAATTAAGGAGGCTTGCTTCCTTAAGGGTGATTGAATTAAGGATTTACTAAATGAAGGCCTTATTAGATGAATGTTATCATTTGCTTAAAACTATGTGACCACTTTGGTGAAAACTATGTGGCTACTTGAGTGATATGTTGCTGAGCCATAACATTTTGAATGCTGTATTTTAATTTCTGTGAATGTTTTGTCTTAGTTTTTTACTGAATAAATAGAGAGTTCACTATGCTGTGTAATCAGAACCTTGAAAGCTATTCACAGCAGCAGTCATCTGGAAAGTTGCATGTGCTTGGATTTATACCTTCAGAAGGCTACAATAAAATTTAGCTATATTTCTCCATAGCTATAGATATAAACATATGCATATACATATATACATACATATATAGACATATACTTTCCCATGTCTATTCCACTCCTGATCTTTGTTCTTATGTATGTGCATATCTCTTGTTTCTTATCCCTTCTGCCTCCTTTACTTTACTTTTACCCTCTACCTTGCCCTACTATGATTTGCCTACCCCCCTTCAAGGATCTGTCCCTTCTCATTCCCCTTCTGAACACCCTTCTATACCTCTATTTACCTGTTCCCTCCCCGTCCCCTCTAAATATCCCTCCCTTGTCTTCTCTCCCCCTCCCCTATTTCCCTACTGTTTTATTTCTTCTGAATTTAGAAGACTTTTATACTCTTCTAAATATATATGTACTGGTCCCTCTTAAACACATTTCCAATGATTGTAGGTTACCAGAACTACCAGCCTTCCTTCCCTATTTAATTCCTCTGTATCAATTCTTCTTCTTGCACTTGATTTCTATAAAATAATTACTTCTGTTCCTAAACAGTTTTACTATTTAAATTCATATCATACTCAGGTTTACCCCAATCATTCTTATGAACTACCCAATTATTATTAAGAATCTTAGACATACATTTTACATATATAAAAAGTAAACAGTCTGTCCTTGTGGATCGCTTATAATCAGTCTTTGTTGTGTACCTTATATTTCAATGGGTTCTTGTATGTTGACTCTTCTATTAAATTCAGGATTTTTTTAAAACAAAGTCTTGAAAGTCTGAGAGTTTATCAAATGTCCATATTTTTCATTCAGAATTATACTTAACTTTACAAGGTATGATATTTTCAACCAGTGCCCTAGTTCTTTCACTCTTTGATATGTTGTGTTCCAAGACCTACAGTCCTTTTTATGCCTCTACTGCTAAGTTTTGTGTAATTCTAATTGTGGCACCATCATATTTAAATTGTTTTGATCTTGATGCTTTTAATACTTTTTCCTTGAGCTAGAGGTTTCAGAATTTGACTATGATATTTCTATGAGTTTGCCTCATAGGATCTCTTTTAAGTGGTGATTGATTAAATTTTTTCTATTTCTACTCCCCTGTCCCCTCCCCAATGCTTCAGGACAATTTTCTTTAATTATTTCTTATTTTCTTCTTGATCTATTCTCCAAATCTATTATGTTTCTTATAAGATGTCTTATTTTCTCTACTATTTTTTCATTATCCATATTTTATTTATTAATTTCTTGATGTATTATAATTTCACTTACTTTACTTTGCCCAATTCTAATTTTCAAGGTATCATTTTCTTAAGATTCTAGATCTCCTTTTCTAGTTGCTCCTAAGTTCTTTCTGGGCTTGAGACCACTTCTTATTTTCCTTTAGGATTTTGCCTATAGGTGTTTTGACATTGTTGCCCTCTTCTAAATTTGGGTCTTGGCCTTCCCTGTCACCCTAATAACTTTCTGTGGTCAGATTCTTTTTTTGCTTATCTTTTTTTTAGGCCTGTTTACTTTCTTTTAAATTTGATCTCTGTTCTCAGGGTGGAAAAGCCTCTGTTTCAGGCTTCTTTTGCCAATGGCAACAGGCCCTGGCTTTTTACCTAATATAGGTAAACTGATATAGCCCTGAGGCTCATAGTAAATCCTTGCATCTGGTGCTGTGTTGAGGGGTGGCTGGTGCTACTGGAGGCCGTGGGGAGGCATGTTGAGTTGAATTATTTTTTGTGTTTCATCATGGCCACATTGAACTCTGTGGAGATCTGGCCACCAGCCTGTTTGCCCTAGATTGTGCTGAACATGTGGAGGTCTGGTGGCTACAGGACACCTGTGTGGGGCAGTGTCAAAGCACAGAAAGTCCTGGCTGCTGGAGGATTGCATTCTCTGCCCACCCCAACCCTAGCTGCACTGAAGCACATGGAGGTCAAGTGCTGGAGGGTACCTCTTTCACCAGAGCTATTGTGGAGCACATGCTGGTCCCCAGAGTTGGAGTCCACCAGTTCCCCTCGCTATGTGGATGCACATAGGAGGTCCTGGTGTTTGTGTTTGCTTGCTCCACTACATTGGTGCTCAGGATCTCCCACTGCTTTATTGAGAGGGGGTATGCTACTGGCTTGCTGGGATCCTTCCTTTCCTGGTATGCGCTCCCCTTTTACCTCAGTGAGACGTATCTTTCTTGTCAAACCTCCAAGTCTCCTAGGCTAAAAGACCACTCCACCTCATCTCTCTGCTGCCTCTACTGTTCCAGGATTTGTTCTCAGGTGCCATTTTATGGTTATTTGGAGGTGAATATGGGAGAGCTACAGAGATTCACTGTCTACTCCACCATCTTGGCTCCCAGAAGTTGTAACTCAGAGACATTATTTTGGCAGCCTGATGAAGGATAGATTGGAAAGAGGTAAGATCAGTTAGGAAATTATTAGACAAAAGATGAAGAGGGCTTGAGCTATGATAGTAAAAAGGAGGATATATATGCATGAGAAATTGTGGTGGTAGAGCCAGTAGGACTAGCACCAGCTAGGTGGTTAAGTGGATAGAGCCTTATGCTCATCATTAAAGGAAGTGCTACATTTCTATTAGAAACTAGTGAAAATAAAGATACATTTTTCCTCTTTTAAGTTCAAGGATACCCTCAAATCTTTCAGTCAACCCTATAAGGATCTGTTGATTCCAGACTTATATTTAAATTTATCTGCCTGTCTCTCAAAGTCCTCCATAGTCTTGCTCTCACTAATTACTGATTTTAATTTCCCTTCTGCTCCCTAACATGAAATATTATATAATCTGTCCAGACCCCTCAATGTTTCTGACACATTCTATACTCACCCCTACTTCCATGCCTTTAACCAAACTATTCCATTCTCCCTTCCTGTTTGCTTGTCCATATTCTTCCCATTTTCAAGACCAATTTCCAATCAAATTGCTCTAAAAAAAACCTTCTTCAACTACTCTAACTCACATTGATGATATAAGCTTGGGTTGATGTAGCTATAGTTTACTCTGTCTCCTCTATCTAGGTTCTCAGAGATTTGGGTTTAAAACAAGGAGGCTTTTTAAAAGGAAAATGACAACTCTTAGTTTGTTTTATCTCACTAGTGTAAAAACTAAGACCTTTTGAAGTTAATTCAGATCTAAGCATTCAGATACTGAACACACTAATAGACCCAGGCAAGGAGAAACATTGTCCAAAAAACTGCATTGCACTGTCATAAATTTTATTGGATTTCTCTTCTTGTGTTTTGTAATCTTATCATTCTTTTTTATTTTTGTTTTTTTTTTTTGGAGGGCAGTTGGGGTTAAGTGATTTGCCCAAGGTCACATGGCTAGGTTTTGTGTTAAGTGTCTGAGGTCGAATTTGAATTCAGGTCCTCCTGCCTCCAGGACTGGTGTTCTATTCACTGAGCCATGTAGCCACCCCAAATCTTATCACTCTTTGAAGTAAAGACTAAGTAAAGACTTACAAGGAGTGATGTTTGTAGTTCTTTGTAAGGGTTATCAATGATAATTATTCGAGCAACTGAAATAACTCTCATGTTAAAGGCATGGATTAATTTCACGAAACCAGATTTCAATACATTACTTCTGATCCTCACTGGTCTACTCCCTTTAGCCAAAGAAGACATGTTTTTGTGGCATTTCCAAATTTCTTCTTCCTTTACCAACACAGACTAAAAAGTAATAAAAGAGAGGATAGAGACATTACACACTAAGTTGACAAATGACAGCAGAATTGGCTGACTGAAAGTTGTGCTGTATCCAGTTGGCAATGATGGATTAATTTAGCCACATAGATGGCAGAGTCCACTATTTCTGGATTTCTGCAATTGATGGTGTTGTATAGGCAGGCTGAGGTGACTTGCCAAAATTTTGACAATTCTATTTTTATTGTGATGTGGGAGGTTTGGTGGAACAATTTTTACCCTTCATAGTACAGCTTTAGTTTAATGACATTTTAGGAGTCATTATTTCACATACACACACTCAAAAAATATTTTGTGCATTCTCTAAAACATAACTTGGAATAATTTTCATTCCAGAAAAGATTACCATTTCAAGCTGAAATGATAAGTGATGGAAATGTGATCACTATTGTACTTAAATTATTTATTTACTAAATAATTTTAATTTTTTTAATTAAATACTTGGAAATTACATGTAATTTTTTTTTTTATTTTGAGCTCCCAAATCTCTCCTTCCCTTCCACAACTCCTTCCTCTTTGAGAAGTCAAGAAAGTTGACTTCAATTATACATGAGAGGTCATGCAAAATCTATTTTGATATTAGTCATGTTGCAAAAAATACAAATCAATAAAGATGAAAAAAAATTTTTAAAGGATGCTTCAGGGAGAGGATTCTGGGAATATGGCTGAGTAGGTCAGAAAATTCCTAGGTCTCCAGATTTTCCCCTGCAAAAGAGATAAAATAGTACCTCAGGGTGAACATAGAGTAGTGAAAATAAATAAGAATAGGGGGAGAATGGTAGTTCTCCTGAGACAATCCGAGGAAAAATCTCAGGATTAGGTTTAGTCCCTGTGAAGAGTAAAAACCTAGGGACCACTTGAACAACAATGACAAGCCCTGTGGTTAGCTGGGTTGGGATGCTGTCTGGCCCAGCTACAGGAACGTGTAATATACACATGCACATGCACACACACACACACACACACACACACACACACACACACCACATAGACAGTAAAAGGAGTATGGCTGTGTGGCTTCTGAGCGGGGGAGAAAGATAGAGGGAACCTCTGCTGACAAGGAACACCAGACCCAGCTGTGCTGCAGAAACATGGCAGAGGCAAGAAGGAAGCAGCATATGCTTGATGAGTGGAGAAGCAGTGGGGTAGGGAGGCTTTTGCTGTGGGCACTTACAGGAAGCTAGAGGGCTTGGTGTGGGTTCCAGGTCAGAGGGGATAACTGAAAGAGAATCTGAGGCCAAAGACACCAGCCCCCATAGACCAGGACTAGAGATGATTGCAAAAACTAAACTATTATAAAAAAGAAAATGCACAAGCAAAGAAGAAAGAATACAACCACGCAGAGTTACTATGGGAATAGGGAAGACCAGGGTTCATCTTCAGTAGAGGATACTGAAGCAAAGGAACCTCTTCTGCCCCAGAGAGTAATGTCAAATGGTCATCTGCCCAAAAAGAATTCGTAAAAAAAAACAAACAAAAAAAAAACCTTTAAACAACGTTAAAAATCAAATGAGAGAGATTAAGGAAAAACTAAAAAAAAAAGAAAAGAACAATACAAGAAAAACAATAAGATTATGAAAAGAAAGTCAACCAATTAGAAAAGGAGATTCAGAATCTTAAGGAAGAAAATGAGTCCTTGAAAATCAGAATTGGGAATGGGGAAGCCAGTGAAGTTATAAGAAATCAAAAAATAATAAAACAAAATATAAAGAATAAAAGAAGAAGAGAATGTGAAACATCTCCTAAGAAAAACAGCTGATCTGGAGAACAGACAAAGAAGAGAAAAATAAGAATAATTGAACTACCTGAAAAGAATCTTGATGCAATAATACAAGAAATATTTACAGAAAAGTTGTCCTGAAGTGTTAGAACAAGAGGAGAAAGTAGAAATAGAAAAAATCCACTGATCGCCCTTGAAAAAGATCCTACAAGGAAAACCCACAGGAATATTACACTCAACTTCCAAAATCCCCAGCTCAAAGATAAAATATTTCAAAAAACAAGAAAAAAAAAGTTTCCATATGGAAGTGCCACAATTAGAATCACACAAGACCTAGCAGTGGCAACACTAAAAGACTATAGGTATTGGAACACTATGTATCAAAGAACAAAAGAATAGAGATTAGGGTTGAAAATATCATACCCAATAATGCTAAGCATAATTCTGAATTTTAAAAATGGATATTTAATGAATTATCAGACTTTTAGGCCTTTGTTTAAAAAAAAACTGAACTTGATAGAAGATTTGACATACAAGAACAAAGAGAGACATAAAGTACACATGAAAGACCAATTACAAGGGACTCAATAATGATGGACTATTTAACTTGCAGGTGTGTAAAATGTATGTCTAAGATTATTAGTAATTGGGTAGTTCATAACAAAGACTAGGATAGACCTAAGCATGATATGACTTCTAAAAATAAAACTGTTCAGGAACAGCTAAAATAAGTAATTATCTTATACAAATGAGGTAAGAGAGGAAGAAGCAATTCAGAGGAATTAGATGGGAGGGAGAGCTGTTAGTTCTGGAAACCTACTTCATTAGGAATGGGTTCAAGAGGGGACAATACACATACATCTAGAAGAGTATAAAAGTCTCCTAAATTTAGAAAGAAATAAAATACTAAAGTAATAGGGAGGGAAGAGAGAATAAGGAAGGAATTTTTAGAAGGTAGGGTGAGGGTAAATGGGGACATAGAAGAATGATTAGATTAATGGGAATGGGAGCATAATGGAGGAATCCTTGGGAAGATAAGGGAAGGATCTTTAGAGTTGAGGGTGAGGGAATAGATTAAAGGAAGGTATAAAATGGTGTTTAAATTTATGGGAATGGGAGAAAAGGAAGGGATCATTGGAAAGGGGGTAGGTTAATGAATAGGAGGGCAGGGTAGCTGGTAAAAGTCAAGTAGAGGAGTCAGGAGGGATAGAAAAGTCATTTTTATTATATTGGCTTAGTCTACCCGTGAACCATTAAGATTACTCCAATTTTAGACTTGTCTTTATTTGTGTGAAAGATATTCTGTAACTATATTCACATAACCCCTAGGTTTATTGTTGCAGGTTGACTCCCAAGTAATTTATATTTTCTGCAGTTATTTTAAATGAAATTTATTTTTCTATCTTTTCTTATTGGGTATTGTTGGTAGTATGTAGAAATGTTAGTGAATTCTGAGGGCTTAGTTGATATCCTGCAACTACTGAAGTTGTTTCAATTAGTTTTCTAATTGATTTTCTAGGGTTCTCTATATATACCATCATATCATCTGTATAGAGCAATAGTTTTGTTTCCACATGATCTATTTTTATTTTCCAATTTCTTTTTCTTATCTTATTGTTATAGCTAGCATTTGTAGTACAATGTTGAATAGTAATGGTGATAATAGAAAGCCCTACTTCACTCCTGATGTTTTGGGAAAGGCTTAAAGTCTATCCTAATTACAATGTTTTATACAGTTTTTTTTTCATGTTGTATTCCAATGCATTGATCTGCTCTTTCTCTATTTTATTAATGTATGAATTTAGAGATACAAACTTGCCCCTAAGTACTGTTGTGGTCACATCTCACAAATTTTTTACTGTTGTCTCATTGTTGCCATTCTCCTTAATGAAATAAGGAGACCCATTCATTCCGTAGGATTTAATTATTTAGTTTCTAAATAACTTTTAATCTATTCATCATTACCATTTATTAAATGTATTTTTTTTATCACATTAAGGTCTGAAAAGGTGTGTATATTATTTCTACTTTCCCTCATATTTGTAAAGTTTTTATGCCCTAATACTTAGATACTTTTTGTTAAGGTGTCATATACACGTGAGAATAAAGGTAATCCTTTCTATTCCCATACAGTTTTTTTTTTCCCATAGGTCTATCATATCTAACTTTTCTAAAATTCTAGTTACCCACTTGATTTCTGTCATGTTTATTTTATTATAAGATTTATCTTCCTCTGAGGAGAGAAAGTTGAGGTCTCACACTAATACAGTTTTACTTTCTATTTTCTCTTGCAATTCAATTAAGTTTTCCTTGAAGAATTTGGATGCCATGCTATTTGGTGCATGCATATTTAGTATGATAATGCTTCATTGATATTACTTGATTATATTGATATTATTTCATTTTCCATGGTTCCTTTTAGCAAAATGTAGTTTCTCTGCTTATCCTTTTTAATTAAGCCTATTTTTGCTTTTGCTTTGTCTGAGATCATGATTGCTACCTCCTCCTTTTTTGTTTCAGCTGAAGCATAATAGATTTTGCTCCAGTTTTATTTTACTCTGTATGTTTCTCTCTGTTTCAACCTTAAAGACCACTAAGTCTAACCCCCTCATTTGTCAGATGAGGAAACTGAAGCTCAAAGAGTTTAAAACTAAGCATTTACCCATTTAGCTTCTAAGTGACTTAGCGACTAGTTACTTAGTTAATCTGAGGCAGGATATGAACTCAGGTCTTCCTGATTATGAGCCCACTGTTCTATCCACTGTTTCACATGCCCTAGGTATAATCACTATGGGAAGGATTAGCATATATGATTGCTGAGCCTATAGCAGTGATATTCAAAGACCTTTGGAGAATGGGGGATATCCTACAGGACTGGAAAAAGAAAGCATTGGCATTACCTTCAAAATGGGAAGAATATGAAGTTTTCAGACTATAAACTAGGGAGTTTGTCTTCAAGTGTCTGAGGCATTGTTTGAATAAGGTGGAATCTTACTGACTGCAAGCCCAGAATTCCATCTACTGAACAAGCTAGCTATCTCAGCTAAGTTCTCTAGTGCTGTGCCCAGAGATCTATTCTTGGTCTTGTGCTTTTAAATATTTTTTTATTGATAATTTAAACATAAATTGCATGGTTATCAAATTTATTATTGAACTCATTATCATTTCACATTCATGTCTCCTACATTTTGCAAAAATATCTCAACTGATTTGAACAATGATTCTAAATCCAGAATGTCACTGGGATGACATTCTGATGTAAAGTTTTACATTTTTTATTTAAAAAAAAAAACACCTTCAGGTGGGTAAAGGGGAAGGAGGGTGAAGAATAGAATAGATAATTGCTAATAAAAGAAAAAAAAATTGGCGTTTCCATGAATTGTGAATGAACAATGTCACATAGCACAGTGATATGTTGGAGCCATCTCATACTGGTTTGAGAGATCTGATTGATAAATTTTCAGTGTGTATGCTTACATCTCAGAAACTGATAAACACTACAAATGAGTGATTGATTTTTATTTTGCTGATCATGTAGTTCAGTAAACTGTGGGTTAAATATGGCCTTCGGCCTTTTTATGCCTCCACCCACCCTGAAATACTTTTTTTAAAAATGTGAAATCGTGGGTGCATACAAAATCAGTATTTTTCTGACCCTTTGTCTAGAAAAGAAAGTGATGGAAAATATGTTAATAATACAAATTAAACTTAAGAATGTATTATACATGTTGTTTTTTTCAGAAGCCAGTTTTTAACTATTTGTCAGCATACTCCTGCCCAGCAGTCAAGAATCTACTGTGATCATAGAAAGACATTAAACAGAATATTCAGAACATTGGAGGGGATTATTCCCACTGTACTTCTGTTCTAGATACCATATTTTAGGAGGATATTTAGAAGATGGACCATGTCCAAAGGAAATTAACTAGATGGGTTAGGTACATTGAGAACAAGGTTTGGTTGGAGGAAATGGTGGGGCACTTAGAACAAAAGAGAGAAATCAGAATACCTGATAACTGATGTCAGGTACTTGAAAGACTTACTTGTGGAAGATGAATCCAATTTCTGCTTAAACTTAGAGGGACAGATGTCTTATCTCTGGTTTTTTTCCCAAGCGAAAGAATTTATATCTATCTCTATTAAAATTTACCTCAAAAACAATTAGTGGAAATTTCAGAAAGGCAAATTTTAACTGCTTGGAAGGTAATAACTCCATCATTAAAGCTATCAAAAAAAAATGGGTTACCTAAGGAGGTAATGCCTTTGCCCTCACTGAGTATCTTCAAGGGAGGATTGTCAACCTCTTTTCAGAGATTTTGTTGAGGTGATTCTTGGCTAAGAATAGGCTGAACATAATGGCCTCTGAAGTACTTTCCAACTCTGTGATTTGGTGGTACAAATTAATTATTAAAAAGTCAGAAAGAGACTTGCAATTCCCTGTCTGAACTGTTATCAATCCTTGGCAGTCAGGTGGCACATTAAGTAGCGTGATGGGCCTGGGTCAACAAAACCTGAGTTCACATTTGGCCTCTGACACTAATTAGATGTGTGACCCTGGAGAAATCACTTAATCTCTGTTTGCCTCATTTTCTTCACCTATAAAATGGGAGTAATGATGGTACCTAGCTCATAGGGTTGTTGTGAGGATCAAACGACATAACAGTTGTGAAAGTCCTTAGCAAAGTACCTGGCACACAAATATTAGCTCATATTACTAATGGAGTAATGTTATTACACATAACCATATACATCGTTGCTTATACACAAATAGGAAAGAATGATTTTTTTTCACTATTTAAAAATAATGAAGATTCTAATCGTGGTTCATGTAGTTTACAATATTTGTGAGACCTTTGTAGGAATAGTGTGCTCTAATTTGAGTCAAAACCTGGAAAGCTTTACTCTTTGAGTAGATCAGGCAGGTCTAAGGTTAGTACCCTTAGTAGTGTGAGGGTGTTTTCTTAGTTGCCAAATGACTGAGGCCTAAAGTAGTCTGAGTTGAAGGAATCCGTTGGAAAGTTTGTGGATAAAGAGGCTAGAAGGATAGCTGTTCTTGTCTTGTAAAAAATAAAAACAAATCACTGTTCTCAAATGTGCAGATAATTGCAGTCCTGTTAATTTCATTATTTCAGTATCACCTGTTTGAGTACCTACTATGTACAAAGCACTGTACTTGGTGTTTTGCACTATACAGGTCCCAAGATATGTAAATTTGCCTTGATCTTTTTGTCAAGAGTCTGGCTTAGCTTACTATACAATTCATTTACAACTACAAATTTATGCTGTTTGTTAGGGTTTTTTTTTTTACACGTAAGCTGCATAAAATAAAGAACTTAATTCCCCAAAGTTAAGTAGTATTTCAGATCAGGATTAGGCTGTTCACCAATGATTTCAAACCAAATTCCATTTGGTTGAAAGAAGTCACTTTAGTGTTCCAGTATTCCATCTCCAGGGTTTTCCAAAAGTTTTAGCAACCTGAATAAAACCTTTATAATGATGGACTCTGATAAAATATTATTATGCCAATTGAGCACATGAATCATTATTTTGGTTTTAAGTGAACGTTAAAGTTTAATGTTATTTGAAAGGATGCTAGGAAAGAAGCTTGATCATACCTTCTGAGAATTTGATTTCTAGATTTGAGGAAATTAAAATCATAGTAAAATTAAATCACAAAGGGGATACAAGGAGGGAGAGAGGGAGGAATTATGCATAAAATTGCCAAAAAGAAAAATAAATAAAAGGGGGGTAGTGAAATATAGTCTTGAAATGAATTAAAGAAAATAGAAGGAAGGCCAGAAGGAATTGCAGACAAATAAGACAGCTTTGAAAATAACATTTAGAATTTTTTGCATACTCTAAAGGAAAAGCATGCTGCACATAGACTCATAGTTTCATGTACGACCTTCCCTTTCTGTTCTACTGTGCCTTAATCAAAGTTCTTATTTTAATTTCTGTGAATTAAGTTCAGATTTTTTTAAAAATCACAGAAAGTTTTTGGTTTGATGTTAGCTGGGTGAAATATTTGATGTGGAAGAAAACAGATATATTTTTTCTATAGACAACATTTGAAGTATTATAGTGTTAAAACGTTTTATAAGATGTCAGACTTCATTTTTTTTTCAAAAAATAATGATCATTTCTCAGAAATAGGAGAAATTACTCTTGTAAGACCTTGTAGTGGTTTCTAGCTTTGAAATGTTTCTAGTTGTTTGGCAGAGTTAACTCAAATTCTGCCTAGAGATAAGAATATTTAACCTTTTAATAAAATTCTTAAGCTATTGGTCACCCTGCCCTAAACAACTCCCTCCCCCAGCCAAATGCCATTTTGAACAGTCATAAATTCGTGCTTTCCGTGTTTAGGAATGCTTGAAACCAAACAATGCTTTTTATGAAATTTATTACAATTTTGTATGTTTGGTGAAGTGACGGAGGAAAGAAACAGAAGGTGAGAGAGAGAGAGAGAGAAAGAGAGAGAGAGAGAGAGAGAGCGAGATGGGTTGGGATATTAATGGAGCAGATGGGAGGAGTATGGAGAGAACACAAGTTTACATGAATGAAAACTTGGAACCTAGACCTGGATGTGCTCATTGAGTCACATTGTAAAAATACTTAACCTCCCCAACATCCAAATTCTTCTTTTGTGAAATGAAATCCTAACACTGCTCTTTTTCCTTGGCAGACCTGGCCATCATTGATAAGATGCCTGATCCTGCCGAGGATCTAGAAAGTAAACTGTTTTCCTTTTCAGAGAATTACAAGCCTATATTTAAAGGTAAGAATCACATCTGTCAGGTGTTTCTTGTCCCAGTTATCTTTCAGGATTAATTAAAGAAATCTTCATTCAGTGTCCACTATGCACATAGCAGTGCGTTTGACTTACTTTGCACAGACTTTATGAAGAGTTTGGGAGATAAAACAGGTATACAGATAACACAAAGTAGAATTTGATAACATAACATGGAAAATGTGATAACATATTTTGTGTTCTTTTACCCAAATCAAAATAAATAACCTCTTAACTCTGAAGAACAGTAAAGCAGTAAGCTTACTTTGCAAGTCCATTGTGAAATCCCTAAAAATTATTTGGTATTCTTACGTATTTTTGTAATTTATTGATAACTTTGTCATGTAAAACTCAAGGAAAATACTTGCCAAAATAAATTCCCAATTCCAATTGGTTTTCTTACTATCATAGAAGATTAGATTCATCTAACAATGCATATTTTTTTGCTGTAATTTTTCCATTATTCTTAGGTAAATGCAACTTTTTAAAAACATATAATTCACTCTGATCTTTTTTGGTGGTATGGCTTTTCCTGGTTATAGGCTGTGTCATTTACATCAAGCAAATTAATATAATCAATAAGTCATTCAACATGTATTATTGAGTACTTACTATAGGCTAAACTCCGTATTAAGTACTTAGATATAAAGACAAAAATAATACTTTCTTTCAAGAAGCTTACATTCTAATGAAGGGGACAGCATATAGATTCATTATACTTTTGTGTATATAGACACACACACATATATATATATATATAAAATATGTACATATATGTGATATGAATATTCTAGAAGAAAAGTAACTTGAAAAGTAAAAATATTCCAATAAATAACCACCAGGGTTTGGGGGAATTCCCATCCCCAAATCATAGATTTGAACTTGTAATTGAACTTGCTTGGTTATCATGGTCCTATCCCAAACAGTTATCTTATAGAAATATCCATAAA
>CM053592.1:52981542-53013343 GCA_028646515.1 Pseudochirops corinnae
TCTTACTCATGGTTGTTCAGACCGTGAATTTTTTTTTTTAAATCTCTGTGGGGCTCTGCTTCCAGAAGGGAAAGCTCTGTCCCAAATCGCTGGGGTCCTCCCAGCTGCCGTAGACTTCTGGCTGACTGGATAATGAAGACTCCAAGACCGAGGCCCAAGACGACGATCTGGATCCAGGCCGCTCAACGCGAGAGCACTGGTCTGAAAACAATCGCTCAGTCCCCCTGCTGTCTGCAGGCCGCAGGCGGAAAGCTACAACGCGGAGGCGGGTGCAAAACCTCTGCCTTTTGCTTTTCTGCTCTGGAGACCTTTCAGCCAGACTGCTTATCTTCCCCTTTCACAATCCTCACTCGCAGCTGCTGCTAATCCGCTCACCTGAGAGGCTTCTCCCGCCCAGCCGCCCCCGGGGCACAGCCGTGGCTTCAGGACAGGCTGGTTTTCGGTTCGCAGTGCTGAAATGGTGCCTTGTAGCCGAGCTGACTTTAGTGGGAAGTATCCTTGTGTGTGTTTTGGAGTTCTAGGATTGGTTTAGAGTCCTATTTTATGGGTATTTTGGGGTGGCTATGTGAGAGCTGCGATATGTTGCTGCTGCTACGCTGCCATCTTGGCTCCGCCCCTTGGCACGTAGTTTCAAACAATCCAAACTTTGCTAACAGTTCATTATTCTACATGCTTTACCATATCCCCTTCCAGTATTTGTCATTTTCTTTTGATGTTTGACATCTTAAAAGTCATCTTCACATATCCTGCAAGACAAAAAAAATCCTTATTGCTTCAACCGTTGCTTTTTAAATAAGCTTTTCCTCATGAATGTCTATGTGGCCCTAAACTAATGTAAATGCTCTTCATAGAATGTATGTGAAAATATACTATAAATTTTGTGTTAAAAATGGATAGCCTATTATAAGAATATTGTCCTCACTTCTTTATAAACCACTTCTGTCACTATTTATGTTAGTCACTTAACTTCTCTAGGTTTTGGTTTCCTTGTTTGTTAAATGAGAGGGATAGACTAAAATGGTTCTGAAGTCCCTTCTACCTCTAAAGAATATCATCCAAGGAATAGGGCTATTCTGCCATTGTACATTACAAATAGTTAGGGTTTGCTTAGTTTTATCTTCTTTCCCCTGAATGAGAAGACAGTATAAAGAACAAGGAAAAAGGAACACATGGAAAATTTGTATCACTTCTATGACACATTTGTTTCTGTGCAGTAAAAAAAAAATGAATTTTAAGTTAATAGGAAGACCTGGATTTGAGCACTTGTTCTATTGCTTACTATCTGTGTAACATTAGGCAGGTCAAATAGCCTCTTTGACTGTGGACAGCAAATAATGATAATTTACTTTTTTGCCATTTGGGGAAGTAACTCTTCTGGAAAAAGTATCAGCCATCCCTACCAATTGCCAACTAGTTGCCACATGTAGGGCAGGTATGTTAGTCTTGCTGAAGCAGTAAGGTACCCAAGGAGAGAAAAGAAACTGCATTTTCTGGGCTTATCAAACCACCACTATCAGCTTGCCCACCATATCCCTTCAGATCCTGGTGGAGACAGCCTAGGATCCTGAATCTGAAGTAGGAATGCTTCCAGCCCAATCCTCTTAGCAATCATCCTGGAATGTGACTCCTCTGAATAAGTAGCATGGCAATTTATCCTATATGTGTTATGGTCACAACTGCTAAAGACAGAAAATAAAGTTCTTGCTACCAAAGTCCTTGACAATACCAAATGATCAACATTAGAAACAGATGCTTTTATTATTCAAAATGCCATCTTCTTTGCCACTGCAACACAAGGACCATGGGACATTTTCATTTAACTTGCAATGCAGACCTGCTAAAAATATTTATACAAAAATTGTGGCTGGAAGATGTTATATCTTAATCCTCACAATAACTCTTTGAGGTAAGAAGTACAAGTACCTAATTCAAGGGGTTATTGTGCATAAAGTAATTTATGATTTGCAAAATGCTATGTAAATCTGAGTTATTATTATTAACCTACCTATTATTTACCTCTTCTTTATCAATGAAGATACTGGGGTTTAGAGAGATTAAAATGAAGGTCACACAGCCTCAGAGAGGAAGCCTTCAAACTCAAGCCTTCTAATCCTCAATCAGCATTCTTCCCATTATACTACATCTGTTTCCCAAAACATAACTATGTTCTCTCTCACTTCATCCTAACAACGACATTGTGAGATATGTGAAACAAGGTGCTTATATATTTTACAGATAAGGAAATTTAAGCTCAGTGCACTAAGGGACTTATCTTATTCACACATTTTTTAAAGTTGTGGAGCAAAGACTAAACAAAAGGACTTTCTATCTCTAGGTGAGACTCAAATGAGTTAATATAGGTGAAAGAATGTAGAAATCATTAAAAAGTATTATCTCAATGTAAATCATTATCATTATCCTAGGGATAAGGGATGGTATAAATCGAGGATCTCTCAGAATGACATTTGAATCATGTAGGGAGGATTCCAAAGAATTCCTCTTCTTAGAGCAGTGGTTCTCAACCTTCCTAATGCTGCAACCCTCTAATACTTGTATATGGGTGTATCTGCATGTGGGCAGACCCGCCTGGAGACGGATAGAGGGGCAGTGTCTGGGTTCCTAAGACCATCAGAAATATGTGTTTTCCAATAGTCTTAGGTGATCCCCAAAGGGGTCAGGACCCACAAGTTGAGAACTGCTGTCTTAGAGGTGTTGGCCAAAGAAGACTTTTATTTTGGGGGAGGAAAAGTGTTCTACCATGGGGATTATGCTTCGGGAATTGTCTTTAATCTGTTCATGCCCCAAGGAAAACATCTCAGAGGAGATAGTTTTTAGCAAATAGAGTGTTCTGGAAAGAGGACTCTTCCAGAAGATTGGGGTTTTGTCAGAAGGTAGTTTTAATCCATGTCTTTATTTAATATTTACTGCAAAAGAATAGTCAGAATAATTATATCCAGCTAAGAAATATTCTCCTCTTCCTTCTCTTTTCTTTTGTTCTTAGTTTCTTTTCTCTTTTATTACCTGTTACCAAAATAGCAGGTTGTCAGGAAGAAACATGCAAAAGGTCTATTTACAACTATATGTTATTCAATGAAAATATTCCATTGCAATTTTGGAAAGAAAAAAAAATGGAACCCTAAACATCACACACTATTTCTGAAGAAAACCATTGTATACTGTCCTGAAAGAATTGTTTTCCTTTCTATAACTCCATCCATAATGATGACTCTACCACAATCTATTTTCTGCTTCCACTATACTCCACTCTTAATACATTCTGCCCCAAATATTTAAGGCAAGACTTCTGTGTACACATCACATAATAATCATCAGCATCAAGAAATTATCTTGAAATTATCTTATACTCTTGGAAGTAATCAATGATTATGGGTCACTGCAAGTCTTACACTTCTTTCCATTGACCAGGTCACTAGATCCTAACATCTACCTATATTTATACTTCATCACATACAAGACTTTAGCTGCTATGTCTTATCTCAACTTTGTAGCTGTCTCAGACATAAGTAGGTATTATTTTATGTTTGTAGAGTGAAGGACTTTATTAGGTATTTCTTCACTGTGACAATGAACATCCTTTTACTCCTCTCTTCTTGATTCTATTTAGTACTTTATATTTCTTCCTTAATCTTCTGATTCATCATGATAAAGGTGATTGCAAATTTTTAAAGACTGTTCCAATAATGCCAAGTCTCCCTGGCCCCTAAAAACCAATAAAGGTTTTGAGTGGGGTGCTGATGAGCAAAAACCAGCCTAAGGTCTAAGGGATTCATCCTCAGATATCTTACCACCAAGTGAAGGGGTTCTTCCCCCTTTTGGTCATAGTAATTTGAAGAGAGGGACTGCTAGGTGGCAGATGAATAGAGTGCCAAGCTTAGAGACAGGAAGACTCATCTTTCTAAGTTTAAATCTGGCTTCAGACTCTTACTAGCTATGTTTGCTTCAGTTTCCTCATCTGTGAAATGAGCTAGAGAAGGAAATAGCAAACCAATCCGGTATCTTTAATGCTCCCCCCCAAAAAAGAACAAATGGGATCATGAAGAGTCAGACACAACTGAAAGAACTGAACAACAATAGCAAGAAACTTGAAGAGAAGTGACTTTATTTCATGGGAAGTTTGACACCAGTCTAGAGAAAACATGGATCCCAAGGATGAAATGGTGTGTGTGTGTGTGTGTGTGTGTGTATGTGTGTGTGTATGTGTGTGTGTGTGTGTGCATCTATGTATGTATGTATACGCATATGTGTGTTTATGTATGTATATATTATGTATTTCCTTCCTTAGTTTTTGTCTCCAGAAAACTTCTCATTCTCAACAAATTTAACAAATCAACAAACACTAATTTATTTAATAAAATGGGTCTGATTAATATTTCCAACGCAATATTGATTAACTGGAATTTCCATGGTGTCTGGGATCATGACATCTAAAGTTTTCATTTTCTTTAATGCCTAGCACAGGACTTTTGCACACTATATGCATTTAATAAATGTTTTAAAACTTGAATTTGCATTTAATACACAATAAGCCTGGCACTATGTTAAATAAATGTTATTAAATAAAGTAATAAGATAGCTAATTAATTAAATATTTGTAATTCACTTAGCATAGTGTCTTTATTTTAATCTTTATTTAATCTTAATTTTATTATTAATTTATTTTATTTATATTATTATTTTATTAATCTTTATTTTCCTTCTTCCTAAAGAAATTAAATCCATGCCAAACTATTCAAAACCATTCTCTTTTCTCTCTGGGACTTTTAACCGAGCTACTGACTGTCCCATTGATTTTTGGATGGACTATTTACTGTTGTTATCATTAAGCTGGTCCTGCCTTTTTGGTGGTAGTATTCATCAGACAGCCAAATCCCTATGGAAAAGGAAGGTATTTGTTTGCATTACTTAGTTTTTGATGTAGGGACAAGAAACTCAAGTTAGGGAGACTTTGAAAATAGCAATCTTCAGAATAGCTGCTGAGAGAGTTGAAGACCTAAAGTGGTGACATGAAGTTTTGTGATCATTATTGGGAGATGAGGTCAATAGTTTAAATAGCATTCATGACACAGACTGTTTCAAAAGAAAGATGAGAGAAGTGCTGATGAAAGGTTTTAAGTGCCAATAGTCTCTTACAGTTACCAGGTGCCATTTGAAAGATTGGAGCACATAACAGAGGAATGACAGAACAAACCAGTTCAGTTCCAGTGTAGTTTAAGTGGACTGAAAGTCTTAAACACAGATATTTTTTGCACTTGCCCCATTTATTTCACTTGACATAGCAAAACAAAAAAAAACCAAACCTAAAAGCTGAGGACTCAAAAGTTTTATTTTAATTTTGGTTGTGGTGATGTCTCAATAGGACCTTTTTATTTTTTTAATGGTTCTATAGTGCTTTTTGAATGTGCTTATTAAAACAAATTTCTTGAATATTTATTCACTTTATCTGTGGATTTTTTTTAACTCCCAAGCTATTGGCCTATTCCCCATTAATATTATTCCAGGCCTCCCCCTGCCCCCAATTCTCAACTAAAGTCATATGTAATTTGGAGCATAGATCAATTGTAAAGCATCATTTCACAGGTATGACCCAAAGTAGAAAGGATTCCTAACTCTTTCACTCCCTGTATTTATCATTAAATCTCATTACTTTCACATAATAACTACGTGGCTTGGGGAAAGTCAGTTATGCCCTCAGATTCAGTTTTGGTATTTATAAAATAATTTGTAAAATCCAAATGTAAAATTTGGATTAGATGGTCTCCTTTCCAGCTTCAACTCAGCATTGATTCTTTGCTACTTGTGCTAATTTTAGCTTGAAAATCAACACCAAGAAAACAGAGGTCCTCCACCAGCCAGCACCATACTAAGCCATACATGGAACCATTGGTCAAAGTAAATGGAGAAATTTTGAATGCTGTGTATAAGTTCATTTACCTCTTTCAATTTTTTTAAACAGGGAAACTAACATAGACAATGAAGTAATATTGATACTAAACATTTATGGAACAAACAGCATATCAACCAAATTCTTAAAGGAAAAGTTAAGGGAGTTTTGGAGGACATAGACAGTAAGATCATACTATTGGTGGAACTCAACATTCTCTTCTCAGAGTTAGATAAAACTAATTGCAGACAAACAAGATAGCAATTAATTAGATGGATAGCATTTTGGAAAAGTTAGATATGATAGACCTCTGGAGAAAATTGAATGGGAATAGAAAGGAATATATCATTTTCTCAAAAAAATTGACCATGCATTATGGTATAAAAACCTCACAAACAAATGCAGATAAATAGAAATATTAAATAAACCCAGAAGTGGAGCTAATATGGCAGAGTAGAGAAGCAATCAATACCAGGTAGATTCACAGGTTAATTCTACTAAACATTTAAAGAATAATTCATTCAAATACTATGTAAAGTAGTTGGGAAAAGAAGCAAAGGATGAGTTCTATCAAATTATATTTATGACACAAATATGGTGCTGTTTCTTAATCCAGGAAAAGCTAAAACAGAGAAAGAAAACTATAGGCCAATTTTCCTAATGAATATTGATGTAAAATTTTTAAATAAAATATTGGCAATGAGATTACAACAATAAATCACAAAGATCATACATTATTACAAGATAAGATTTATGCTAGGAGTGCATAGCTGGTTCAATATTAGGAAAACTGATAACTTAAGTGACCAACAGGTCAAAATGGGTACATGATTTAGACATAAAAGGTGGTATCATAAGAGAATCTTATCTTTAAGATTTATGTGTAAGGAAAACATTTTTATCAAACAAATGATAGAATTATGGGATGTAAACTGGATTATTTTGATTATTCTGATTAGAACAATTAAATAGTTTTTTGTAAAAGCAAAACCAATGCAGCCAGGATTAGAAAGGAAGCAGGAAACTCAGAAAAACAATTTACAGCAAGTTTGTCTGATGAGCTCATCATTTCTAAATATGTAGAGAGTCAAATCAAATTTATAATAATGAGTCATTCCCCAGTTTATAAATGGTAAAATGATATGAGGAGGTAGTTTTCAGAAAAATAAATCAAAGCTCTTTATAGTCAAATGAAAATATCCTAAAGCTTTATTGATTAGATAAATATAAATTAAAACAATACCTTATGGCTATCGCATTGGCTAATATGAAAGAAAAGGAAAACCACAAATGTTAGTGGGGATGAGGAAAAATTGGGACCCTAAGGTACACTTGGTGGAGTTGTGAACTGACCTAACAATCCTGGAGAACATTTAGGAATTATGCCCAAAGGACTATAAAACTGTGTATCACCTTCAATCTAACAATACCACTACTAGGTCTATATACTGAAGAGACCAAAGAAAAAGGAAAAGGATCTATACGTTTAAAACCATTTATAGGAGCTCTTTTTGTGGTGGCAAAGAATTGGATATGGAGGGCATGTCTATCATTTAGGAAATGGCTGAACAAGTTGTGGTATATGATTGTAATTAAATGTTATTATGTTAAAGGAAATGATGAGCAGGATGCTTAAAAAAAAACAAACAAACCTGGAAAGACGTACATAAACGCATTCAGAGTGAAAAAAGCAGAACCAGGAGGACACTGGACACAGTAACAGCAATATCAGATGATGATTAGCTGTGAAAAACGTAGCTACTCAGATCAATAGAGTAAGCCAGGGTAATTCCAGAGACCCGCGATGAGAAAGTCTATTCACTTCTAGAGACAGAACTGATGAATCCTGAGAGCACATTAATGTATTCTTTTTTTCACTGTCTCTATGTTTCTTGGGTTTTATTGTTTCTTTTTTTCTATCGGGTTAATCTGGAAATAGGATTTGCATGACTTTACATGTATAATTGATACAATATTTCTTGCCTTCTCAGTGCTGAGGGTAGGAACAAGAAGGAGAGAGAAAAATTGAAACTCAAAATTTTAGAGAAATGAATGTCAAAAGTAAACAAATTTTAAAAATTAAAAAAATACTTAGTGATGCTGATAATAGCAATGTGATCACAAAGGAGCTTGAGACATTGGCTGCATGTGCTATGACATTTGCGACAAAGTAAAGTCTTGGGACTGAGGAATGAACAGTGTCATCATCATTATATCATCAATTAGAAAATAAAGTGTCTTACATATGAAAAAAACACAGGAAAACAAATTTTGCATACCATTCCTCATTCTAAAAAAAAACATTGCAAAGATTTGCTTTGATAAACCCCCTCTTCTACCCAGATCACTGTCTTTTCCCAAACAACCATCAATAACAGAAATATTTTCTATATAATATGCATATGTGATATATATATGTATATATACATTAATGTATATTAAACATATATGGCATCCCCAAAGTCTTAATGCAGCTAAGATTTAGTCATTTTAGAAGTATAGATGCTACAAACCTACAAGCAGATCATTTAATCTGTCTTTCCCTGTACTTGAGGTCAAGTGCTAAGCTGAGGAGGCCTGATTCCAATTTCTTAAGCAATTGGCATCCATAGCTTAGTAAATCAATATGCTTGGGAAATAATTTAAAAGTTTAATTATTAAAATTACTTTTAAACTTTTTCTATAAATTTTGAATAATACATTTTAATTTTTAAAAGTCAAGGGGAAATGTCATTACATATTGCTTTGTGAAATTTTTGGATGACTTTCTCAGACTGGTAGACTGATATATCAGGTCCTTTTTCTTGACCACTTTGGTCACCTGATCTATCTTAACTAGACTTTTTCTTGTGAGGTCACATAAAAACTGTCCTGTATGTATCAAAACCTCCTTTTTTTTTATGATCTTAAGACTAGGATTACAAATGCAATCCTTCAGGTACTGAGCAGCGGCTGATGAAAACTTTTACAAAAATTGACTAGAGCTATGTATATAGCACAAGATAATGAACATTAATAAGAATTATATAAACATCTTAAAATATTTAATAATTGTCCTTTTAAATTTCATTTTATGTTTTTAACATCCATATTTCTGAAGTTATTAATATTTAAAATTGCACTAAGACTTTTGGGACCACAGTTAGACACACACACACACACACACACACACCTCTGAAATTAACTAGCAATACTTAAAACTCTCTAATTGTGAAAGGTATTGAGTGAAAAGAAACCAAAGAATCAAAGTCTTCAGCAATATATCATATAGGAGACACATGTCCATCAGATCAGGGCTTCGTTTCTCAAGTGTTGCTACGGCACTGGGTGATTGCTTCAAGAACAGAAACCAGAAAGTGAGGCAGGTGGGTATTAAGGTGAAGGGATCTTCTGGAGAGTGGGAGAGCCACGTGGAGGAAGTGCTTACAGCCATAGCCAGGAAGAGCAGTGCCCTACAATGCCTGCTTGCCAGTTGTTGAGAATAAGCTAAATAAAATGAAAGACAATCTCTTGCTATTACATTATTATTGAGCTGACTACTTGCTGGGAACAAGCTAAAAGAAAACAAAGCATGACTGAATCTTTCCCATTCCATCAAGCCACATCAGTGGCAGTTTCTCTTTCCCCTAAAGAGTCTTTCTTGGAATGGTGTCCCTGGGTTTTCCCCAGACATTTTCTCAGGGAGGAGACCTTCATCTCCTGATTATGTGCACATGGAGAATGCTTGGAGGTTTTCTCTATTGTTGTGCTATTTTTTGAAAATTCTAACCAAATGATTATTTTTAAAAATGAATGTTCTCTTCAGGTCTGATAATCTGTTATAAATGAAGTTCACATAATTTTCTAGGGTCCTAGTTGATTTGGAATGGGGGCTTGAGCTAATTGATGTATACTTATTTCTGAAGTATTCCACACTCAATCCAGGAATCCATGAGAACTCCAGGGTGGAGAGAAAAGTAAGTTACATAATGTTCCCTTAAATTTGACTTGTTAATACCCAGAAGCATTACTCATCTTGAAAAGCACAATGTACTTGTGGCATTCAAGGAAAACACAGCAACAGAAAGCCCTGCCTAGTGGTCAGGGTAACCCTTGGCAAGATTGAGAGGGAGGTAATATTTGCCTTTGTGTTCCTTCTGCCTTCTCTTCAGCACTTTATCTTTTTTCAGAGAATAGTTGTTTCCTTAGGTACCCAAAGTTCTATTCAGGTCTTCCTTCTGCCAGCCTCCTGTGCCCTACACCATTTTTTCCACTCACCTTCTCCACTTGAAAATTCCATTGGTCTCTATTTATATGTCACTTGGAAAAGATCTATTAAACAAATCACATAATGGCATTACTATTTAAAATCGTAGTGTATCAGCCTTAACCTAGAGGACTAAATCTCTAACAGGCCTGTCAGGGACCAGAGACAAGGTGGTAGAGAGCATCATTTTTACACTAGTGTTGGACCTTCCAGATATATCACATTACTTTCCTAGTGTGAGGCTGTCCTAGTCAGTTGTAAAGACAACAGAGAGCCTATGAATTAATACAGTGACATAATATAGTGACATAGCATGCAAACATCAAAATGGTGGTAAAAATCTCTGATCATATCATGCTTTGCAGTCATACACAAAAACACTATGTGATCTCTGTCTTCTTTAATGGTGTTTAGAAAGATCATCAAAATGGACAGGACTGATGTCATTAGTGTCATTTACAAGATGGGAAAGTCCATTAGGAGAAGGCCCATATTTACGCTTTGCATATCTATACTTTGCATATTCCCTATTGCTTAGCACAAGGCTATGTTCACAGTAAATGCTGAATATAAATATTTTTGGAACTTGAATTTATTACATATATGCATTTATACATGTATAGGCATATATAGCAATATGTAGGCATGATTTTATAGAATATGGATGTCTATCAACACATATACATATGGCACATACGCATGCAGAGTATAATTGTGTATGATGGATATATTTTGCAAGAAATCGACCAAGAAAACATAGCAGATTAAACATACAGCATTAAAGCAGGCGACCACTGTGTGAACACATAGAGAAATGCAAATTTAATTAATATTGATATAGCACTTAATTTGTACTGGACACTGTGCTAAGAGTTTTATAATGATCATCTTGTTTGACCCTCACAATAATCCTGGGAGAAAGAAGCTATTATTATCTGCATTTTACAGATGAAAAAACTGAGGCAAGCAGAAGTTAAGTGACTTGCCAGGGTCATGCAGCTATTATATGCCTGAGGCTAGATCTGAACTTCTGATTTCAGACTTGACACTTTATCCAATGCACCACGAATCTGCCCCTAATTTATTGTGAAACAGAGTAAATTCAAAGATAATGATCAATTAAGGCAATTAAATCATTCCATACATAATAGCATAAGCCAAAAATATTAATGAAAATCATCTTCGGAAACATCTTGACCATGGGTTGCTAAGCAGTCAATCAGACTGTGACAATTTAAGTCAGTAGTGATTATGTCCATCAAGGGCATTATTTATAAAACTTCCTCCCTATTCCTCTAGCTGTGTAACCTCAGGGAAATCCTTTTCTTCTCTGTCCTTTGATTTATCATATATATAGAAAAGGGATAATTACATATGCATCGCCTATTACACAAAACTACTGTGAAGAAAACAATTTGTTAAAAGGAACAACATGCTTATCATAGTTGACCACAACATTAAATTTTTCTAATTTCTAATTTTCTCATAAACAATTAATCTGCTTACTCTCCAAAACTCTTTGGGAAATCATTCAGCTAGAATAAGGCACCTAGATAATGCAATGGATAGAGCCCCAGATCTGGAGTCAGGAAGAACTGAATTCAAATTCAAATTCAGTTCAAATTCACTTAAGTAGCTATGTGACCCTATCTGTTTTTTTCAACAAGTGGAGATAACAATAGAATATGATCAAATGGGATATTATTTGTAAATATAAATTATTTTTAATGTTATATTGTGCTTACTATGTAAAAAAAATTTTAAAAAATGAAGTCCCTATCCATAAAGAACTTATATTCTATCAGGTCAGACACCAAGTATACAAAGAAAAAAATTTCAAAGTAAATTTAGTCATTTTAGCTGTAATTCATATTTCAAAAGCAAAAATTTGTTCCAATGCGATTGATGTATTTAAAGAACATTTTGGACTTGATGCAGAATTTACAGTTTTGCTTCCGTGTAATTTCTTCCATTAGAACCAGGGCTCAAACTGAACAGTAGCCCAAGAACACTGCCAGGATTCTTTGTAGGCTTTATGTGTATCTTAACCATTTCACATGAATAAAATTTTACAGCAGGTTTTTTTAAAGTTAGGTTCCCATTTTTATGTGTTATTAAGTTTTTGAGCATTGTGACCCAATCCTATTTTCTTCTTAAACTCTAGGATTGTAAGTACATGATTTTTGCATAGTGTGATGCTTTCTTGGAATCTAAATATCACATTATAGCAGAAATGACTGTAAAGAAAATAAAATACACACATTTAACAATGTAAAATGGGCCAAGTGGATAGAAAGCTGGTCTTTAAACCAGGAAGTCTAGTTTCAAATCCTTCTTCTCATAATTTCTGGCTATATCTACTTAGGCAAATAACTTAACCTCTCAGTGCTCTAGGAAACTCTCAAAGATAACAAATTGCAAAGAAGGCTCTGAATTGCATTGATGAAGGGATTTTCTCTTTTTGGGAGTTTCCTACACCAATTAAATCACAGGACTAGTCTGCTATACCATTTCCTATACAAATAAATACAAAGTTATATTGGTAAAGGGAATTGATTAGAGTGGGCATGCGCCTAAGGAAGGGTCTAAGTTTGAAAAAAAATGATGTATTTGAGTTTGGAAGGAAACTAGAGTTTCTAAGAATTGTTGCTGATGAAAGTGAACATTCCAGCAAAGGGCACAGCCTATGCAAAGCCACAAAGGTAGGAGATAGATTATCATGTGTCATGGAATAAATACACTGCATAAGAAAGAAATCATATTCAAGCTCAGTACTAAGGACAAATGTGATTTACGATTCATGCCTTTTCTTTTTGTATATTCAATTAATCAATCAGTAATCATTTATTAAGTGCCTACTGCATACAAGGTGCTGTGCCAAGCCTTGGGGATAGGAAAAGAGGCAAAAGATTGTCCCTGACCTCAAAGGGCTTACAATCTAATGGATATAATATCTCACATTTAGCACCTTAAGGCTTGCAAAATATCTTCTTCACAAGAGCCTTATGAGGTAGGGTAAGCAATTTTATGATATTTCCACATATTAGAAACCTAAACTCAGACAGATCACTGAAAATTAACAATCAACTCTTATCAGCCAGTTTGATATGGTCCTAGCATTCCCCTATATCGAGGGCTCAAATGATTGTTATTACCTTAGGAAGAGTGCATTTTATACTGTAGAATGCTGCCTCTCACAGAGATGGACACATTTCATCCACAGCATTATTTATTCAGTGTAGAAACCTTGTGGCCTATTTTTCATCAGCCATCCCTCAGTCAAACAATAATTATTCATCTTTTTTTTTGGTGGAAACTAGTGCTATCACTGCCCCAGAGTTATGCTTCAATTGTAACCTATAATCGGCAAATTAATAAGCATCTATTTGGAACATTCCTCAGTTTTGTGTAAGGTTGTTATGGAGGATGGGTAGGTACCAAAGAGCTTTGAGACATAGTTCCATTTTCAAGAACCTTACAATCTAGTTAGGGAGAAAATATTCATGCATATGAAAAATCTAAAGGATAAAAAAAGTATGAATTTAAGTGTTAAATTGCGTGATGGTTAATTTTTCAAGTAAACTTCTTGGAGGGCAAAAGCCATATTGCTTTTTATCTTTGTATTCCCATTGTCTAACATAATGCACAGAACATCATGACTTCTTAATGTTGGTGATTTGAATTGAAATATGAGATAAACATCTTAGATAAGGCACTTTGGGACTGGAAGAAGTGGTATTTTAGATGGTCCTTGAAAATTAGTGTGGGATTTAGAAATGACAAAGGGAGGAAAAGGGTGATGGAAGCAGCTATGAGCATAGAGTAGCCATTGGACAATGAAGCAACAAGTCTGAGTACTTTGGAGGCTCTACTGGATAGATAAATGAAGCAGGCTTGTTGTATATTCAATGATTATGCTTTACTGCTGTTCTTTCAAATATTTGATTTGATCAGTGGGTGAAGAACATCAGACCCTCCAGTCCTTCTTTGATTGGTTGGAGTCTATGAATGAGGTTTCATGCAGCCAAGTGACTGTGATTTCCCTAAATGTTCTACAAGTATGGTATTGAGAGCGTCGGAAAATGGGGAAGGCACAATGTTTGGAAGGACTAATTTGATCTTGCCTTTGCCTGCAAGAGGATTGGAAAAGCATTCGTATCAGCAAAAGCACCATGAAAACTATTTAGGCAATGTGACATTAGACCTTGACCTCCAACTAAAACAATACTAACCTTAAAAAACAAGCAGAATAGAATGTGAGAGAAGGCCATGGAGTAAACCTTGCTGAGAACTTTTGGAAAAATCATTGTGTTAGATGTGAGAATAGTTACCTTAAAATTCTCATTATGTTGTATCCTTTTTGTACTGATAGTTTTCTATTGCCAATTTCAACATAAGATGAACAAAAATATATGAAACAGATAGGATAACACAAGAAGGTCATTTGGTAGCCCCTAAGTTATTACGAATGGGATTATTATTTCCGAGTTATCTGTCTATGTACAATCAATTGGTCAGAGGTAAGAGCAGAACTCAAAATAAGTAATAAATAAGAATAGTAATAAAAATGGCTTATTATGAATAATATTTGACCCTGAATCATTTTAAGAATTTATTCAAAAATTTTAATGGGAAATGGGCAACAGAAATGACATCAACATTGGCTATTAATTTAATGCAGAAGTTAAATCAATGTAAATAGAATTGCTACCACAAAGAGACTAGAGAGCCCAGAAATTTCTTTAATTAACTAGTATTTTACTTACTTGACAAATGGAGAGAGATCTGTCAAATACAACACCACCAGGATAGAACATAAATTAATCTATAAAATCTTAAAAAGAAAGATGATATTTAATTATGAGCAGTATAATTTCATAAAGCAGAGACTATTAGTATACAATAAAACCAGACTAAAGAAAGCTTGGTAAAATATCCAAAAAAGTCAAGTTTTCCTGAGGACATTGAAGGATAAAGATAAAAAAAAGATCACAAGCGAAAGAAAAATGGAAAAAAAAAACCATAAAAATACTTATTATAATAAATTCTTTTCTTTATTAGAGATAGTGAAACTACCACACTCGGACTTTAATGACACAGAGCCTGTGATGATAACAGAGAAAGTAGAAATGTGGCTAAGGAGAAAAAAGATGGGAAAAGCAACTGGATTGTATCAAGTGCATACAGAAGAGATATGTGCCAGAGGCAATCTAAGTAGGAAGGTACTGAGGGAAGGATTTGCAATAGGTATCTTGAAGGGAAAAATACCAAAGGTGTGGAAATTTTTAAAAAAATCTTTTTAGTTCCCCCAAAATGACTGACCAAAGCAACATCAATAACTATAGATATCTGTGTTTACTCGACTATGCAGAACCTATATTGGGATCATCTATATATGAATTGAGGACATTCTCTGGGTATTATTGAGAACAAACAGGTTTTCACAAATTATAATCAACAATGGACTACGTCTTTACTATCTCACAATTGATTAGAAGATGTAGAAAATATAAGACATATTGGTGGGGTGGCTAGGTGGCACGGTGAATAGAGCATTGGCCCTGGAGTCAGGAGGACCTGCAGTTCAAATCTGACTTCAGACACTTAACACAAAAACTAGCCATGTGACTTTGGGCAAGTCACTTAACCCCAACTGCCCTCCAAAAAGAAAAAAAAAAGATATATTTGCATTTACTGTATGTTAATTATTTATTATTATTATTACTATTTATTATTTTATTTTATTATCATTTATCCACTGGCATTTATACAGTGTATCCCAGTCTTAGTACAGCTTTTAAACTTATAGCTTGAACCCATGCTTTAAGGTTTACAAAGTACTTTACAAATAGTATCTCATCTGATTAGGATAAACACAAACAAACTTTAACTTAGTAGAACAAAACAGAAACAGGAATCTTGCCCATCTATCAATATCTTTCTAGATTCCTCAGAAGCTAGGACAACAGAAATAACCATACTCAGTGACTTGCAACCACACATATCAGAAGAGGCATACCATAGAGAGACACATTCCCTGAACTGTTTGCTATTATAATGGAGGAGATTCCAGATCAAGGATTCCCTGTAGATGATGAATTCCTCCAGATGCTGCTAATTATGGAAGATACGGAATTGATTGCATCAGGTCACAAGACACTGCAGAATCTTCTGGAAGAGATCTGTAATCACTTACATTAGTCTGACCTGTCTACCCACATAGGAAAAAAATCGATAAAGAATGTCTATTGCCCAGATTTCAAAATGCATCTGAATGAATACCCTATACAGTATGCACAATAGTATACATACATACATACATATATACATACATATGTCTGCATGTATAGACATATTTATCGAACTTATTTTCATAATAACTAAAAATTGGAATGAAGAAGATGTCCTTTGATTGGGAAATTGCTAAACAAATTGTGGTATGTGAATGTAATGGAATAATATCTATATCTGACATAGCCAATGCAAATAGATGATGAGCTGAACCCAGAGTTGGAAAAAGAAAAGGAAAAACAGGCTAGATTATTTGGGGGAAATTGAGTAACAGTTTTATTGACCACAAGCTTCTCATAATAACAAAGATCCATCTTTTTAATCAGATATTTCACCAGTATTGTTGTGTTACAAGACCCAGAGCATCACTGCCTCTGAAGAAGTAGCAATGAAAAGCACCCAGTGGTGATGGAAAGATGCATGGTAAGTATGGGAAAATGACAACAAAGAATTCAGAAGAGGAAAGCAAAGGATGTATGTCTTCCAAGAATCATGTGACCTGTCACATAGAAAGAATGAGTTGTGATATTGCGCCAGCACAGTCATCATAATTAAAGGAAGGCCTCCATTATACTGGGTGCAACTCCTGTTCTTCATTCCAATTTTTAGGCATTCTTTATCCATACATATATGCATACATAGATATAATTTTCAGAAATCTAAACAAGAATCAATGAATCAAAACATCATGTAAGGGGGACTATGAAGAAATTATGTTTAATTGGCACACGAGGGTCCAAATTTGGATGTCCTTGATGTTAACTAATGGGAGCCATCAAAGGTTTTTTGAGTAAAAGTGATGTTTGAAGAAAATGAATTTGACTACAAAACATAGGGGGAAGAATTTATAGTAAAAAAATCAGCAGGAAGAGTATTGTAAAAAATGAGAGTCTGAGCATCTGTACAGTGGTGAGTTTAGGTAGTAGGAAATTTATTGGAAATATATTCAGAGGAAGAATCAATAGAACATGGTGGCTTATTGATTCCTCAAATGAACTAGAGTCTCTTTCACTAATTCATTTATGTATGCTATACGTATATGCATTTGACAAAAATAGCAAATACATTAACTTCAACTATGAATCTAACGCTTTTAAGGTAAAATAAGTGTCTCTACATTTCTGAGTGATTCTTAGCCATTTTTTCCTCATAATAATAGTAACTCCCATTTATAGAGCACCTTACTGTTTGCAAAGTTACCTCATAATAATCCTGTGAGGTAAATGATCTCTATATCATATTCATTTTACAAAGGAGACAACTGAAAATCAAAGAGATTCAATAACTTGTCCAAGGTCATGCAACTAATACATCTTAGATCTTGAACTTGAACCTAGGTATCTTGACTGAAAATTTATTGTTCCTTCCATTATAACATGTTGTCTTTAATTCTTTTCACTTTCAGATGTCCTCAAAGTAAATTCAATTCTATATTTAAAATTCAATAAAGGATTCAGCTTTGCAATATCTAAATATGTTCAGAAATTTACTAAATTATGAATAGTCTTTGCACGAGCTATAGTACTACTAGATCTGTATGCCAAATAAATAAAAAAGGACACAGGTATACCAATATATATACATATACATATATATATATATGCACACATATATATGCAAATATATACATATATAAAACCTCCTAATAGAGAGGTTATGGACCTAAAATGAAGAAGGTGACACATTTTTGGAAATTACTAATGTGGAAAATTGTTTTGCCAGACTATGTTTCTAAGAGATTTCTTAGATTTCTTAGAGATTCTTTTTTTTTTTTAAATAAATGTTCCTAGGGAAAGGAGGTGGGATTGTAATGGAAAGGACAGATTAATAAAATCTTATAATTTGAAAAAATAATAAACTTTTTAAAAAGAATTCAGCTTTATTATTCTCTTAATTTTCTATGATATTCTATAACTTTTGTGTAAATTTATAGACAGGATAATACCAGCACAAGGAGGTCAAGTTATGCAGTGCACTAATGGATTATCTGGGATGAGAGACTGGGATGCTCTTGGCATTCTAGTTCCCTTTTGTCTGACCCTAAGATTGCACAGCCTCAAAGAAAGTAGAACAATCATAGAAGTGAGTAATTAATTAATTCTTTTTCATTCTGCCTGCAAGGAACTGAGTTAAAGAATAATCATAGTGTCAGGGTCCAAAAGCCAATGATCAAAGGAAAGGAAAGGTAGAGAAAACGTGTACTTTAACAAGATAATGTGAAGATGATAAAATTAGAAAAATAAATTTCGGTGCACAGAGCGCTAGAAACTTTTCAGTCATCTTTCCTCTTTCTGGACTTTATTTTCAAGCAGCAAGTTGACTATTGTATTTGAACAATAATAATAAAAATAATAGTTGTAGTTGTTATCCGTACTCTTTTCTCTTAATCTATATCTATCATAGATGGATTCTTAATTTTTTAATGAAAGACAGTATCTTCTTTGTCAGCTGATTCTGTTTAATTTTACATAGTGAAAATGTAACTTGTCTTACCAAAATCTTTAAAAAATAAGCAACAGTAAGGTTCAGTATAGTTATACACCCCCTTTAAAGAGCATATTTTGCTTTCCGAATAAAGTAACCTGCTATTCTCCAAAAAAATGAAAAACCCTTCTAACTCTCTGTATTAGCAAATGTGAATTGAGGCAACTCTTGAGACTGATATGTGACATACTAGTAAATATGCTAGTCTAGGAATGAGAAGAAACAAGTTCAAATGACAGATCTGAAGCCTATTAATTGTATCCCCTTGAAAAATCCCTTAATTTCTCTTAGATTTATTTTCCTCATCTAGAAAAGACATGTTAATATCTGTGATTTTACCTCACAAGGTTGAGTTAAGTTGTTTCTAAACTACTATAATACAGTACAGTAAACATTTTTATTCAGTACCTACTATATGTAGGACACTGGTTATAGGCCAAAATAACATTTTCAGTAGAAATAAATGAATGAGGTGGAGCCAAGATGGTAATGAAAAACCAGGAAGTTGCCTGAGCTCTCCAGTTTTCCACAGAAATAACATTAAATCAAATCTGTAAAAGGATTTTGGAGTGACTGAAACTACAAAAAGACCAAGTAAAACAATTTTCTAGCTTAAGACAATTTAGAAAGACTTCAGGAAAGGTCTGTTTCAGTTGGGTAAAAGGAGAATACAACCCTGTGCAGATGATGTCCATGAAAGCCAACCATAGGTTCACAGCATAAATCAGCAACCTAGGCCTTGGTCCTGCAGCAGACCAGTGGTACAGAAGGCCGACTATGAGGGCTCTAGCACCAGTGGAAAAGACAAACTGCCAGTCCCAGAAAACCTAGTGCAACAGATGTGACTAGGTCGGGTCTCCCCAGAACAGTGGGTAAACCACTAGCACCTGGGACTCTGACTCAGAAAGCCAGGTACCAGGTCCCTGGGCATAGCACAAGAACCTTGGGAACAGTGTCCCCTCTGTCCCAGGAGTAAAGCAGAACTCAACTTTAAAAGTCACAAAATTGGCTAAAAAATGAGTTTAAAAAACAGAAAAGAGCTTTAAATATAGTAAGCTACTATGGTCACAGGGAAGATTGAAACATAAACTCAGAAGAGGTAACCAATGTTAAAATGCCTACATAAGAAGCCTCAAAGAGAAGATGAATTGGTTTGAAGCCCAAAAAGCCTTCTTGGGGGATCAAAAAGGATTTTAAAAGCCAAATAAAAGAGGTAGAAGAAAAAATGGGAAAAGAAATGAGAGTTATGCAAGAGAGAGTAAACAGTTTGAAAAAGGAAGAACAAAAATTGTCTGAAGAAACAATTCCTTAAAAAATACAATTTGCCAAATAGCCAAAAATCCACTGATGAAAACAACTCCTTAAAAAGTAGAATTGGTCAAGTGGAAAAGGAGATACAAAAGCTAACTGAAGAAAATAATTCCTTCAAAGTTAGATTTGGGGATTTCCCTTTTCTCCCATCTCCTTTCCCCCTCCCCTTTTTTCTCCTTGCTTTCCTTCCCCTCTCCCTTTCCTGTCTAATTCTCTTCCTTCTGATTATTCTTTCTCCTTCCTCCCTTTCCCAGCAGAGAAGATGCAGTGGTGGAGTCAGCCAAGGAGGTCACAGAGTCTGCTGAGGTGGACATCACAGGCCTGTGTCAGGACATGTTCTCCAAAATGGCCACATCCCTGACAGGTGAGCTGACAGCCACCAGTGAAGACTTTAATTTTCTGGAAAATATGAATAAACTGAGTAGCTAAAAATATCTAGAAATGAAAGATATTGCAGAAAACTTAAGTAGAAATATAAAGGACTTAAGCCAGAAGTATACAACACTTCTGTCTTACTTGAATCAGATCACTTTAACTGAGGAGCAAGCAGCAGCTTTTGAGCAGGCAGCCTACAAAGTGGATGCATATTCATAGAAACTAGAAGCAAAGTATGAGAAGTTAAAGAGGTGATGAAAGAATTCTTTATCACAAAGACTTTAATTACAGGAGTGTTTCATAAGAGCTGAAAAGCTTGGAATGGAACTTATCAAGCAAGTATGCTTCAATTACATAAAAAGAAACAGTGTTGTCACTCCACAGGGAATCCAAGTCACCACAGTTGGTCGGATATTTGAATTTAGTTACCCCTTGATGTTTTCCTAAAACTGTACCCCCTGGGACTTCATCTTCTCATGTGCTTCATTGTATGCCCTGCACTAAGGCTCAGAAATAAGAATCCACCCTATTTAGAGTGGACACAGATGAGAGAATACGGTCTCATTGTCTCCTTCTTCCTCCATCTCCCCTAGGTCTCCATATTTGACTTTTTGTTCTGAATGTTCCCTCTACCCTCCTTGAAACCAGTTCTTGAATTTAAATAATAATTACCAATGTAGAACTTAAAAAAAAATTAGAGATCGGCAAGTGGAATCTAGTGACTCTATGATACATCAAGAATCAGTCAAACAAAATGAAAAGAATGAAGAAATAGAAGAATAAGCAAAATGCCTCATTGGAAAAACAACTGAACTATAAAATATATCCAGGAGAGGTAATTTAAGAATTATTGGATTCCCTGAAAGTCATGGTCAAAAAAAGACCCTGGACAATACCTTTCAAGACATTATCAAGGAAAACTTCCCTGATATCCTAGAAGCAGTGGGTAAAATAGTCATTTAAAGAATCTACCAATCACCTCCTGAAAGAAATCCCAAAATGAAAACTCCAAGGAATGTTGTAGCCAAACTCCAGAATCATAAGTATAGGGAGAAAATAATAAAAGCAGTGAGAAAGAAACAATTCAAATATGAAGGAACTATAGTCAAGATTAAACAGGACTTAGCATGTGCTACATTAAAGGATGGGAGTTGGAATATGATATTTTGGAAGGCAAAGGAGCTTAGATCATAACCAAGAAAAAATTACCCAGCAAAATTGAGTATAATCTTTCAGGGGGAAAAGACCAGCATTCAATGAAATATGGGACTATCAAACTTTTCTACTGAAAAAACCAGAACTGAAAAGAAAATTAGATTTTCAAATACAAGACTCAATAAAAACATAAAAAGGCAAACAAGAAAGAAAAAAGAATATTCAATAAGGTTAAACTGTTTACATGTCTACATGGGAAGATGATACTTGTAACTCTTGAGAAATGTATTTCTATTAGGGCAGTTAGAAAGAGTATACATAGAGGATGTGGGTATAACTTGATTTGATGAAATGATATAAAAAATTAAGGGTTGAAAAAAGGACTGTGCTAAGATAAGAAGGAAGATGAGGCAGAATAGGGTAAATTACATTACATGAAGAGGAACAAAAGACCTGTTATTGTAGAGCGTAAGGGAGGGGACAAAAAATGTTTGGCTCTTACTCTCACTGGATTTGGATCAAAGAGGGAATAACTAACATTCATTTGGGTATAGAAATTTATTTTATCCTATAGGGAAGTAGGAGGGGAAAGGAGGAAGAAAAAATGGGACTGATAGAAGGGAGGACAGAAGTAGGAGGGAAAAGGGGAAAGGGGAAAAAAGTTAGGTGGGAATTATGGAAGTGAGGGCAGATTGATGGAGCCAGTGATCATAAACGAAAGACTGATGAGAAGGTACAAGGTGAAAGGAGGTGAAAGGTACAAGGGGGAAAACAGGATGGAGGGAAAAACACATATGTATATGAATGGGATGAACTCTCCAATAAAAGAGAAATGGATAGCAGACTGGATTAAAAAACAGACTCCTGACATACGTTGTTTACAAGAAACACATTTGAAGCAGAGAGATACATACAGAGTAAAGGCAAATAACTGGAGCAGAAGATATTGTGCTTCAACTGGAGTAAAAGCAGGGGTCCAATACTGATCTCAGACAGAGCAAAAACAAAAACAAAAACAAAAAAAACAGGAAGAGCCGAAAGAGAGAAAGAAAATTAAAGACCAATTTGCTTTATGAATGATCAAATTAAAGATCAAATGAATATTGATGCAAAAAATTAAATAAAATATTAGCAAAGAGGTTACATCGATTCATCATGAGGATGATACACAACGACCAAGTGGGATTTATACCAGGAATGTCAGGCTGCTTCAATATTAGGAAAACTATCAGCATGACTATATCAATAACAAAACCAACAGAAATCAAATGATTATCTCGATAGAGGGAGAAAAATATTTTCCAAAATACAACACCAAATTCCTACTAAAAACATTAGTGTGCATAGGAATAAATGAAGTTTTCCTTAAAATGACAAGTAGCATCTATCTACAGCCATCAGCAACCATTATATGTAAGAGGAATAAGCTAGAAACTTTTCCAATATGATCAGGGGTGAAACAAGGATGGCAGTTACCACCACTACAATTCAATATTGTACAAGAAATGATAGCTCTAGTATTAAGGGAAGAAAAAGAAATTGAAAGAATAAAAATAGGCAATGAGGAAACAAAACTATCACTCTGCAGATGATATGATGGTATTCTTATAGAACCTGGAGAATCAACTAAAAAGCTTGAAACAATTAACATCTTTAGCAAAGTTGCAGCATATAAAACAAACCCACTTAAAACATCAGCATTTCAATATACCAACCAAGCCTACCAGCAAGTTTTTGAGAAATTCGGTTTAAAATAACTGTAGACAATATAATATATTTGGGAGTCTATCTGCCAAGACAAACCCAGGAAATATACGAGCACAATTACAAAACAATTTTCACACAAATAAAGTCAGATTTAAATAATTGGAAAAATATCAATTGCTCATGAGGTGAAGCTAATGTAATAAAAATTAGAACTCTACCTAAATTAATTTACTTCTCCAGTGCCATACCAATCAAGCTACCAAAAATTATTTTGTAGAGCTAGAAAAAAAATAAAAAAATAAATCTGTAATAGCAAAAGGTCAAGAATGTCAAGGGAATTAATGGGGGGAAAATGCAAAGGAAGGTGGCCTAGCTGTAGCAGATACAAAACTGTATTATAAATCAGCCAACATCAAAACTATTTCATACTAGCTAAGAAATAGAGTAGTGTATCAATGGAATAGGTTAGGTACAGAAGACACAGTAGTCAATGATTATAGTAATACACCATTTGAAAAGCCCAAAAACTCCAGCTTCTGGGCTAAGAACTCACTATTTGGCAAAACTGCTTGGAAAACTAGAAAATAATATGACAAAAAACAGGCATAGACTTATATCTTAAACCATATGCTAAGAAAAAGTCAAAATGGGCACACAATTTAGATATAAAGAGTGATACTTTAAACAAATTAAGAGAGCAAGGAATAGTTTATCTGTCAGATCTATGGAGGAGAATTTATTTCCAGAGATAGAGAACATTATGAAATACAAAATGGATAATTTTGATCATATTAAATTTTAAAAGGTTTTTTTTTGCATAAACAAACTCAATGCAACCAGAATTAGAATGAAAGGAGAAAAATGGAAAACTATTTTTATAACCAGTGTCTCTGATAAAGGCCTCATTTCTAAAATATATAAAGAACTGAGTCAAACCTGCAAGAATACAAGTCATTCCCTCATTGATAAATAGTCAAAGGCTATGAACAGGCAATTTTCAGATGAAGAAATTAAAGCTATCTATAGTCATGCGAAAAAAAATGCTCTAAATCCCTGTTGATTAGAGAAATGCAAGTTAAAACAACTTTGAGGTATTGCCTCAAACTTATCCAATTGACTAATGAACAAGAAAAAGGAAAATGATAAATGCTGAAGAAGAATTCAGAAAATTGGGAAACTAATACATGGTTGATAGAGTTGTAAACTGATCTAACCATTCTGGAGAACAATTTGGAACTGTGCCCAAAGGACTGAAATATTGTGCATAACTTTTAATCCAGCAATACCACTGCTAGGAATATATCTCAAAGACATAGTAAATAAAGTAAAAGGATCCGCAAGTACAAAAATATTTATAGCAGCTCATTTTGTGGTGTCCAAGAATTGGAAATTGAGAGGATGCCCATCAATTGATGGAAGACTGAACAAGTTGTGGTATATGAATGTAATGGAATACTGTTGTGTTATAAGAAATGATAACCAGGAAGATTTCAGAAACACTTAAGACTTACATTAACTGATGCTGAGTGAAGTGAGCAGAACCAGAAGAGCAATGGACCCAATAACAGCAATATTATGCAATGATCCAACTATGACAGACTTAGCTCTTCACAACAAAAAACTGATCCAAGACAGTTACAAAAGACTCATGATTGAAAATGCTATCCACATGCAGCAAAAGAACTATGGAGTATGAATGCAGATTAAGGAATATTACTTTCACATTTTGTTCCTCCTCATGGTTTTTCCCTTTTGTTCTGATTCTTTCACAACACAACAAATGTGGAAATTGTGTAACGTAACTTTACATGTATAACCTATATCAGGTTTCTTGCTGTCTTGACAAAAACAAGGAGGGAGAAAAATGTGAAACTCAAAATCTTACAAAAATTAATGTTGAGAATTGGAAAAAATAAAATGCTATTAAGCAAAAGAAAGAAAGAAAGAAGTCTGGTTTATTTTATCTGTGGGATAAAATAGTTTTCATTGTTCTACACATCACATTGTGCACAATTTATCTAGAGACAGATTGAACTATTTGCCCAACTACTTAGTAGACATATTTAGACTGGCAAAGATGTTAATTTGCCTTCTATATCATCATAGTTTATAAAGAGATTCCCCATTGATACCAACCCTTTTGAGTCTCCTCTTCTTATAAAGATATGTATAAAGATATATAGATATAGATACAGATATAGATAGAGTAGAAGAAACTAGAATTATGAAATTTGTTTCTACAACATAAAATTCTACTGCACATGCCCAGGAACAGCCTAGCATATATTTTACTGCTCACATTTGAACAATCCAATAAGAAACTGACAAAGACTTGCTTGGCAAAAGTAACAAAAATAATTGTTTCCTTTTCTTGTGAAGAGGCTTAATGTTTACAGTAACTACAAAATGTTCTCCTGTGAGAATGATTCATATCCTACATAAGCTAGGCCTTTCTTCATACAGTTACAAAGGATATGAATCAGGCTGATTATTCTTACTGTCACTGTCTATTCTTGCAGTGAGGATAAAGACAAGGGAGGGGAAAATTGGGATATTACCACAAGTTTTACTTGGAAGAAAGTTTTTTGGAAGTACCTGATTGTTTTAAGACTTAGAAAATTACCCTATTATATTACCATTTGTCTGAACTTTGGGGATTAAGTTAACTTATACTAGTTGAAACCAGATGCAAATTTGAAAGTCAGTATGTTCAGAAAAAAAAAATCACAAAATTAATTTGGTAGAAAGTACCAGGCAGGCTTATTTCTAAAAAGGATTTAACAATATGGTTACCAATTTATCACTAGAGTCAGAAACTTCCCTAAATCATTATGCCCACTCACTTCATAAAATCTACTAAGCTTTGCTACCCCTTGGAAGGAAAGAGGAAGTTCCTAGTAGAGATGTGCAATGTTTATTTTTTCATAACTAAGAGGTTGTGAGGCCTCCTGTTAGTGGTGAGAAGAAAGCCACTTGTTGGGGGAAAAAACTCTATTTCTAGTGAGAAAGAAAGTGTGAAACCAAGAATTTAGATGACTTGTTTTTATAAATGTAAGACACCTTAAAAAAAAAAGCCTAAAATTAATGTTATATATACCTAGTCCTTTTGCAAATCATAGCACTATGTTTTTTTTTTTAATTATTTTGGCTTCATTTCCAGAAGTGAATCCTAGAATTTAAACAGTTTGTTTTAAGATTTGATTCCTTATCAAGAGTTCACTATTCCAATGCAATCATCGGTCTGGTACACAACAATTATTGTGTATGTTCTTTTTTAAAGTAATACTTTTACATTGTATATTCAGTCAACTTACAGGTTAAAAATAATTTATTAAGCACTTACTATGTGCCAAGTATTATGTTAAGTGCTGGTAAAGCCAAAAAAAAGACAAAAGAGTCTCTGACCTTGAGGAGTTTATTTTCTAATGGGGGCAGAGTTGTTGTATAAATAAGTGTGTGTGTGTGTGTGTGTGTGTGTCATATATGTGTGTATATGTAGATAGATAGATAGATAGATAGATAGATAGATAGATAGATAGATAGATAGATGGATAGATAGATAGATAGATGCATGGATAGATAGGTATAAGAGTAGATGGAATATTATTCTGGGAAGGGAAGGCCCTAGTATCTGGGGAAGTTAGGAAAGGCCTTCTATGGAAGGTAGAATCTGAGCTACATCTTGAAAGAAACTAGGGAAACTGAAGTCACTGAATAATTTTAGTTCATTTAGTCCTTTTTTGTGGTCTTTATTCATGGTCACAGATATTTACTTGAAAATATCCATTTGCTCTATGAGGATGCTCTCTCCACTAATGCATCAGTACAGGGTTTGGTGGGTTGCTGTATCTATTCTCTTTATGACAGGTTTCTCTCAACTTATCTAGACTAGACTTCAGATATTAGATTATTCATATCAGCCTATAATTTAAAAAGTCCTTTCAAAGCTTAGCAGTCTCTTGAAAGACTACTCTTCTCTGTCAGAGCCTTTAAGACCACACTTTGAAAAAGCACTGAAGCATGACATTAAAAGGGGATGACATACTTCTACGTGGGATGCGCTTAGCTTGGAAGAAAGTGGGGATGTAGGTACCAAATATAGCCTTGCTCCAGAAGTAAGGCTAGGAGTATTAAACATTTTATAGGGCTTTTGAGGTTTACAAGGCACTTTACCTATATCATCTCATCTAATATAGTAGAATAATTAATACATGAAATAATTGATGCATCTATGAATTAAAAGAGTCCCAAGGTTGCCTTAGGGCTGTGAGGGATATTAAAGGCTCATTGGGTAGATGAGGGAGTGGAGACTTTCCCATAGCCAGTGACAGAACCCATGTCCTCCAACTCCAAATCTAGTGACCTTTCCACTCTTCCAAGTCATGTGAGAATTCTATAATATTGATCTTTATAGCTAAAACACAGAAAAACCCTGACAATGTAGCTATGATATAATGTATGCTAACAGTATCAACACCTTTCAGGATGCATATTTTATATCAAAATGTGAGACAATGGCAATTATCTGCTGAATTAACTAAGAAAACACTTAGATATTTTGCCTCCAATTTTCCAGCCATGTCCCTTTGAGAAAGAGCAACAAATATCAGCCTTTGTGATGACACTGAAGTCACTGCTACAGCCTCTGTTCCTTTTTTCTTTCCAGATAGTGTCCATTGCCTGATCTACTGCTCCATTGCAGAACATAGCCTGACTGCCCTAAATAGCATCATCTGACACTGATCTGCTCTTTACTGAGGAATTCAGCATCCAGAAATCCCTGTGGTCAGTCTGATTACATATCAGATCACAATCCTGTTCCCTTAATCTTACTCTGCTTTCATCAGTAAACAGGATGTTGCACCCAGGAGCATGGTTTATGGTTTATATCTATTTAAACTGTCATAAACACATATTTTTTATAGCTGAGACTGGAGCTAGGGTTCAGTGTCCCTCATAGCCCCCAGACAGAACAACAATAAAATGAGCCTCGAGCAATTCTCTGAGACTTATCTTATCTACATGGCTACTGAATGATATTAAAATATATTACCAACATTTCATTCACCCCTTTAAAGTTGTCCAGTTGTTTATAGTATCTAAATGTGCATTTTGCCCCTTTTGATAGTTTTTCTAAAACTCTTTGTGATGTTTTTTTAAAAAATTTTAGGGTTTCTTCTGAAGTTAGTGTGTACTAATTAAATGCTATAGTTAGTATTCAATTCCCTTAAAGCTGTTGGAATCACATTCATTCATTCAACAAATATCTATTGGATATTAAATGAGTACAAGGAACTGGACTTGACCTTTGCCCTGCTAGGATCTGCACTTTCCTCTTACTTCCTAAACTTGACCTCTTTGCATTACACTTGCTAGATTCTTTCAACTTGGGTAAATTCTTGCCTCAAGCTGCCCCTAATCTGCCCTGACCTATTGTTGTCCAGGTTGTCATGTAGCAATGTTTATGCCATTTTTAGGTTAATGAAATGAGGATTTTGAAGATATTTAGCATAGTCAGTCAATAAACATTTATTAAGCACCTGCTGCATGTTAGATGCTCTTTTATGATTTCATTGTTGATGAGGAGACACTCTCTCCAAATATAAATTGCCACCTTCTTTGCAACTTAACAGTGTTAGAAATTTGCCTAGATCGCTGAGAGAAAAAGGGCACAGCCCTGAGTCCTACAGCTAGTATGTTTCAGAGCTAGAACTTTAAGACATCTGCCTGGCTTGAAGGTCAATGCTCTATTTACCATGCACTCTAATCATAATAGTAATTATCATAATAGATAACATTTATAAAATGATTACTGTATGTCAGTCACTGTTCTAAATGCATTATTATTATTATCTTGTTTGCAGTTTCCATTCCTATGAAGCAAACAGAAATTAAGTGATTGGCCCAGGGTCCCAGCTATTAACTGTCTGAGGTCAAATTTGAACTCAGATCTTCCTGACTCCAGGACTAGCACTCCATCCACTGCAATACCTAAGTTAAGTGTATATATAAATATGGAGTATATATACTATTTAATATAATAGTGAAAGAAAATTATCCTGGCATTCTGTCCCTATTTTGTAGTTTAAACAGTCAAGGTATTTTTTATCAAGAACATACAAATTGGTTGTGATTTGGGTTTCCTAAACAGTAGTTAGGTGGCACAGTGGGCAGAACACTGGGCCTGGAGTCAGGAAAACCTGAGTTCAAATCTGGCGTCAGACATTTACTGGCTGTGTGACCCTGGGCAAGTCACTTATGCTCTGTTTCCCTCATTCCTCATCTGTAAAATCAGCTGGAGAAGTTAACAGCAAACCATTTTGTCATATTTGCCAAAGAAAACCCCAAAAGGGATCACAAAAAGTCAGACAAAACTGAAAACTAAACAACAACAACTTATTTTTCCCAAAGTATATAGTTACTGTATAATGAAACTGAATTTATCTCCTTTTATAGAAAAGATGATATTGATACCTGGGTTGAGATTTCAGATGGATGCCTCAGGTAACCTATTTCTTTGATGCATGATTCAGTTAAAAAAAAAAAAAAGCTTTAGACTTGGGGGTGGGAGACCAGGGTTTGAATATTGGCTCAATGAGTTTGGGTAAGTCCCTTCACTATTATTCACCACATATGGTCATTGTGAAAAATAAATGAGATAATATATTTGAAAAGCACCACAAACCTTAAAGCCTTCTATAAATGTAAGCCATTATTAAATGACATAGAACAAAACTGCTAGGAAGTTTCTTTTTGTGCTTTTTTTTTTTTACATGTCCTATTTCTTTAGACATGTTCTTTTTATTGTCAAAACAAATCCACTGAAGTATATCTTAAGACATTTTTAATAATACAGCAAATTTCTTTAAATACAAAAAATGATTTTTAAAATGATTCAATTTTATTATTATTATATGTATTCTACAAGAGCATGGTTTGGCTCTTCAGTATCCTGCAAACAGCATTTTCTTTGTTTCTTTCTTTCTTTCTTTCTTTCTTTCCCTTTCTTCCTTCCTACCTTCCTTTCTTCCTTCTTTCCTTCCTTCCTTCCTTCTTTTTTTTGCTTTTTGGAGGGTGGAAGGCTGGGTAATTGGGGTTAAGTGACTTGACCAAGGTCACACAGCTAGTAAGTGTATCAAGTGTCTGAGGCCAGATTTGAACTCAGGTCCTCCTGACTCCAAGGCCAGTGCTCTATTCACTGCACCACCTCGCTGCTCCAGAGACAGCATTTTCTATCAAAAATTTACTCTGACCACATTTTGCCACAATGTGGTGACTCAAATTGAGACACGCTCATACCAAGCAGCATTTTGTGTGCTTTATGTTCCTTTGAATGGCATTTAAAGAGCTTATACTCTTTATATGAGAAGTTGAATCCAATTATACCTCTTCTTCACCTTTACATCTACTAGATTTTAGAACTTAGAACATTGCTTTGCTCTGTGCATAAGGTGGTTTAATAGTTTGTCTTTACTTGTATTAGAAAAACAAGAAAGGCTGGCTAATACTTAAACCGTTCTCGTTGAAAATACATGAATATTTCAATAGAATGTCACGTGGAATTTTATCTCTAGTATGCATACGTATCTAATTTGACTAACTTATATGGACTTGACCTTTTTTTTCAATGGTAAAATACAGATCCCTGAATTTCCTACCTATAGTCAGTTTTTGTTTTAACTCAACACTAAAGCTTCAGTGGGCTATGGTGTCATTTTAATAGTTCATTTTCTGGGAGTTCTTCATTCCCTCTTAATAGGCCATAGTGATTAGACTGGAATCATTTCTATGAACAGAGAAAGTTTATGAGTCTTAAAATTAACTTAGATAAATAATTCTGATTTTCATGTTTTCCTTTAGGAATCAGATTCTTTTTCTTCTGCCTCTTCCTCTTCTCGAGCATTGTTTCTTGTGCTTAGCAATAGTTTGATTGATGGAAGTTTCAATGTCTACCTGCACCAAGATATTTTCTGGTTCCTCTGTTAGAGGTGAAGAATGACTCATCCCTCCCCCTTCTCTGGAGCTAATAATTGACTGAAGGGCAAGTTTGTCAACCATTATTTTGTTTGTTTGTTCTGGCATCCCCAACTTTCCACATTCTGCTTGGAGCTTAGCACATGTTGGATAAATGCTTGTCGAAGGGAAATTTGCCCAAGGTAGCAAGAGCGAAATTCCAGTGTTCCCTGATTTTACCCCTGGGCAACCAGAAGGTTTAGGGTTAACAGTCCTTCAAGATGATCTTTTTAGGGTGATGGGAGGAAGGAAGGAAGGAAGGAAGAAAGGAAGGAAGGAAGGAAGGAAGGAAGGAAGGAAGGAAGGAAGGAAAGAAG
>CM053592.1:53013843-53057916 GCA_028646515.1 Pseudochirops corinnae
AAATTTTTTATGATTTCCCTTTTCTGTTTACCTTTTTATGCTTCTCTTGAGTCTTACATTTGAAAGTCAAATTTTCTATTCTGCTCTGGTTTTTTCATCAAGACAAGTCTTCTGTCTCATTGAATGTCCATCTACCCCTCTCTCCTCCCAAAGGATTATACTCAGTTTTGCTGGACTGTTGATAATTGGTTGTAATCCTAGTTCCTTTGCCCACCAGAATAATGTATTCCAAACCTTCTGATCTTTTAATATAGAAGCTCCTAAATCTATCCTGACTGTGGCTACATGATACCTGAATTGTTTCTTTCTAATTGCTTGTGATATTTTCTCCTTAACCTGGGAACTCTGGAATTTGGCATTTTTTCATTTTAGGAGTTTTCATTTTGGGATGTCTTTCAGGAGGTGATCAGTAGGTTCTTTCAATTCCTATTTTACCCTCTGGTTCTAGAATATCAGAGCAATTTCCCCTGATAATTACTTGAAAGATAATGTTTAGGCTCTTTTTTCGATCATGGCTTTCAGCTAATCCAAAACTATCTCTCTTGGATCCATTTTCCAGGTCAATTGTTTTTTCAGTGAGGTAATTCACATTATCTCCTATTTTTTCATTCTTTTGGCTTTGTTTTATTGTTTCTTAATTTCTCATAAATTCATTAGCATCCATTTGCTCAATTCTAATTTTTAAGGAATTATTTTCTTCAGTGAATTTTTTGCCTTTTTTTCCATTTGCCCAATTCTGCTTTTTAAGGCATTCTTCTCCTCATTGACTTTTTGGATCTCTTTTACCATTTTAACTAGTCTGTTTTTTAAGATGCTATTTTCTTCGGTATTTTTGGGGGGTGGTCTCCTTTACCAAGATATTGACTCTTTTCTCATGATTTCCTTGCATCACTCCCATTTCTCTTCCCCAGTTTTCCTCTATCTCTCTTACTTCATTTTCAAAATACCTCTTGAGTTCTTCCATGACCTGAGACAAATTCACATTTTTGGAGGCTTTGGACATAGGAACTTTGACTTTGTTATCTTCTTCTGAGTGTGTATTTTGATCTTCCTTGTCACCATACTAGCTTTCTATGGTCAGAATTTATTTCTGGTGTTTGCTTACTTTCCCAGTCTATTGCTTGAATTTTTATTCTTTGTTAAAGTAGGGCTCTGCTTCCAGGGTGGAGGGCTCACTGTCCCAAGTTTTATGGGTTTTGTGCAGCTGTTTCCAGAGATATTTCTAGGGACTTGTAAGTTTTCAGTTCTTTCAAGTGATCACAAGCACTCTTTCTGTCCTGAAACTGTGAGGAGTGACCCTGCTGTACTGCAACTGCAAGCTCTGGTGTGCTAGTACCCCTTCTTGCCCTGGGACTACTACTCAGAACTGTAACCTGAATCTGAGTATAGACAAAACAATGAAGTCCTGCTTCATTGCTAGAAAATATACCCCTGCAATCTACTTCTGACCAGTTTTTCAACCCCCTTACCATCTGTCATCTGAGAACTCTGCCTCTGCTAATTCAGTGTCTCCCAAGGTCAGCTCCAGGTTTGCTGGTTCCTGGTCTGTGCTAACATAGCCTGTGCTGTACTGTACTCCTCTCTCACTTTGGTGAAACCAACCTTTCACCTTCTAAGTTGTCTTTATCTAGAAAATTGTTTCACTCTGTCTTTTTGTGGGTTCTTCCACTCTACAATTTGTTTAGAGTCATTTTTAAAGGTATTTGGAGCAGTTTGGGGGAGATCTCAGGCAAGTCTCTGCTTTTACTCCACTATCTTGGCTCTACCTCCCCCAATTTGGTTTTTTAAGGTGTTATCTTCTTTATTAGTTTTTGAGCCTCTCTAAATAAGCTGTTGAATATCTTTTCATAATGTTCTTGTGTCATTCTCAATTTTTTTCCAAACTTTTCCCCTACCTTTCTTATTTTATTTTTAAATTTATTTTTGAGCTCTTCTAAGCAATCTTGTGGGATTGTGTCTGATTAACTTTTTTTTTCCTTTGAGATTTTGCTAGTAACTCTTTTGACACTGTTGTCTTCTTTCAAGTTTGTGTCTTGATCTTCCCTGTCATCATATTAGATTTTTATTATAAGGTTCTTTTTGTGTGTGTTTTTCACTCATCTAGCCTATTTCTTGACTTTTGACTTTATGTTAAAGTTGAGTTCTGTTTCAGGGGTGAAACAAAGACTGCCCCAAGTTTCAGGGTTTTATGCTGCTATTTTCAGAGCTTGTTCTGGGGCTCTGTGAGTTTTTGGTGCTTCTAAGGTGGTGCTGTTCTTCTGGCCTTTGCTCTGGTCTTTACATAGAATGTAGCCTTGTTCCTATATAGCTGTAACTGTTAGCACTTCCCTTGGTCTTGGAATGTGAACAGGTCTCCTCCTTTCCTGCAGCTGCAAAATGTGACTTGGGCCCCTGCTCTCCTGTGGCCTCAGGTACTGGTGCTCCTTCCTGCCTTGGAGTTAAGACAAGGACCCCTAATCCCTTTTGAGTGACTATAAGCACTGCTCTTTGCCCTGTAACTGTGAACAGAGCTCTTATTCCACTGTGACGATACATGCTAGTGCTCTTCCTTTTCCTAGAACTGCAACCGAGAATTATGTATGGGCATCATAGTCCTACATGCAGTATTGGCAACAGTCTCTTGTAATTTCTGATCATTTGTCCAACACTCTTACTATCTGTGGGCCAAGTGCTCCCCAAAACTGCTGCTACTGCTGATGTGGCTATCTCCAAGGCCTACTGTTATTGCTGCAGTGGTCTGCCAGGCCAACCACCACCCTGGTGTTACAGACCTCTCCTATTGGAGTTGTTTTCTACTGAAAAAAGTGACTCACCTTGACCTTTTAGATTTTAAAGTTGTTTTGAGAATTCAATTTGCAGCGCTATTTTAAAGTTTTTTTGAGAAAGCTGAGACAAACCCAGGAACTATATGAACAAAATTATGAAAAACTTTTATACAAATAACGTCATATTAAAATAATTGGAGAAATATTAGTTGTTCATGGGTGGGTAGTGCCAATATAATAAAAATGACAGTTCTACCTAATCTACTTATTCAATGCCATTCCAATTAAATTACCAAAAAATATTTTGTTCAGCTACCAAAAAAAAAATAACAAAATTCATTTGGAAGAATAAAAAGTCAAGAAAAACATAGGAATTTGTGAAAAATGTAAAGGAAGAAGGTTTAATAGTACCCAATCTTAAACTATATTCTAAGACAGTAATTATCAAAACTGTCTGGTACTGCCTAAGAAATAGAAAGGTATATCAGTGGAAGAGAATAGTCATACAATATACAGTAGTAAGTGATTAGATTAATCTTGTGTTTGACAAAGTAAAGATTTAAGCTTTGGTCAAAAGTATACACTATTTCTTCATAAATTGCTGGGAAAACTAGAAAGCAGACTGGCAAAAATTGGGTAGAGATCATATCTTATACAATTTACCAAGATAAGGTCAAAATGAATACATGACTTAGACATAAATGGAGATATCATAAGAAAAACATGAAACACATTACTTTCAGACATATGGGTAGGAGAAGAAATTAGGAATAAATGAGAGAATATTGTGAGAGGTAAAATGGATAATTTTGTTTATGTTAAATTTATAAGTTTTGTCTGGATCTTTTTAATAATATCTTGATTTCTCATAAAGTCATTAGCTTCCATTTGCTCCAATCTAATTCTCAAGGAATTATTCTCTTCAGTGAGCTTTTGAAATTCTTTTTTACATCTGGCAAATGCAACTTTTTAAGGCATTCTTCTCCTCATTGGCTTTTTGGGCCTCTTTTGCCATTAGAGTTAATCTATTTTTTAAGGTGTTATTTTTTTTCAGTCAGGTTGTTGACTCTCTTTTCATGATTTTTTTGCATCATTCTCATTTCTCTTCCCAATTTTTCCTCCACTTCTCTTACTTGATTTTCAAAATCCTTTTTAAGCTCCTCCATAGCCTGTAACCAGTTCATATTTTTCTTGGAAGCTTTTGGTTCAGGAATTCTGACTATGTTGTCTTCCTCCTGTTCCATGATTTGATCCTTTCTGTCCCTAAAAAAGGAATCTAAGGTTTATTGCTGTGCTTGCTTTGCTTCCTTCATTTGCTCATGTTGCCACTCAATTATTTTACTTTTGAACTCTTTGCCACAGTAGAATTCTGTTTCCAGAAAGGAGAGCTTTGTCCCAAATTGCTGGGGTTTTTGCAGTTGCCAGAATTGGGTGCCCTCTCTGCTGTCCCCACAAGCTCTGGCCCACTTGTCACACACCTCATGACCACCACCCAAGATAGGGATCCAGATCTAGGCAGGTTAAAGCAAGAGTGAATACCCTCTGAATGGTAGCTTGGTCTCTCTATTCCATTAACATTACAGTTGGTCATCCTGCCACTCTGGGATCTAAGGCCTGAGGGAAGAACTCAAATACTCCCATTCAATTACACAATTCTACTTATTCATTGACAGATTCATTGTCTATGCTAATCAAACACTGAACCAAGGAACATCTCAGTAACTACTATGGATCAGTCACTGAGGATATAAAAAAGTGAAAGTCCTTGCCCTTACAACATTCTATTAGGAGAGACAATATCTATACACTATAGGTAAATGCAAAATAAATATAAAATAAACCTAAGGCAGTTAGGGAAGGAAAGCACTGAGAAGTGGAGAATGTGAGAAAGATTTCCTTTTAGAAAGTGGTACCTGAACTGAATCTAGAAAGAAGTAATATATTCTATCAAGTCAGAGAGAGGAAGTAATTCATTACAGGTGTAGAAGATGACCAGTGCAAATGCAGGGAGATGAGAAATTGAGCATCATGTGTGTACTCTAGAGACAAGTTAGACTGGACTCTGCAAGAAGGAGAAAAAATGCAGAATAATTAGCTGGTTTAATCAGGTGACCAGGAAATTGAATGGGGAAAAAATGGTCAAGACAGTTATTTGCATAATATGACCTCCCACTCCTTCCAAATTTAAGACACTTATTTGAATGAATTTTTATTTCCATTTTTCAGTGGTCTAATCAGGCCTTGGAATTTGACACACTCTGTCATTCTTTGGATACAATTTTGCTTCAATGATTTTGAAAGGAATAAAAGAAAGAAAAGAACAAACACTTCTAAAAATAAGAGCTAATTTTTAACTTTTCAGTTTTGAGGGCAGTATCAGAATGTCCTGTTCCATGTATAAAGCTGAGAAAGAAAGGAACTATTTTGTGATGACCTTTTGGCTGGAGGTGAGGCCTTGCAAATTGTTTCTGGTACAAAACCATCTCAGCAGGCTATGGTGAGAATTCTTTGCAAAGTAGGGGGAGGATGTTGTTGATGTCTGAAATTCTTGCTTCCCAAAGGGAAGGGACAGATTATGGAAGTATATTCATTCAAAGGAAGAAAAAGAAAAGGAAAACAGAAAGAACTAGGCATATATGAGAATGAAATGGTGTAATAAAGAGATTTTCAAGTTCAAATGATCATCATTTGCTTCTTGGATGATTCAGAAGAACAAAATTATTTTTTTTGCTTTTGAAAGGTAGGGGTTCAGAGATGTATTTTACATATAAATACTTTAAAGCAGATTGTGTTCATTATCATGTTGCTTCATGCTATGAGAGCTGGGCACCAGAGTGATTTTGGAGTCAGGCTATCCCCAACTACATCCCACCTATTCTCATTAATCTAGGGCTAAGCAAGTATGAGTCTCCCAGTAGGACCAAGCATTGTACTTGGGAACAACTGACAAGTCTGACAGAGACAGTATATTATTAATGCTTCATTAAGAACATAGGAGTAGTATTAAGTGAATGAAAGAGGCAGGAGAGATTGGCAGCAGTTTCTGAAGCAATGCCCAAGGATTTGGCCTCCTGATATCTGATTTTAGAGAATTTAATTTTGACTCACAAAGGCTACTCCATGGGGTTGAACTTTGTGGTATATGTTCCATAAAAGAACAAATTATACCTACGATTCTTTGGCACATCTAGATGTTTCCCCTTTTCTAAATGTAAAAGGCAAAATCAAATAGGCCATGTTTTCTTTGAGATTGCATACAATTATAAGAAGGCTAGCAACCTTTGTCAGAGGCAAAATAAGCTTTAATGTGACATTCAAAGACTTCTTTACAAAAAAAAGAGTCTAATTTTAAGTTATTTAATTCGAGATCACCACCCCCTTTTATCCAATAAATTATCAAGTTGTTGTTTTTATAATTTTTTCCCCCAAACACTACTCAAACATATCTGCATAGTATTAGAGGAATCTAGATAGTATAATTTCCAGAGTGTTGGATGTGGAGTCAGAATAGCCCTGTTTTCAAATCCTGTCTTATACACTTACTAGCTGTGTGTCCATGAAAAGTCACTTACACCTACTTTAAAGGGTTGTTGTGAGGATAAAATCATATATATAAAGTGTTTTACAAAACTCTATAAGTGTTTGTGATTATTATCATTCCCTTCTCTTAAATCACAATTCTAACCATAGTTTAGCACACCACACCTTTTATCAGAAATACTATTGCGTTTTTCTTTTAGTTGAACTTTTGGTTTTCATTCTCTTCTCTCTAGCCTCCATCCCACTACTGAATTAACATTCCTAAAGTGCAGGTCTGACCATGCCACTCACCTAAGGAAGAATCTTTAATGGTTTCCTTTAGTCCATAGGAGAATATACAAACTCTGATGTTCGACACTTAAAGTTCTTTACAATCTGGTTCTAGTTTATCTTTCCAAATTGATTTAACATAATCTACCACCTCCACCAATAAACTATGTCCCAGCCAAACTAGATAATTTTCTGTTCTCCATAAATAATATTACATCTCAAATATTCATTTGGTTCATTAGTTCCTCCCCCTGCTTGGGGTGCCCTCTCACCTCATCTTCCTCTCTTGAAATCCCTAGTTTTCTTTGAAGTCTAGCTCAGATGTCATCTCAAGAGACCTTCTCTAATCATTATAGTTGTTACCTCTGGTCTCTCTCTGCTCCTCTCAAAATGTTCTGTTTTTAGTCATTGAATGACTCACTTGGGTAGGCAATCCTATGCTCACATATTCAGATGCTCTGATGGTTGAAGCACCAAATAAAGGCTGTGCTTCTGTATTTTTCTCAAAGAATCAATGACTTTATATTTCTCAGCTTTGGTTGTCTCTATGCCAAGGGCTATGCAGACTTGTGCATCATCTCAACTAGAATTTAGCTAAGAGTACCCAGCTACTGGTGAAAACCCTCCTTTTTTTCAACTTACTATATTGCATGGATGTGAATTAATGGAGTCTTCTACATAAAGTTTACAAACATACTTAAATGACATATGCAGGGTTTTTTTTTTCCTCTGAAGATAGACTCAATAAGCAAATGTTTAATAATGAGTAAAATGGAAAATAAATAATAATCTAAAAATCTACTAGGAGGGGCCCTAAAACTGTTACTATCATAATCCCTATAAGCTACCCAGTTATAAAATCAAATAGGAAATGCAAAGTTTGAGTTTATTGATTTCCCCATGATTATGCCAACTGTGAATAATGAAAAGAGCATAATCAACCATTTTCCCAAGATGCTCAATTCATACCTCTGGTAGAACTGGTTATCAAAAACAGAAATTTTAGAGCATGAGTTCTTAACCCCATCCCCATCCCACTCCTGTGCATGGTTTGTTTGTTTTTTGTTTATTTGTTTATTTTGATTTCGATTTTTTTTGTCATGGATTCTTTAGGCAGTCTGGTGAAGCTTATGAAGGCTTTTTAAAGAATATTATTTTTTTAAACGCATGACATAAAATACATAGGATTAAAAGGAAACTAAATATAATGAAACAGTTCTAAAAAATAAATTCATAGACTCCAGTTTATTAGCCTGTATTCTAAAGGAACTAGGATTTGTGACATGGATAGTGGGTTAAGAGATGAGCAGATTCAACATCTTACCTTGACCTGGAGCATGGCATTTTGTCCTATCTTGACACTGGTAAAGACTGCCAAACTCCAAATACAGATAACCTATCACAGAGGATGATGAGTGTATTCAGCAGCCACCCTCAACAAGAGGAGATGACTGATACTGCTATTTCTAGTCCCTTTGTCTTCTTCCCACCTTTACCTGTTGACTATGAGCAAAACACTCTTAGATTACAACCACATCACATCTCTTCTCCCATCTCACTCTCCCAAGTCAAAGTCCCTGCTGGTGGGGGTGGGAATGAAGAGAGAATCTGCGGCTACAGAGAGATATTACATATTTACTTTGCATGTATCTTGTATTTTTTAAAATCTCTGTATATGTTGTTCTCTTACAGCAAAAGATGAGTTCTTTGAAGACAAGGAACATTTCTGTGTGTGTGTGTGTGTGTGTGTGTGTGTGTGTGTGTGTGTTCAGCATCTAGTTAGCACAGGACATTAAATTAGTATTTCCTACTAATTTCAGGCTTGAATTTATTGGTGACTAAATTTTAAAAGTAAATGTTTTATTCATTATTTCTAAATTAACTTAGTAGATGGATTATTTTTTAAATATTAAAATGCCAAAACATTCTCATAAGGTTTAAAGGTTGCCCCTTAACTATAGGAAGCTGTCAATCTCATTTAAGCTGACAGATGTGCTTTTACAGCTGGAGCCATACTGAAGATCTTTAAGTGTGGACTCTTGGGAGGAAAATGATGCATTAACACAGCAGTCACCTTCATCAAGTTACTTTCTTGGATAGACAGAAGTGAAACAGTTGTTTTCATAACAAACCTCCAAGAATTTACTCGAGCCATTAAAACAATCCTTATTTTATTAGTGACAAAGCAAGACAAACTTCTTTAGTAACTAGTCTGATATTATTTAGAATTGTTGAGTTGCTTATTTGATAGTCGTTTGAAATCTGTCAACTAATACTTACAAATTCAATTTATAGCATAGGGTGGTTTAATACATAAACTACCAAACTAAAGATAAAATTATTCATCAAACCTGAGTGGGATAATTTGTTCCTATTTGTTTGTTTAATTTTTGCATTGTTGTCTGTATTGAAAATGTCTAAAAGAAAATGTGAAGTCAACAAAATTTGAGAGTATCACATTACATACATTTGGGTGAACTATATACATGATCTGGAATGTGTCTCATAATAATGCAGAATATTGCTTGCAATTTTTCGGACCATGTAGAATGGGGGATTTGTAGTATCAAGTTGCTCTAGTAAACACTGTCATTATTATAATATGTTTACATATATATATACAAGTAGGTATATTCACATATATGTAGGTATGTATATGCATATGTACATATTCCTATAGGTAGTATATGCATACATGTATGTATATGTTAATACGTATGTGTGTGTATATATGTATGTATATATTAATTTTAGGATCAGTTTTCTAAAAATTTGGAGACATTTTTTTAAAAGGTACAGAAGTGCTACTGTTGTACTCTAAGGCTAGCACTGCTTTCTTCTGAGACAATGCATAGATAATGTCTGAAAGTTTGTTTGGAGTGGAACTGAACCGAAGTCACTTTCCAAGACAACTGTCTGCTGCCTTCTTTGACCCTGAAAGGTTAGAGTTGAGGAATTTCCTGAAGAGTTTCTGTTTGGTCTGACTTTTTTTTTTAACTAAAGCTTCAAGGGAATAGAGAGTGCCAGAGCAAAAGAACGACTTTCACTTGAAATTATTTAAATAAAAACGATATTGGCTTGCCAAAACTCATTAGAATAGGAGGTGAAGGGAAGGAATGGGAACTGTCAATTATCAGTGATTATGAATAAATGAAAGTGTGTGTGTGTGTGTGTGTATATATATATATAAATTTATATCAACTAAGAAATAGATTGTGCTTTTCATTCATTAATTAGATATTTTATCTTAGCAATTGTATTTGTTTTTTTTTAATCACAATGATCGTGGGCAAAGTAGTAAAGATCTGAGAGCACTGGTCTTTAAGAAGCAATGTCTATCTTTCCCCTGTTAACAACCTCATTGTTGTCCAGATTTAAGCAGAATTCAAAGATGTATAAAATAAGCGATTTTAATAACAAATCCTTTCTAAACAATGTTCACAGATAAAAGGGAAGTCAGGCAATATAAAATTCTAAATTATGTCAGTTATGAGAATATATCACATTAATGAAACTCCATGTCTTTAGATTAAAAAAAAATCATTTACAAATTAACCTGACAGGAAATATAAGACTAAATCAGATGACCTTTTGCGATTATAGCATCAAGAAGTTCTGAAGTTGTAATGGTCTTTGGAGTTCATATAGTCAAACCACTTTATTCCACAGAGGAAGAAATTTTAGCTCAGGGATGGGAAATACCCTGCCCATTATGATATATCAGTTAAGTGGCACAGCTAAAATTCAGACATATGTCTACTGAATTCAAGGCAAAATTTTTTTGCTGTGAAACAAAGTTCTCTAACCCTTTTTGAACAATAAACAATTTTTACATATTAATTTTCAACATATTCATACTTATTTATAAATCAAATAATTTTACTACTGTGCTAGTATGTACATGCTTTACAAAGCTTATATAAAAATAGATGTTTAAAATGATCAGATCAAGATAAAAATTTAACCTTAAAGTTGATAGGAAATCACTAGAAATTGTTGAGTAAGAAAGAGCTGTGTTCATACCTGTGCTTTAGGAAAAAGCTGTGAAGAAGATGAATTGGAATGGAAAAAATCTTGAAGCCACAAAACCAACTAGTAACTACTTTTGTAAAGAATCCAGGTGAGAAGTGATGTGGGCCTGAACTAAGGTGGTATATACCTATGTGACTGAAGAGTAGAGGAAGGATGTAAGAAATGTGGTAGAGAGTTGAATGACAAGCTGTGGCGTGACTGGCTATGTGAGAATGAAAGCATGTAATCAAAGATAATACCAAGGTTAAAAGCCTGGTGGCTAAAAGGAGGTTGACACCTTCAATAAAAATAGGGATATATGGAAGAGGGGTCAATTTTCTGTGCTATGTGGTGGAAATAATAAGTTCCATTTGGGATATATTGACTTTGATGTGAAGTTTGAAATATCTAATAGGCAGCTTATGATGTGGAACTGTAGCTCAAAAAAGAGATAAGGACTGAACATATAGATCTGGGAGTTATTGACAGAGATGATGATGAAGTACATGAAAGCTGATAAAGTCATCATGTAGAGGAGAGAGAAAGAGAAAGGAGAGAGATCAGAACTCTCATTCTGGGAGAGAAACCCACATTTGGGAGAGTGATATTGATGATAATCAGCAATGGAAACTAAGAAGGAATTAGACCAGTAGAAAAAGAATCAAAAGATAACAACTTCATAAAAACTCCAAAAGTGAGACTGCTTGACAGTTTAAATGCTCCAGGGAGGTAAAGGAGATGAAGGTTGAGATAAGACTATCAAATCTGTCAGAGAAAGAGAGAAAGAGAAAGACAGAGAGAGAGAGAGAGAGAGAGAGAAGGAGAGAGATCACTAGTTATCTTGACTTTCATTTTGCCACTGGACTTTGATAACTTTGGAGGAGTGAGCCTGACAACTTTGTGCAGCTCTGCCTCATTAAATCCAATTCAAGTACAAGTCAGGACCTCACCCTTGCTATTTCATTGATCTTCTCCAAGAGCAAAGGAATAATAACAACAACAACCCATGAGGTCAGTCTATACAGTGAGAACTTTAGAGACCATTATACTAGAGCCTTCTGCCTTCTTCTAATGTTTCTTTAGGATCATATATTTAGAAACAGCATCTTACTAAGATGACAACACTGCAACCGAGAGAGGTTATGTGACTTCCCAAAGATCACACAGGTAATCAGTGGTGAGCCTGGTATTTGGACTCAGGCCCTCTGATTTCAAATCAAGAACTCTGTCTACTTCATCACTATGATTCTTTAAATAACAAAGTAGGTGGGGTAAGGGGAAACTATCACTTTTTATTGGTAACATCATTTATCCAAGAAAACCATGGAAACTATAGATTTAATTATAGGACTAAATTAAGCTCTTATTTCACACAAAAACATTAACTAATCTAATTGTTGTTTAATTCTACCATTGATGGAGATGATTTATTCACTGAAATGAACTATTTAAACAGGTATTTCCTAGTCTCACATTAACATACTGAAGTTACCAGACTGTGACATTTATGAGACCATGTATATCCTCATATCTTCCTGAATGACATGCACAAGTTTGACTGGTGAGACCATATACCACACTCAGCCATTGAGTGGTACTGTTAGATTCAGAAGGTCTGATGTACTTAGAACAAACAGGTGGTTGTTATCTTAATCACTAAAGTAAAGAAAAAGTCGAGTGGGTTAAATATTAGTATCACTGTGACTTTGGAGAAAAAGTTGTCTAAATTTTTAAAGCAATGCATGCTCAAAATGCATTTTTTTTTGCCCCATATGTTAATTTCTCACTGTGCTAGAATTAGCTTTAAGCTAAACACATATGTACATGTTCTAAACTTGCCTTTTAAATAACACAGGAATTGTTTTTTGAGAAGTGTTTGCAGTAGCTGAAATATAGAAGCAGGATGAAACTATATTCAGAAAATAGTCTTCTGACACTTTGTGCCTAAGGAAGCTTAATTTTCAAGAAGTTTATTACTTTTATTTCTTTTAAAAAAACTTCTCTTTTCAGGGTCCTATTGTTTGTGTGGATAAAAGGAAAAGGATACATAAAGGAAAATATTGTCTGGATCTACTTGAAGCAACTGTTACCAACTTATTTGCACCCTTCAAAGTTAGTTGTTGGCTGATAAAGTACAGCAGAAGGTGTGAAACATATTGCAGTGGGAAAATAATTCTTTACAGTAAATCAGGAATTAGAGGTTTAGAAAACTATTTCAATGTGGCAGGAACAACATTTGAAAGAAATGTGGAAGCAATTTTGCTCTATTTTGAAAAAATAAGGATTACCCAAAAGGCAATGGAGAAGAACATGGCAGTTGTGAGCAGATAGAAATATATTGTACAAGCAAGAAATTGAGAAGTGATATTTAGATTATCATAAAATAAATGTATGAAAGGGAAAAAATGTGTGGATCACATGGTAAAAATAAGGTATAGCAACTTATGTACTCCATTGCTAGTTGTACAATGTAAGGAATACATAAGCATTTTGGTGGGCTCTTCCAGTAAACTTTGGTAATACATTAAGAAGAAATGCATAGGAATAGGAAGACATGGATGAATTGTATTCTGCTTCATGGGAGGGAGGATTCACATTCATGATGTAATGGATACACCCATGTCAAGTTCTGTTTTAATGCTTCATTATAACACAAGGTGATGCCAGGGTCTTATTTTTGTATATTCCATCAAGCTAGAATTCCATACAAGTTCATGTATGAATGGTGTGATGGGATGTATTTCTTTCTTTTATTGATGAATTTAGCTGAATTCAAAGAGACTTATGGCCAGGTTATCTAGAATAAATCTCAAAAAACCATCCTTTTAGCTGTATAAGGGTTGTTCTTGGTGTTGGTGGATAAAATGCCCCCATAAATGAGCACATTGAAGGACTGAAGAAAGGAGAAGCACTGGAATTCAATTAAATGAAAAGGTATATACCATAAAATTAGACAGTAATTGTCTGTAGTTTTGATCTCCTACTTATCCTAGGAAATTGCTCAACTATTTAGAGGTTCTTTAAAATGTTTAGTAGGTATCAGGAGGGAAAGGAGGAAAAAAGGAAATGTTTAGAGGAAAGTTGAAGAAACAAGTTGGATAGAAAATGTTACTCAGCATAGAGACTGAAACTAAAATGAGCTGAGGTGAGGTATGTTTCAGTCAAGATAGTTTTCTATGTAAAAAAGATCCAACAGATAGGTAGATATAATAGATATATAGACAGATAAATATAGATACACACACATACACACATACCGCTGCCACATTTTTGAATTGGCACTTGGTATTATTGAAAATGCCTTAATTTGGCATGATATAAATGTTATGCTTCCAGATTGGGGAAATATTTGATGATAATTGCATAGCAAAGATTCTAGGAAAACCACATGATTAAGAAAACTTGGAGCCCTAAGTTTTGTGTGCTTTTAAAAAGAAAATAGTGAACATTGTTATATGCTATCCTATATCTCTGTTCTGTCAGTCATTACGTTATATTGCTATCTTTCATCAACTTTAAGTAGCAGTGATAGTGAAAACCATATCTGAAAATAAAGATTTCATTTTTCCAAGTCACACATCATAAACATCTATTTTAAACAGTTCCACATATTAAAATGTTTATCCCATTTTAAAATTATATGAAACACTAAAAATGAGCTCTCAACTTAGAATGTTTCAGAAATCTTAGGCTGTGTCTACAAGAGTATGTAAATTATTTGGAAAAAGCAAAAATTGTAATTTTTTTCTTTTTTTTTTTTAGTTGTCAATGGACAGGTTCCACTCTCACTAGACTAACTCAGAGTATTTGATATGAACTAGATGAAACTAGATTGAGCTAGTGTCCCTATATTTAGTTCACTATCAGTTAAAAGTTGTATTTCATGTTATACATGTGTTTAATTGCTTTCTTTTGTTGATATTTTAATTGTGTTGTTTTAGTGAATGGGTATTTTTCTAAGAAATAGACAAAAGCTTAAGTTCTTAAAAACACTTCAAGAACTGTTAGGAATATTGCAGAGGCTGTTGGTGTGGGGAAGTCAAGCATGGCAAACCTTATTCAAAGCCATAATCAGAGATGTGAAGCTCAAATTACTTCAAGAGAGATAACTGTTAAATTTTGAGTGTATGAATTTATACCTTGGAAACTGGCTAACACTACAAAGAAGGGTTTCATTTATCCTTTTACTGATTGTCTAGACTTAATAAATGATAGAGGAAATGCTAATAATGCAGATTGATGTTAAAATTGTGTTAGAATATGTTTTTTTCGGGGAAAGATAACTGTTAAACATTTACCAGCACACCACTACCAGTAATGAAACAGGATCAGGTATATCACATACACTACTCCTGTCCTTTTTTACTTGTTCTGTTTATTTTCAATGAGGCATACCCATTAAGAGTTTTTAAGAACAGATAATATTCTAAGAAAGGGATAAATATTTTAAGTCTTTAAAAGTACCCTTCAGTTATTGTTAGGGATAGGTTGCTACTGTTTAAAACTGACAATGATCCGTGATCTAGTCACCAGTTTCATCCCATCTAGTTTTGAGTCTATCTTTGGAGTCTAATCTACTTTGCACTAATTTCTGTTTTTTTTGTTTCCTAACTTGGGGCATTTGTATATAAATGCCATTTGATGCCATGAAATTTACAATTTACCTTTACCTTGAATTTTGTCTTATGTGAATTTATGAGCATCTGAGACCATTCTTTCCCTTCTCTCTATTGTATCTAAGAGAATATAAATAGGAAGTTTTTCCTCCTCCTCCTTCCTCTCCCTCCATTTATTTTTAGTTTAAAGTCAGTTTGATTAGATTGGATAGACATCTAGCAAATACGTTGCTAGCAATCTGTCATCCCTGTATTGCAAATCACGGTCCAAAACCCAAATCTCACTCTCAAATACAACCTTTTAAACCAACTGTCCATTTTCCAAATCAATTTTTATTTTCTGCATCTCTTCCCTCCAATGGACAACAGTGGAGAAAACACAATCTATGCCCCTATGGTCTTTAGTTTCCTGCTCAAGACTTTGGCAATCATTGACAATACTTTTCATATTCCTTCTGGCAGTATCATTTGTTCTCATGTGAATCATCAGAAGTGGACAGTTGTTATTTGTTTTGAAGTCTTGGGAAGTTCATTGCTATCTCATGGTTACATGCCCAACAATAGACAGCAGATCTTCCTACTGTTGTTATCAGGAAAATACCTGTTTCAGCACCTCCTGAGCAAGCTATCACCAAATACTACTAATCTTAATCATTTTATCCTCAAAACAACAGCACCGTGATGGAGATGTAATGGATTTTTAAATTATTATTATTATTATTTCCACTTCACAGTTAAAGAAATGGAAGTATGAACAGGGGAAATAACTTTTCTAAGGATCATATGAAAGGATATTACTAAGCACTTTGTAGTATGCTAGGCACTGTACTAAGCACTTTACAAATAGTATCTCACGTGATCCTCATAATAACCCTGGAAGATAGGTGGTATTTTTATCCCCATTCTATATTTGGGAGAATAAGCAGACAGCAGTTAAAGAACTCTCCCAGGATCACAAAGCTAGAAAGTAACTGAGGTCAGATTTAAATTCAAGTTTTCCTGACTCAAAAGCCAGTACTGAACTTGGTGTGCTACTTACCTGCCTTCAATGATTGCTGATAATTAGTAATGCCAAAATGGCAACCTAGTTCTTGTGACTGTCATTTTTACTGCCACATTGCTTTTGATTACACCACACAGGTTATTAGCTTTCTGTCATTTTTCCATATGCCTTGTACCTAGGTAGAGCTCAATAAATGTTGAACTGAATGCCTACTTATGGGGCCAAAACTAAGGAAATGAAAGGCCTCTCAGAGTCATTTGTTCCAACCGCTTACAAATGAAGAAAATGAATCTGAGAGAGTTTAGTGAACCACCCATAGTCACACAGATAGTAAATACCAGAAGTGGGATTGCATTTCTCTGTCCTCCAACCCTCTTTCCACTGTATCACTATAGGAGGTGGCAAAGTAAACTGAGAAGAATATTGGCTCTGAAGTCACTCAGATTCCCTTGGTTCAGCTCCCATTTAGGTGAGTGTAACCTTGAGTAAATCATTTAACCTTTCTTATGTCCAGTTTCCTCATTTGTAAAATAATGGAATTGTATCAGATGGCCTCAGAGTGCCTCTTAGACTCTCAATATAGGATTCTATAGATTACAAAAGAAGTTGAAGCTACAGGCTTGAAACATTGGAAATTAAAACCTACTTGGGGACAATGACAAGACTATTTCAGCTTATTATAATCTATATGTATATCAGTCAAAACCAATAGCACATCTATGAACATGATTGAGAGACAGAAGGAAGCTCTTTTCCTCAAATTGAGAAAGCAGTTTTATTCTTTTTCCAAAGGGAGGGAGTTTAAATCTTCACCTCCTTATAATATATATATATATATATATGGTCACTTCCAGTTCTAAAGTTCCAATATGATTGAGTATATTCCAAAAAGGCACATGCATCACATTTACATTATGTTCCCCTAATAATGTCAGAGATGTTTTGTTTTGTTTTGTTTTGTTTTGTTTTGTTTTGTTTTAAGAAAATGACCCTCTGGTTAGTATGTGCCATAGTGAAAGTGATAAAAATATGAAGAAATGAAATAAATTGGCAAAGATGAGAAAATAAAAGAATAGTCAATAGTGAGGGATTGTGAAAAGCTGGGAAAGCATTCTGGAAATTAATTTGAAAGGAGCAAAACAAAATATATGTCCTTTAACCTAGAAATTCCATTTGTATATACATACCCCACAGAAGTCAATGATAAACAAAAATCATCCTCTTTCCTCTTCCTCCCCTCCCCCCATAATATCCAACGAAATGTTGATGGAAGTACTTTTTTGTAATAATAAAGAACTAGAAATAAAGTATAATGGCCATCAATTGAGGAATATATAAGTAAATTGTGATACATGAAGGTAATGGAATATTTATTGTGCTATAAGAAATGATGAAATGTGAGGCATTCAGAGAAGTACAAAAAGAGTTATTGGAACTGATACAAAGTGAAGCAAGTATAACTATACACAAAAAACAGCAACAATTAACAATCAAGTAACATCTTGCAAAATTATGATGCCAAAGAAGAGATATGGAAAGCAGTACCTCTCCCTCAGTTCTTTACAAAGATGGGGGGTCTATTAATGTGGAATATAGCATATAAGATTAGATTTTTTCAATATGTTAAGTTTTTGCTGAATTTTCCTTCTCTTTTTTCTTTATTATTAGGGTTTACTGGTAGGGAAATGGGGAAGAAACAGCTTGGGAAATATCAGTAATATTTTTAAAATATTAATTAAATATATATTTTAAAAATAAAGAAATATATACAACTGATTATTTAGAATTGACCTTGCAAGTAGGTGACTACTACTTAACATGAATCCAGGAATATCAACAACATCTCTCTACCCTTAAAAGTACCTCTCTTATCTGCTTTATGATGCATGAAAATCCTTTTGCAAGGTTTTATTCTGTAATTAAGCATAAAGCTTAAATGCAAATAGCAGAGGGGAGAGATCACCTCTCTATTTAAACTAATTCACACTGAGATACCAATAAATATGTGATATAGTATCCTTTCCAGAGAATTTATTTTGACAGAGGAGAAAAGAATGAGGGCTGTGAACACCCTAAGTGAAATGGAACTAAAGATATGTGAGGGGTACAGAATGGTGAGGCTGAGACAAGGCATGTTAAATCTGATCATCTTCAGAATTTTTTTCAATAACTAGATCTATACATTCTCTGGAAAGAATGATGGATTTGAATTTAGATAATCTGGGTTTGAAGGTTACATGTGCCATTTATTAGCTGGGTGACCATGGGCAAGTCAGTTAACTTCTTATGACTTTAGGTTCTTCATCTGTAAGTGGAGGAAGTTGAACTAGATGGCCTCACTTTACTTTTTCAACTTTAACTTATGATCCTATATTATTTAGAATATAGGTTATTTATAGATGTCAACTCCTTTCTCCAAGTACTAAATTGTAATCCAATTTAACCTTATGATGGAAAAGTAAAATTGTGGTTTTTGCTCCACCACACAGCTCAAGTATGCTTTGATCTGCATACAGACCTCATAGCTCTTTCTCTGGATGTGAATAGCATTTTCCATCATGACTCTTTTGGAATTGTCTTCTATCATTGTATTGCTGGGAAGAGCTAAGTCTATCATAGCTGATTATTGCACAGTGTTGTTGTTACTGTGTACAATGTTCTGCTGGTTCTGTTCACTTCATTCAGCATTACTTCATTTAAGTCTTTCTAGGTTTTTCTGAAATCATCATTTCTTATAGCAAAACAATTTTCTATTCTATCCATATACCACAACTTTTTCAGCCATTCCACAAATGATGAGCATCCCCTGGATACTACAAATATTTTTTGTACATGTGGGTCCTTTTCCCACAAAAGAGTCATGATGGAAAATGCTATCTATAATGCTATGCAGCATACCATTTTTACTTTTTTTGCTTTTTGGTTTTTTTCCTTCTCATGGTGCTTCCCTTTTTTTTCTGATTCTTCTTTCACAATATGACTAATGTGGAAATATACTTAATATGATCACACATTATGTGATTGTAACCTACTTCAAATTGCTTGGTCTCTTGGGGAAGGGGGTGAGAAGGGAGAGAGGGAAAAACTTGGAAATAAAAATCATATGAAAGTGAAGTTTAAAACTATCTTTACATTTAATTAGAAAAAATACTATTAAGTGGGCAAAAAACAAAGAAAATGTGATACATGTTCCTAGAAATGTTACAGCAATATTTTAATGGGAAATTTATGAATGCTGCCTTTTCAATAGATTTTTTTAAATCCAATTTAAAAAGATATTCTATAACCTGTTTGTCTGACATTATTTTTAAATACCAAGAGACATTGAGAGTCATTTACCATGTCCCATCCAGCAAAAAATCTGCATCCTGAACAGTCCCACAGTCACTCTTTCACTAGTTTGTGTATGGTTTACTGTTCATGGAGCAGAATAAAATGAAAATTTCTCTTTGGCTTTCAGAGTTAGAAACTTTCTTTCCCTCAGTTCCATCTCTTTCTTTCAAGTGACAATGAATCTTTGTCAAGAGTTGTATGAATTTGTGGATTTGCCAATCAAAATTAACTTATGATCCACTACGTCACTTACTACCTAGACGTGCTCTATTCCAATAAGTCTTAGTCATAAAAACATTTTCACAATGGAGTTGGCTCTCCATAAAAGAAAAAAAATGTTTATTTCCTGTATATAGTTGTTTTACTTGGTATGTGAAGATAATCAAATAAGTATTTAGTAACAAGAAAAACAATACATAATTTTAAAAAATGATGGCTACCAATCAGAGGCTAGCCTGATTCTCTCTTAAACATGGAAGCCCCTTTCCACTATTCAGTCTTTCCAGGGTACTGAATTGAGAATTTTTAGGAAATTTGTAGAATTATTTGTTAATTGAGTTAATGTATTTTAAAATGTGTGTATAAGTATATACACATATAATGCATATACATATATAAGCAAATCTATGTGTATGGATTATATATGAATGAATGATTATTTTGTACCTGCTATTAAAGAAAAATATAATTTGCTAACAATTTTAGTTTTATTTCTTTATATGGATATCAAAGCTTTCTAAACACATTGTTCTGGGAGAAAACCTAGAAATCATAGAGCCAAAAATCTTTATTTTATAGCTGAGGAAACTGAAGGCCAAAGAAGTTCCATGACCCTTCCAATGTCCCACAGGTAAAATGAGGCAGATCTGGGTTTGGAGCTCAGGTGCTTTGACTCCACGTTTAGTATTCTTTCCACTGCACCATGCTGTCTTAGAAGGTTTTTATAGAATGTATGGCAGCAATAATACACCTTAAGCAATGAGATTTAAACAAGCACATATCAGATGGTCATCCCCCTTTCATACTTTTCCTTTTTGCCTTAAATGACTGCTAGTTTTGCTATTAATATCAGACTTAAGCCAAACACTGTATTGTCACCATGGTTTATGCATTATCAGAGTGACTTTCTGTTATTGCTTTTTCCTCCCTCATAAGTAAAAATATGATATGCCTTGATATGATATGATCCAGTGCTATGCAAGATTATAACCAAACATGAGTGCTCTATGTAGCAGGAATATACTTGTAACCAAGAAGGAGACAGGCTTCCATTGAGCTATTAAGAATTGCATCAAGCTGAGGACTAGTGATTTCCTAAGGGAGATGTTTTCTTCCTTGGCTAATTTAGCATCACTTAGCAGAAGCAGAGTTTTCAAGGGTCATTGGAAGGCAATTGGGGCCTTTTCCTGTCTGACAGCTCTGAGTCACTGCAACCCAAATGTATCTGCAATTTAGCTCTACTCTGTATCTGTTAGCCAAAGCAAATACAGAAGATGGGGTTTCTGTTTGTTTTGTATAGAAAAAGAGCAAGTCGAGGGGAGAAGTAAGTCCCAATCCATTCCCCATTGATCAAATTAGGGGTCCCTCCACATACCGCAAGGAACATGAGTAATCAGTGTGAAACTAATCTCTTTCACAGGTTGCCTGCCGCTCTCCTTGGTCCTAACCCCAAGCTCCATAAAGTTGTTATTCCAAGGTAGGATTGGATTAAATAAAATGTTTTTTCATTATCAAGCACCTTTCATCAAGGGATTCCAATTTGCTTTAAAAACATAAATAAATCCAAATGCCCAGTCAAAGAGCAATAAGGTGAGGCAGATGAGGTTAAAAAGTTTGTCCAAAGCCATGAATCAGATACCACTGTCAGAAAAAGAGTAAAGATCAGGGGCCTGGGAAACTGGAAACCTAATCACTACAGAGATGTGGCCTCTGAAAGCTGTAGCCAGGGATAAGATTCCTGAGGATTCAGGAAAGCTTATTGAGATGGGAAATTCATTCCTGTTAATACTCCATTTCTTAAGCAGTTCCCAAACTCTAAGAACTAGTGAGTGTGAGTATACCATTAGGTCAACTGCCATATATTTTTCTAGTCAGTCAAGGGATAAAAGTATCTATATGTCTGTCTGTCTGTCTGTCTGTCTATCTATATTTCGTGAGACTCAAACATCAAAACCTGTGTTTATAGACATAATTTTTGTGTCCAGGCAAGTACTACTAATATTGTTCAGGGGAAAAAGAAACTGTTGAGCGTGAGTAAGGATGGAATAGGTGGAATGGTTACCATAGCCAGATGTCTGGTTCTTCCCTATTTTAACTAGCTATTTTCTTGACTAAATGCCAAATTCTATTGTGTCTATGATATTAAAGGATTCCCAGGTACTCCCAGGATCCTCTCAATTCAGTACCCTGGAAAGACTGAATAGTGGAAAGAGGGCAGCATTTGCACTCTCTGTGCACATTAGAACTCTGGTTTCTAATTCTGCCTCAGACACTCATCAGCTGTGTAACCCAGGATAAATCACTTAACCTCTCATCCTTCTCTCACTGAAAATAGATAATGATAATATTAACATCATATTGTGAGGATTAAAGGATACAAAATAAGTAAGGGACTTTACAAACCTTAAAACATAGATAAATGCTAATTATCATCACCACCATCATCATTAGACACTGGTTAGAGTGTACTTGTCTAAATATTAATTATTACTTGGGAAGCATGTATGTGTGCATGCGTTTGTGTGTGCATGTGTGTATTCATTGAAAATTCTAGCTTTGACACCAATTATAGGTCATACTCTGATTTAATTTAAACCAGATTTGGAGGGTAGGGAGGAACATGTAGCCAATATTTAGATAAATGTGTTATTTAAGATGAAAAAAAAAATAACTTCAGACTACTTACTAAAATTCTATTAAACTTCATATTAACTGTGACACAGAAAGCTAGTTGGTTACACTAACATTGGGTATAAACAGTCTTTGACATTTGACATGGTATAATAGGAAGAAAAGTAGTCCTTTAATAAGAAACCTTGAATTAAAGCTTGGTTCAAGTGGTTCCTGCTTATGTGACCCTAGGGTCGTCATTCATTTACTAAAGATTTAAATGCCCACTATGTGTAACTTACTTGGTCAGGCACTTTTGAGGCAAAGATATATACATATGTATGTATGCATATGTATGCATACACAATGCATGTTTGTAGGTAGATATATATATATATATATATATATATATGTACATATATGTGTATAATAATCTTTTCTCAAAAGGACTTCAATGGACTAATGGAATCCTTTCCTCAAATAATCCCAGTCAAAGTCTGTCACCCAGATTCTAATAAGATTTCCCCTTCTAAATGAACTTGGGCCTCAATTGTTCCAGAATCCTGGTTGCTCTACAAATATAGCTATTCAATCTTTTTTAATGAGGGAGCCACTGACTATAATTATTTCAAGTTAGAGTAATATCTTCAAACCTTATTATTATTAACCTGGCATAGGATCCAAAGGACCATTAGTTCATATCATCTATACTGTTTCTGAACTCTCCAGAATTCAGCTACTACAGCCTTATGACTCCTGGCCTTGCCATCTTCCTTGTTACAACACTGTAAAAATCACTGGGCCTTTCCATATTCCCTGAAATTAACTCTCCTCTATTATATGTCTCTCCCAATTAAAAAGTGAGTATTTTTTTATATTTGTGTCTTGGCATGTAGTGATTAATAACTATTTTTCCATTGCATTCCAGTCTAATACAATCCTACAGGGAATAGTCTAATAGGGAATAAAAGTACATACATACATATGTATTTGTGTACAAATAATTATAATACAAAATAAAGTAAGATAAATGAAAAACATAGTCCTAGACAAAATAATGTGAAAATTTTCACTATCACCTAGTAGGTGGGACAGGAAAGTCAGGAAAGGGTTCAAGGAAAAAGGATCATCTGAGGTAGACTTTAAAAGAAAAGAGGAACTTGAGTTCATAGACTTACATGTGGAAGGGACCATGGTCCTTGCTTTTCCTTTATTAGATGAGAAAAGTAAAGCCTAAAAAATGAAACAGTATATCAGAGGCTTCCTCTAATAGACTGTCCTTTTCTTGGCCATGGGCCCTTTTTCAATCTTGTGTCTCTCCTCTGTCCTTGTAATGTTAGTTTTTTGAAGGAAAGGACTGTCTTCACTTTTATATTTGTATTCCAAGCATTTAATATGGTGCTTACTACATATTACATGCATAATAAATGATGTTTCATTAATTAATTTATTAATTAACTATGCATCAAATTATAGGGACAGCCTCTCAAAAAATCATTATGAACTTCCTCTCCTGGCCATGGCCATGGCCAGAGGACTGTAGGTCCTGTTGCCACAGTATCACAAATAAATAGCTCTTCCTTGTATGAAATAAGGCAAATTAACACTTCTTAATTTCAGCCCTGATTGGCACATCAGATTCTTCCCTCAGAGTCTCTTTAAGTTTCAGCATGGAGCCATCACATAACACAAGTGATAGGAATGGAATTTAAACCCAGTTTTCTTTGGATTACAGAGCCAGCACTCTTTCTATTGGCCCACATTACTTCCAGCTTTAACACAAAAAGGAGAAGAGTAACAACTCCATTCCAGGGATGGAAAATGGCGCAAATAAAAGCACAGAGAAGGGAGATGAGAAGGCAAGTAAAAAACAGGTGATGGAGAAACTCCAGTTTTTTCTGGAATATAAAGTATGCAAAGGAATATAATAAACCAAGTATCAAGATCCTACTTGGCCCAGTGCTCTATGCCAAGTGATGCCACGAGTGACTGAAAGTTAGGATAATGATGGATAGCTCTGGTTACACAAGGGACCAAAACTGAATATTCATATAACAGGTTGGAACAGATAATCTCTTAATTCCCTAGAGGCTTTCAGATGAGGAAGATTTTGGTGAACCACTGGGTAGGAGATGTACAGGCTACACTATCTCCCATCCAGAAGTCATACTTCTATGAACCACAACACCTTAGAGTTATCCCTAGAATCCTGAAGGGAGGGCTAATCTTCAGCTCTTTGGGAAACTCTCCTGTCAAAAATAGTGTGGACTAGACCCAGCTTGCCAAGGAGTTCCAAAAGGAGATTCTATATGATGTAATGTAGATATGGAACCCATGATGGATATGAGCAGTCAGTAATCTATTACTGACAAATAATTCCTTAGGCAAAGTGGCATTAAAATAACATCAGAGAGTTATAAGACAAGGAAAGGATGACTTAGGCTTCTAGGGAGAACAAGAAAGGGATATATTCTATGTAACATCCAGAGATCCAAAAGCCACCCAGAATGTTAGGTGAACCCCTGGTAGAGGATTTGTGAGATAAACAAGAGTCACATGGTTGGGGAAAGGCATGAATGGGCTCTGTACCTTTAGAAGGAGTACTTATTTTGCTGATTTTACAGATCTCTTAAAATGTGGAAGAAATATCTCTTTTAGTAAGATAATTGTTTCAGATTCCAGTTACAGATTTGTAGAAGGGTCATAGAAAGGAAAAGTCAATAGCAAGATTATTTTCCTAAGTTAAACAGCATGGAATCCAAACTGTTAGCATTATCCAAATTAGCAGCATAATAAATATCTGAGGACTAAACAAGCACATTAGGTGAGAGTTTCTTTGACTTGTAAACTCTATTATCTACTCCAAGAGAATATCTTACTCTTGCTGAAGAAGAAAATGCATGACTTGTACTTTTTAACATTCTGACATGAAAGGTAGACAAGAGACATCAATTAATCCAACACTCATTTTAGAGACTAGGGAACTGATATTCAGACACATTAAAGTCAAGTTACCTTCCCAAAATGACATAGGTAGTTCATGGAAAAGCTGTCATTTGAATTCAAGTTTTATCATCATTGAGTTAGAGCTGGGAGGAACCTCAAGGAAAACTTTATACAACCTGTTCATTTTATGAATGAGGAAAGTCTCAGAAAGGTTAAGTGATTTTTCTCTAGGTCACATAGCTTAATAAGTGGTAGAAGAAGAATATAAATCTAAGCCCTCTGACTCCAAATCCAACACTTCACTTCACCCAGCAAAACAGCTGGAAATCTTGATGAAACTGCCCACCCCCACCAGCTTCCCTCCATCCATAAGTCCTGTTAATGTATTTTGTCAAAGGTCAGTCACTCATCTCAGGAATCTCATGTTCTTGTAGTGGTAACAGACTGAGACTACTGACTTCTTCCTGATTTCATCTAATGAGGGTCTCTAATGGAACCCATAAGGGCAGTTAGGTGGCACAGTGGATAGAGTACTAGGTATGGAATCAGGAAGACTCATCTTCCTATGTTCGAATCTTGTCTCAGACATTTACTATCAGAGTGACCCTGAGTAAGTCTCTTAACCCCATTCCTCAGCTTTAAGATTATCTGGAGAAGGAAATGGCAGACAACTTCAGTGTCTTTAAGCAAGAAAACCCCAATGGGATCAGTAAGAGTCAGACACAACTGAAATATCTGAACAACAAAAGGGGATCCCATCTGCTTCACCTTCTAAGATAATAGCATAATATTTAAAAATTAGAATCTGAATCACAGAATTTCAGCAGCACGGAATATCAAGAAGAATGATATAGATTCCAGTAATATTATCATGGGATCTTGATATCTGGGGATTCACACTTACCAGAAAACTCAATTTTTAGACTAAAAGAACTGTTAAAATCTTGAAATTACTCATGCCAGCATGGACAAAAAAGAGGAGTGAGGAGTGAGTGAATTAAAGACATAATATTCAGAAGTATCAAAATAAAATCCACAAAGTTTCCCAAAGAATCTGATAAAACACTGTCGTAGCTACAATCTTAGAAAAGAAGCATGAAAGTGAGCTGAAAGTGCTCAAAACAGCCCTGGAGCTCATCAAATCCAACACCCTCATTTGATTGATGAGGAAACTCAGGCCTTAGTGGAGAAGTGACTTGCCCACGGTGACACAGCTAATAAGTACAGGAAGTGGGAAACTGAAGCTGTGAGAATGTTGTGGAAAGATCACTGAGCTGGGAGTCAGGAATCCTGTTTTAATCCATGATTATATATTAAACTATTAGTGCTCCTGTGCAAATCATTTAAACTCTCCAGGCTTCAATGTCTTCCTTTATAAAATGATGAGCTTGGACCCAATTACTTAGGTCACTTTAAACTCAGCATCATCTGTGTCATGGCTTACCTATGATCAAACAAGTGCTAAGTGTTAGAGCTAGAGTTCAAACTTGCATTCCTGTTCTTCCGTTCTAACATGTTCTCCTCCGTACCCTGCTGCAAGCCTAGATAGAACCCAGCAGATCAGTTTATAGAAGTGAGATCCTATCACACACTGGTGAACAGCTTTGCTTAGATTTTAAGATAAATTGATGCTTTTTTTTAATCCAATTTATGTGATACAAGAGCAAATAAGTAATTTCTAAACCCATTTGCAAACAACCACTTAGTGAGAACTTATTGTAGGGTCCCATCATGTTTCAGGCATTGGGTAGTGTGCCAATCTTAATTTAGTAAGAGTATACATAAAAGAAAAAATGTGGAAATAATTTGAATTAGGGTATATGAATGATTTACTGCTGCTCTCTTTCAAAATTGCCATTTTAATAGTAAGGCTATTTGAAGCCTAGAGTAGGGAGTGGAAATTTGGCTTGAGGACATTTGAACCTTGGTACCTATCTTTAAGAATTAATACAAACTCAAGAAAAACAACCATATATTATTTAGTCTTATCATGTATTGCAGCTAATTCCAGAATGGGACTTATTATGGCTTGTTTTCATGTTGATTTTGGCTCAAGCCATAAGGCAGCTGAATCATGTTGATAGGGGTGAATATTAGGGATTCATGTTGGCTTTAGGGTGAGGAAAGCAAAGGGGCAGGAAAGGAAGACAGAAAGAGAGAAAGAGAGAAAGAAAGAAAGAAAGAAAGAAAGAAAGAAAGAAAGAAAGAAAGAAAGAAAGAAAAAAAGAAAGAAAGAAGGAAGGAAGGAAGGAAGGAAGGAAGGAAGGAAAGAAAGAAAGAAAAAAGGAAAGGAAAGGAAAGGAAAGGAAAGGAAAGGAAAGGAAAGGAAAGGAAAGGAAAGGAAAGGAAAGGAAAGGAAAGGAAAATAAAGAAAAAGGGAACAGGATTATTTTGCCTAAGTAGGGTTACTAAACATGAAAAACAATCTAAAATTAGATAATTTGAGCTGTAAAAGAGCTCTAAGACCACCACAATAAAGTGGTAGAGGATCGCCAGATGGAAGAAACAAGACAGTGACATAAAAAGAGGAGAATATGTCTCTTGTCATGAGTTAAGAAGGTAATGGACATGACAAAAATGACAAACTGATGACAAAATGATGCTATTTTAGGATCTTTATCAATATAATCAGCAAAATATATGTGAGAAGCAACATAGGTATCACTGTATAATATAGAATACAAAAGAGTAAAGAGGCTTTGCTTTGGGTTCTTTGACTTAAGAAAAAGATAAAATCTCAGTTTTACCAAGGAGAAAAGGATTGTACTCAACATATCTGCTCTCACCAGTCTCTTGGGGTGTGCTTGCTGAGAATCAAGGGATTTATTGAGAGGAGAACAGTTTTTCCCACATGCCTGTGACTCTGGGGGTTTCCATTAACCATTTAAAGATTCATGCTTTCTCTTTCAGATGTCTCTCTTGAACTCCAGTTTGTTTCTCCTTAGATTCTCAAAGTCTCTCTACTAATCCAAAGTTATGTCACCTTCATATATATGGTATGAAGCATATGCTTCAGACCTATCTCAGCCAATCAGGAGTCACATCTCCCCTCTGAAAAAGCAATACACAAGGCTATTCTTTGAGGAACTGTCCAAACTTCTAGGGAGAGTTTGATTACATTTACAGTTATTAAGCTCTTGCTATATACACAGCACATTCTCTACTTTATTGATGTTGTGTGGATTTGTCTGCCACTTGGCCTTATGATGCTAAAGGCTGGCCCATCTAACTCTCATGAGAAGGTTGTACTCAGCATTCTGAAGTTACATAAAGTGACTAATACTGCTAGTAAAGATAAAGAAAAGAAAAGAGCAGGATTAAGGCTGTTCTCCCTAAAGTCAAAGTGATTTTCAGTAACTATTATATGAAAGAAGGGATTTACAAAATAAGATTATTTTTTCTGGTTGATCAACCCCATGACACTACCTCCTTCCCTCAACACATACAAGCAATCTATTAGTGAAGAGAGAGCATGGCTCATATCTTTTTTAAATCCAGTGGTGTTTAAAATGTACCCACCACCTGTGTTTACTTCCTAAGAGCCAGAAAGCCTCAAGCATCTTTTGGTGACAAATATACCATCTTGTTTCCTTTTGCCATAAGACATTTAATTTTCTTTAAATCATCATATTAACCGTGATGAGACTCTAACAGTATTCACTGCAGAAAGTAAACAATAAAAAGTGAGTTATTGCTATAAACACACACATACATACAAATATGTATATATGTATGTATGTGTGCATATACAAACATATAAGTGTGTGTGTGTGTGTGTGTGTGTGTGTGTACAGTTGTACTGATAGCCTAGCAGATGATCAACATTGACAATGGGTCAGCAGCGGTCTGAGCATGACTTCATGGGGAAAAACAGCAGTGTTTCCCCTTTGCTCAATGTAATCCCAAATAAAAGAAAGAGGCCAAGGAGAAGGAAGAAATGTGGTTTGTTTCCCATATAATTTATGAAATTTCTGGGCAAAGAAAGGCAAAATTAAGTCAATTTTGTTAAATGCTTAAAGATATGGGAAGGGGTAATCCTGAGTTGTGTGTCCAGGAATGATCCTTTTAACTCAGTCAGATAAGATTGAGCATACATGTGGAAACCAGGACAGACAAAAACCAACAGATCTAAAGGAAGGGGAGGTAAACAAATTGCCCCTGTTTTTAAATCTCAGGAAGCTTCCTGTCTTCTATTCCTCCAACACTCCAACTCAGCCTCTCAAACTCTGAAACCATCAACTTAACAAGACATAAGCTGAACAAACCAAGAATTTTTAAAGTGTCCTCCAGAGATAAAGCACATCCTGAAGAGGGAAACTGTAAAGTGCAAGACTGGGGAAATAAAATTAAATGTTTTTCTCCTTCACACACTTTTTTTTTGTAAATTCAGAAGAAATCATGGCAAAAGAGGATACTTTGGGGGGGAGGAATCCCATCAAAGGCAATGGGGATCCTGAAAAGTTTACGTGAAAGGACAGAAAAAAAAAACTCAGCTGATTTTACCATGGTAAGGATGGAGAATGAAATGATCAACAATAAAAAATGATCACATATAAGCAGTATTATTTTTAGTGGGTAGGGGGTCAACCTTAACATCAAGAAGACCTGGTTCTGAGTTCTTCGCTTGGCCCATACTGATTGAGTGACCCTGGGTAAGTCACTCAAATTTTTGATGCTCTCAGACAACTTTCTAAGAGTAAAAATTATAAAACAGTTGCCCATTGAATTGGTAGAAGGAGTTTCTTTGAGAAGAGATACATTTTTTAAAAAAATAGAAGGATCCATGATTCAAACTTTATCATTCCTTAGCCCAAAGGTATAGTTTTTTTTAAATGTATTCCACAAGCCTAGAACTAGCTAAATCATAGATGTAGAGAAAGTTTGGACTTTAGAGGTCGCCTAACCTGAGGACTCAAAAGGATGTTACTTACCAAAGTTCACACATGAAGCAGAGTAGGGATTTGAACAGAGATCCTCTGATTCTAAGTATAGAGATCTGTCAGCTATAATACACTGCCCCCTGAAAAGTATATGGCAAGATTGAGGCAGGGGAAAAGTATAGCTCTTAGAGTTAGAAAGCCTAGGTTCAAGAGTCACATCATACTAACTAACTGCTGGATCCTGGTCAAAATGTTTACTCCCATTAAGACATTCTTCATCCATGAAACAGTAATTATCATCATTATGCTACCCACTTCTAGGCTAGGAGGAAAATATATGTCTCTAAGCACACATACACATATATGCATACTATTTTTAGTAATGATAGACTTTATTGTATTCAGCTTACCCCCAGGCTGTGAAGAAATAAAGTGTTAGCTAAGAGGATTTTTTAATCACATTATGCTTATTGATTGATTGGGTTAATGATGTGTTTATTACAGTTAGGCAATCAAGCCACATTTCTGCGACTTTCTGTGACAGACACTGTTATTCACAAAGCTTTTTGAAGCATGAGTATAGACCTACTCTAACCCATTCAATAGAACCCAAATAAAACCATACTGTATTGTGATTATTTATTCTTAAACATATGTGAGTTATTACTCAGTTATTATCTTATAAATCTGGAATCAAAAGGTCATGATGAAAATGTTCCTTGAGTTTTTACAATAGTGATTGTTGTTATTTTTCTCCAGAAACACTATTTTATTGGTACAGGAAACTCCCTTTGAGGAAATCCCCTCTGTGAATGCAGATAGGCGCCTGCACTGTTATTTAGAGTCTTAGAGTTTCTTGGCTCAGTGAATGGTTAAATGACATTCCTAGGATCAAAAAGGAAGTGTGTCACTGTGGTCAAGCTGAAATTTAGCTCTCTCCCAGGCAGGCTCTCCATCCATTTACCATGCTTTCTCTTCCCTTAGTCATTAAGACTATTAAAAAAAAAAAAAAACAAGGAAGACTCCTACATATTGAATAGACTCCTCCTGTGGTGTTTTAATGAGAAGACATGGACAAGAGTCCCAGGGGTATGGGCAGGCAAGAATGGGTCACAATCTGCATAGTTGGAAGAAAGACCTATATCTATAAGATAACAGACCCATTAGAATATTGGAGTACAAGAGGTTGGGAATAATGTCACATTTACACAGGGAGGAGCTTCCAAATAATGTTTCTTGAATTAAGAATCCTATTACATTCCAGAAGAATTACAAGAAGGAAGAAAAAGGTCAATCAATGTTATTTTTGTTGAAAACTCCATGAAATCATTTGGAAGAAGTTTTTTTCCTTCATTTTAATGTCTTTTGTTTAATGTTTAAGATTTGAGAAAATAATTATGTCTAGGAAAATTACATTCAGTCCACAAAGTGCTTTGTTGTACAGCAAGTTGACTATTATATACCAGCGTACCTAAATCATAGAATATATGGAAGGCAGTAAAAATGTAAGAAGCCTGGAAAGCTCTCTTTGGAAAGCAAGGAACTGGAAATTGTGGGGATGCCCACAATTGGGGAATGATTGAACAAGTTGTGGTATATGATTGTGATGGAATACTATTGTGCTGTAAGAAATTATGAGCTCAATGATCTTAGAAAATATGGATAGGCTTGTATGAAATAATGAAGAGCAAAATGAGTAGAACCAAGAGAATGTTGTATACAGTAACAACAACATTGTTTTCAGAACAACTTTGAATGAATAAGTCATTTTGACTATTATAAATATCCAAATTAACTACAAAGGACATATAAAGAAACTATCTGCATCCAGAGAAAAACCTAATAAACAGAAGTATGTATAGAATGATTTTCAATGCATACAAATGTATGTCTAAAGGTAGCAATCTCTGGGGGAAGGGAAAAAGAAAAAAAAACTTTACATGTTAACTTTATATATATATGAAATGCAACTTGTACATAATAGATTTGTAGTTTCATGTGCAATCATCTGTTTTTATTATGCTATATTATAGAAATACTTATTTTTTCCATAAGTTAAAAATAAAGTAAATACATTTTTTTTTAAACTGGAAAGACACAAAGGGAGAAGATTGTGAAGAAATTTAAATACCAAACAGATGATTTTGCTTTTGATTCCAGAAGTAATAATGAAGCACTGGATTTGGCTCATTGAGTTGATGGGGGAAGAGAGAAATGAGTGGACCTACATTTTAGGGAATTCATTGGCAGCTGAGTGATGTATAAATTTAAGGGAGGAAATACTAAAGACAAGAAGACCAGAGTCCAGTGAAGAGATGATGAAAGCCGTATATGTATATGTATATGTATATGTATATGTATATGTATATGTATATGTATATGTATATGTATATGTATATGCAAATGTATATATAGGTGCATGGGCAGCTGGGTTGTGTGATAGATAAGAGTATTGAGTCTGGTGTCAGGAAGACCTAAATTCAAATCTGGCCTAAGACACTAAATATCTGTGTGATCCTGGGCAAGTCTCTTAACTTTGCATGCTTCAGTTTCCTCATCAGTAAAATGATCTGGAGAAGGAAATGGCAAACCACTACAGCATCCTTGCCAAGAAAACACAAAATAGGGATGCAAAGAGTCAGACACTACTCAACCACAATAACAACAATAAAATTTAGGTTCATGCGCACAGGTGTGTGTGTATATGAATGTTCGCATTCTTACCAAAGCAGAAATCATTCTTCTATCATTCCTCAAATAAAGACATATATGTATATATGAAGGAATACGTGTATATATATATACATACATATACATACATACATATATATACAATTGCATGTGTATATACACACATACACACACACATATAATTGAGGAATGATGACTGATTTGACAAAAATGAAAATAATGAAATAAATTATGAAATGTTGTGTTATCTCTCTTGAACCCATCTAGAAGATTATTTTGTAATATGGCAAGTTGTTTTTAATCACATTATTCAAGTGATTATTGATTCTAAATATACAGGAAGAGTTGAAAATACTAAGTAAAAAAACCTTTCTAGATTGAATATTAAAAGGCACAGAGCAGTGAAATGAGTACCAGAGTGCATTCTCAATTCCAGTACTATTTCTGCCAATTTCCAGTTATATGACAGACCTAGTCATTTCACCTTAGGCCTCAGTTGCCTCATTTGTAAGATGGGGGTAATAACACTATCTATCTCAGAGGGTTATTGTGAAGATCAGATGAAACAATATATGGGAAAAGGGCTTTGAAAAATGTGAAGTGTTGATGTGAGGAATAGGTATATCAATTTACTTCTAACATGAGAAGAGGCATTCTTCAAATCCCTGGGGAGCTAGATATTCCAAGCTTTGTGAAACATTCTTGGTTTTGTTTTACAGAGAGATACCTTAGTGACATTTGGAAACAAAGAAAAATGCATAAAAGAACCCTTCTTTCTCAAGGGTGTTGTTCAGAATGTGAGTTTGTAGGTTGCGAAATCCTCTACCAAACCTGACAGATGAGAAAATTAGGCAAAATTCTATAGTTTTATGTATCCATTGCTTCCTGGAGGATTTTTTTGACCAGCTTTGTAACCTTTGTATTCAATCTTCCTGTAAATAAATGAAACAAGCAGAAACCTCTAACCCTATGAAGAGTAGAGAATTACATGAGAAACTGATCGTTCCATTATGCTCTTTAATTGACTGATAGACCTAGAGCTGGAAAGAATCCTAGAAATTATCTAGTCCAAAGCTTGATAATGAAACTAAGATGAAGGGTCCCAAGGAGGTGAAGAGGCTTCTGCCTAGTCACACAGCTAGCAAGGGGTAGAGCCAGGATTGGAGCTTAGACCTTCTGATTCAAAATCTAGGCATCTTTCTGCTATTCCAAGCTGCTTGCTATTTCCCACACTTCATTTATAATGATGATTTCTCAGAGGATGAAGCTTGTTCTTCAGTGATTTCTTTGATGTTTTATTGGGGAAAAAAAGGAACAGAACATGGGTTAAAAGAGTACATTTCTAATTAGGCTAAGGATTAGAATAGAATTATTCTATTATATAAATAAGAATAGAATTAGTCTTATTAGAATAAAAGAGTAAGTTCTAATTAGATTTCTTGGTGGCAACATCAAATTATTAACTCATTGAGTTTTCATTCCACTAGAACCTTACTTCCTTTTTTTGTCAAAATATCACATATTCTGCTTTCTAGTCATGTTTATCCCATCTATTGTGTAGTTTATTTTTTACATGAAATACAGGATTTTACTTTTATTCCCTTTGAATTTCATCTTACTAATTTTGGTCTATTTTCCAGGTAATGGAGGTATTTTAACTTTGTGATTCTGTCATCTAATGTATCTGCCCTTTTTTCCAGCTTCCTTTCATCTACAAATGTGATAGATACACCATCTATAATTTTATGGAAGTAATTGGTAAAAAAAAAAAAAAAAAAAGTTTGAAGTAGAGGATCATAGCTGAATTCATATCATCTTGACTAGAGAGTTCACTCCATGTTCACTATTAATCACTTAGTTTGAGGTCATTTTTTACCAGCTCCAAATACAGTAATTATCAAGTATATTTCTCTCTACATCGTATGTGAGGATTGGAAGACTTAGTCAAATACCTTGTTATTTCCAACACATTCTCCTTATCTATAGTTTATTAACCCTGTTAAAAAAAACAAAAAAGAAATGAAGTTATTCCCACTAGTTGGTTTTAAAGAGTCACTTTGTCTCTTAGTGATCATTTCTCTAAATATTGGATGTCTAGTTCTTTAACAATGCAGTCTACAATTTTATCAGACAAATTCAAATTCACTAACATATAGCTTGAAATATTAACTTCTCCTCCCTTTTGAAAATGTTAACATTTGTCCATGTCCATTCCAACTGCAGCTCTTCTGTTCACACATTTTTTTCACCTAGAGATCCCTGATAGAGGTCCAGCAATAATATCCACAAGCCCATTCACTGTCCTGGGATATAATTTTTCTCACCTAGATGATTCGAACTTATTCAAGACAAGATTCTTTCTTACTATCTCTTCAGTTATCCTCATTTTCAATTTTCTTTGAACCATTGTGATTTCTACTCAATTCAAAATTGAAAGTGAAGCTAGAAATAAAATGGAAATTTTGCTCTGCTTTTTCCGTCATTCATTAGTATTTTTCTTCTTAACCTAGACAATACTCCCACCCATTCCTACCTTGATCTTCTATTGTTCCAATGTATGGGGGGGAAGGGGATTTAAAGCCTTGTTTTTGGATTGAACATTTAACAGCAGGAAAAAAAATCATACTGGACTTTACCTTCCTGTTGTGATTCTTACAGGACCATGTCACCATATTGTATTCATCTTCAGTTCACTTCTTTCACTTAAATTTCTTTTATATGTCCTTTCTAAAGTAACAAGAGCTCTCCATATAGCTATTTCAGTCTCTTTAAACAATACCCCTTTTTCTTCCTCCTAAGAATCAGTTGGGCTATGTTAAAAGAATTTCCTTTCTGAAAGCTTCCTATTCTCTCTTTGAGCCATTTTTTAGGCCATGACTCTTAACACTCATATCTATAAACTCATTGAATTTGGATTTCCTAAAATCTAGCACATGGAAGATCTGAGGTCTAGAGCTGGAAAGGATTTCAGAAGCCCTCTAATCCAAACTCTTCAGTTTACAGATAAGGAAACCAAGACCCAGTAACATTAAGTTATTTGCCCAAGACTATATAGGTTACAAGTGTTATATGTAGGACTTGAACCCAGATCTTCTAACTTCAGAGCCAACTAACATTTCAACTGTGTCACACTTTCCTATGCTAAATTATGCCCTGGGTTGCTCTTCCTATCTGTGACAAAGTCTAACATAGTGTCATCATGGTTTACCAAAATTTTTCATCTTTTATGCTTCACCAAATAATTCCTCCTTATTTTATTGGTTAGACGCAGATCTAAAATGCTAAGATCTCTCATTTATTATTATTTCTGTGATATGTTTATTGTTTCATCTAATAAGCTAAGTAATTAATCATTTAATTCATTATTTCAATAATCATATAACTAATTAGACCTTTTAAGTAGCCAAGTTGGTTAGTTGGAGGGAAAGTATTGAGTAGACAGATAGATGTTAATAAGGACAGATAGAAATCCAAACAATGCCTCTATGAAGAAGCCACTTTCTTGAGATACACGAATTAGATTGGAGGAAGAACAAGTAGAAAAATGGGGACTTCTTCCCAGGGCTGTTTTGGTTACATTCCCCTGAAGGAAAATAAAAATCAACAAATAATGAAACTTCTTTTTGAAAAATACCTGTAGCCTTCCAGAATCTGCTCATAATAAGTATTAAAAGGAGAAGTATGCCTATAATGGAACCATAATGCCCTTCCCTCCCTCCACCTCCAGTCTCCAGGTTACAAGAGTTTAAAGGAGTTGATCCAAAGATAGATTTTGCCAGTGCAACATAATTTATGATAATGGATAACTCCCCAGAGTGGAAGGGAAGAGGTCTTTCCTTAACAATGCATGAATGCAGAGCCTGGATTCAGGGTAATGCCTTGCTTCAGTTTTTAAAATTGTACTCCAGCGTGGCAGGTTACAGTCAGTAAAGTCTAAAGCTGCCCTCACAAGCAGTAGTCATTACAAGGCTATGTGTGCAGGTTCTTAGATATTTTACATGAAAATATTAAAAATAATTTTCCTCCAACAAAAAAGTTACAGAATTATCTGAAAATTGTGCATTCTTCCTTTTCATTTGGAGTCAAGAAACCTGTATTCGAATCACAGCTCTGCCTCTTACTACTTGGATGACTTCTAACAAGTCATTTTTTTAGAACAAAGTAAAAAAAAAGTGCACAGCAGAGAACAAAAGGAAACTCACAAGGAAGCAAAGAAAAGATGGACAACTTTCAACACAGCTGGTATTAGTTATCATATAGGTTTTCTTGAAATAAAATTTATTGTTACATATTTTGAATCCTCTCTTATGTTCTGCTATGCACACAACATGCTTTTTTTCTTTCTAATTTTGTATTTAAGTTTATGATATGTTTTTGTTTCTTTTCTCTATTCTGTATTTGTGTTCTGGTGTTTGAGTATAAAATAAAATTTTGAGGGGGGAAAAAACCAAGTCATTTTTTATCTTTGTATCTCAGTTTCCTCATCTGTAAAATGAAGGTACCTAAATAAGTGATTTCTAAGATTCTTTGTGGGCATCTAGGTAGTGAAGTGCATAGAGTGCTGGGCCTAGAGTCAGGAATATTCTTTGTGAACTCAAATCTGGCCTCAGACATGTATTATCTATTGGATCCTGGACAAATCTACTCACTTGTCTCAGTTTCCTCATCTATAAAATGAGTTGGAGAAGGAAATGGCAAACCGCTTCAGCATCTTTGCCAAGAAAACCCCAAATAGGGTCATGAAAAGTCAATCAGGACTGAAAAATGAATGAACAAAAGATTTTCCAGCTTAAAAGAGATCTTAAATTTTTCTAACTTATCACGCTCTCCAAAGCATTCATTTTGTCTGACTACTTTTTAAGCCTCCCACATGATCAACTACAAAAACTTATTTATTAAATTCAAGAATAAGTAATTTCTCTGGAATGATTGGGAATTTGATGCTCTCATAAACAATTTTTAAACATCATTTTGATGGGGTATTTTCTTTATAATGCATTACATGTTTTCCTTCCTCATTAATCAGAGATTAGTAAAAATAATTTAACTTTTTTCAATAATATGAGATCATCACCATGAATATCAGTTATCCATAAATTGGTACAATTCAAAGCATTTTTGTGCCACCTTTGTTGGCTCTTATATTAAGTAGATTCGGATTATTATTTTTTGACTTTTAGTTTTCTTTTTCAAAAATTATTCCTGTGTTCTTCCTCACCGCTGATCTGTGGCCCTCCGTTTTTTATTGCTGTTGACCTATTTGCTTCTAGCTGCTCTGTCTATCCACACCCCTAATTTCCAGACCCCAATCTCACATAGTCTTGTAGCCAGGATTATTAAGTTTATCAGGACTGTGTGTAAAATGAGTGAGGGGCTGTGTTCTCTTTATAATAAGATGCATGGGCTTTCTGACATCTATTTTGACTGTTTGGGGTTTGTTTTCACTCCCTTGTTTATTGGCTCTGCTCTACATAGATGAGATTTCCAGATAAGTGACCTCCAGAAAAGTGAATTGTCATCCTTTATTGTATTATTGTAAGACAAGAGTAAATTTCATGAATTCAATCTATTGATAATTATCACTCATCACTTTTAATAGGCACAAGAAAGGCACAGAGGATAAAGAAGGAGACCTAGAGTCAGGAAGACTTGAGTTCAAACGTGACCACAGACACTTAGCGAGCTCTGTGAGCTTGGGCAAGCGTCTAACCTGGGCTGCCTCCGCCTTCTCACCTGTAACGTGGGGGTAATAATAGTATCTACCTCCCAGCGTTATTCTGAGGACCAAAAAGATACTGCTTTTAGGGCATCTTGCAAGCCTTAAAGCACCATACAAAGGTTAGTGATCACTGTAATAAAACAACCCCTAGTAAAGTTTACTTTTATTGTTAGTAGACCTCCTACCAAGAAACGAAAAATTACCTTTAAAAGAATGATTGTCCTTTAGAGAGTATCCCGAAAGAACACTGGCCTCTAAGACATCCCCATCACAGCATTTAGGAAATTGCAACAATCCTCTTGGGTTTCCATAGGTGAAATAGGAAAGGCTTTTATTAATGTCTTTCTCCAATGCTGCCTCATAGGTTAAGGTGATCCTAAGTTTTCCAAGTGTATGTCAACAAAGCAAAAGCTCTGTTTGGGTCTACTAATCAGGAAAAGTTCTGACCATGAGCTCAGCAACAGAGTGTGTGTCTGTAGAAAAATCAGTCCAAATTCATAACCACTTATGCAATTAGGTGTTATAGAATTCCGAGATGAATTTGTAGGCCCTACAAAATCATGAAGAACATTTAGTGAGAAACAGAGAGCTAGCTACTTTCATTAGTAGTTGGATCCACTATGTAATCTCAAATCTTTGTTAATAAAAAAAGTCTCTTTAAAGAAAGAGATTGCCATTCATCTAATTTTTCATGGAAGGAATATAATTGACTTGTCCCCAATGTTCATGTGTCACTGAAAACATAGCCTAATAGAATGTGCCTTTAGTTTTTTTTTGATGTTGGATCCAATGGTTGCAGTCCAGACCACATTTTAATTTTTGGCTTGTTTGTATGTCAAACTTGAAGGTGTTCATAATGGGCCAGAATGTCTGTCTGCTATGGTAGTTAAATAAATGCTAATGTTTTCCATAGATAATCTTATTTTTGTTGTTTCAAGTTCTGAAACATTAAGTGCGGATTCCAAATGACTGTAAAAGTACAATCCTCAGCTTGTAAAGGCCACTTTATTATAAAAACAATGATATAAATGCATTTAATCATTTCTTCAGATAGAAAACTGCCAAAAATAGAGTTGAATTTATTGTTGAAAAAGCTTGGATTATAAAAGTGCTTAATTTTATAAAAGAAGAATATGAAGGCTGTTGGTCCCCAAAGAGAGTTAGGTTTAAATAATATCAGCTGAAGCAGCTGGGATGCTATTATGAAATATGGTTAATGAATATGATTAGGAACTGCTGTGCTTCACATTGGTTTGACAAATTGTTGTTTTGGTACTCAGGACAGAGGGTCAATGAAGTATAATGGGGAATCACAAAACTAGCTAGAGGTATTATTTTAAAGTGATGGGTATTCCCAACTAGTTAAGAGCAATTGCCAAAGGAGCACATTTGTGAGGATGTAATTAACAACTGGTTTTTCTTTCTGGGATTGAAGGCCAAATGAAAATATCAAGGACATTTGCAATGAAGCCCCAAGTCAATGGAACACTTTGTAACTGAGGTTATAAAACAAATACAGAATCATATTGTTAGAAGGGATCATCTAGTCCAACCTGTTTCTGATATAGGAAGAACCCTGAGATGACTGACTTGAAGAACTTCAGAGATTATGGGAGAATTCTCTACTTCATGAGACTGTTTATTCTTTTTAGGATGGTTAGACAGGATTATAAGAAATTTCTCAAATCAAACCAAAAGCTGGCTTTAAAAATTTTCACCAATTGCTCCAAGTTATGACCTCTGGAGATAAGAAAACTATTCTGATCTCTTTTCCATGTGATTATTCTTAAAATATTTGAAGACATTTAACAAGTCTCCATGAAGTCTTTTCTTCTTCAAGCTGACAGGTCCTTGCTAAGTTACATTGCAGATTTCACTATGTCTCCAAATCCTCTTCAAACCTGGAATTTACACACGGGAAGTACCCTCTTCCTTTGGATTGGACACTTCTCCCAAAACCTCCACTTAAGAAGAGCCCTCAGGTCAGCCATCTGTTCATTTCTTACCAGGCTGCAATCCAGAATTCTCTAGCAAGTATCCAGGAAAGGTCTTTCCTTTCCTCATCACTTTTAGCTCCCTTTTATGCATTGTCTTCCCCCTTAGCATATAAGCTCTTTGTAGAAAGGAAGTCTTGTTTTGTTTGTATTATTTTTTTTTTCATTTCTAGCACTTAGCATTGTGTTTAGCACATATTAAGTGCTTAATAAATACTTGCTATTAAAAATGATCCTTTTATGGCATCTCCAGTCATGCTCCCATTTCTGATTGTTTTATTAATATAGCACTCAGAACCAAACCTATTATTCTGGGTGCTGTCTAAACATCTTCATTCTGGACATTAAGTTCCTATAAGTGTACCCTTCATTCACCTTAGCCTTTATTGGTTGCAGCATCACATTGTTTACTGATATTAAGCATGTAGTCCATTAAAATTCCTAGGACCTTTTTTTAACAGAAGTCTTGTCTAGTGATGCCTGTAGCATATTGTACTTGTGCAGCTGCTTTTTAAAGGCTTCCAGAACTTTATATTTATTGTAATAGATTTCGCTATTTGTTAGCTATCACTATATTTAGCCTATTTCCCTCTAACTTATCAAGATCCTTTTGGACACAAATTTTGCTACACAGCACATAATCTTTCTCTGCTTGGTTTTATCTAAGAATCTGACCATTTTGTCCATCTATATGTTCATCTGAGTCATTAATTTAAAAAATGAAACAATATAAAACCAAGGATAGAGTTTTGTGTCCCTCCATTAGGTCCAAGATTTTGTCCAAGAGACAGCTAGGTGGCACAACGGACAGAATTCTGGGCCTCGAGTCAGGAAGACCTAAGTTTAAATCTGCCCATAGACCCTTACTAGCTGTGTCACAGTGGGTAAGCTATTTAACCTCTGTTTGTCTATAAAATGGGGAAAACAGTAGAAACTACTACCCAGGCTGTTAAGATCAAAAGAGGTAAAAACTGTAAAGTGTCTGGCACATAGTAAACTCTATAATATAAATTTTATTTATTATTATCTTATCATTGTTTTTATTATTATTGAAAATGTGTTTTTCACCATCAACACAGTTCATAACCTATCTCTGATACAGCTGAATAGTGTTCAAAAATTGAAATAACATTTTACAAACAAGATTAATCCATTCTACTGCAATAATGAATTCTGACGACTAGGAAAAATTTATATCATTATTATATATGTGTATATCAATCTACCTATTTATCTAATTCCCTAACATCTCTCTTTCTTTCAATATATGTAAGACCAAAAGCCATTCCCTAGTTGATAAGTGGCTAAAGGAAGTGACTAAACAACTCTCAAAAGAAGAATTGCAAACTATTAACGACCATGTGAAAATACAGTCCAAAATCACAAATAATGAGAGAAATGCAAACTTAAAAAAATTCAGGCACAATTTCATACCCCAACAAACAGTTAATGATGACAAAGCTGGCAATAGTCAATGTTGCATATTGGGAAGATAGACATACTAATTCATTGCTAGTGAAACTGTGAGATAGTACAACCATTATGAAAAGCATAGTGGAAATCTACAAATAAAGAAGCGAAATTGTCAACTCTCTTTGACTTAAACTTCCCATAACTAGACATATACTTCAAGATGGCCACTAACAAAAAGAAAGGCTTCATATACACAAAAATGTATGTAATATAATAGCTCTTTTGGGCAGTAAATAACTGAACATAAAGCAGACACCTGTTAATTGTGTAATGGCTAGACAAATTTTGGCACATGAATGTAGTAAAATAATATTGTGCTGTAAGAAATGATGAATATGATGAATACAGATAAGGACAGAAAAACTTGCCTGAACTGATGCAAAATGAAATAAGCTGAGTCAGAAAACAAAGTTAAAACATGACTATCAAAATCTAAATCAAAAGAACAACAATTATTTTTTTAAAAATGACAAAAGACAAATTTTTCAAAATCATAAAGAACAAACTTTGCTTAAAAGAAACTATCCAATGAAGCAGCAGTCATCAAGACTACTAGGTACTGGATGAGGAGTAGAGTAGTGAATCAATGGAATAGATTGGGTACATGAGACTCAGAAGTCAATGACTATAGTAATCTACTGTTTGATAAACCCTAAGACCCCAGTTTTGGGGATAAGAACTCACTATTTGACAAAAACTGCTGGGAAAACTGGAATACAGTATGGCAGAAACTGGGCATAGACCATAATCTAACACCATATACCAAAATCAAGTCTAACTGGGTGCATGATCTAGGTACAAAGGCTGATACTGTAAGCAATCTGAGAAATCAAGGAATAGTTTACCTGTCAGATTCATGGAAAAGGGAAGACTTTTTGACCAAACAAGAATTAGAGAGCATTATAAAATGAGAAATGGATAATTTTGATTACATTAAATTGAAAAATTTCTGTACAAAGCCAATGTAACCAAGATTAAGAGGGAAGCAGGAAATTGGGAAAGAATTTTTACAACCAGTATCTCTGATAAAGTCCTCATTTCTAAAATATACAGAGAATTGAGTCAAATCCACAAGAATACAAGTCATTGCGCAATTGATAAATGGTCAAGGGATATGAACAGGCAGTTTTCAGAGGAAGAAATTAAAGATATCTATAAGCCTATGCAAAATGTTCTAAATCACTATTGATTAGAGAAATGCAAATCAGAACAACTCTGAGATACCACATCTCACAAGTCAGATTGGCTAAGATCACAAAACAGGAAAATGAGAAGAGGATATGGAATGCTGGAGAGTATATGGAAAAATTGGAACACTAATGCACTGTTGGTGGAGTTGTGAACAGATCCAACCATTCTGGAGAGCAATCTGGAACTATGCCCAAAGGGCTATAAATAATTTCATACCCTTTGACCCAGCAATACCACTTCTAGGGCTGTATCCCAAAGAGATCATAGAAGCAGGAGGAAGATCAATATGTACAAAAATATTTATAGCAGCTCTTTTTGTGGTGGCAAAGAATTGGAAATTAAGGGGATGCCCATTAATTGTGGAATGGCTAAACAAGTTGTGGTATATGAATGTAATGGAATACTATTGTGCTATAAGAAATGAGGAGCAGATGGACTTCATATTTACCTGGAGCGGCTTATACAAACTGATGCTGAGTGAGAAGAGCAGAACCAGGAGATATCTGTACACAATTACAGATGCAATGTATGTGTGATGATCAGCTTTGATAGACTGGACTCTTTTCAGCAATGCAGGGTTATAAGACAACTGCAAAAGACTCATGATGGAGAGAAATGTCTACATTCAGAGAAAGAACTAGAAAGAACAGAGTTTGAATGCAGATTGAAGCAAACTACCTGCTCTCTTTCTTTTTCTTGTTTGGTTTTGTTTCCTCTTTCCCATTGTTCATTCCATCCTATACAATCCTCCTTTATAATATGACTAATGTCTAACATGAAAGTATTTGCAGATCCTATACTTGATTGCATGC
>CM053592.1:53058416-53092274 GCA_028646515.1 Pseudochirops corinnae
AGTTAAGATAGTAGCAAAGAGAACACAGCAATTTTTCACCAGGATAACACAATAGTGGGGGGGGGGATAGAATAAGGGGGGCATTTATACCAAGAATGTAGGGCTTGTTCAATATTAGGAAAACTATCAACATAATGACCATATTAATAATAAAACTAATAGAAATTACATGATTATGTCAATAATTCCGAAAACATTTATGAGAAAATACAGCACCCATTCCTTTTAAAACAGTGGAGAAGGTAGGAATAAATGGAGTTTTCCTTAAAATGATAAGGAGTATCTATCTAAAACCATCAAAAGCGTTATATGTAATGGCTAGAAGTTTTCCAATTAGATAAGGGGTGAAACAAGGACTCCCAGTATCACCACTATTATTTAATATTGTACTAGAAATGTTAACTTTAGCAATAAAAGAAGGAAAAGAATCAGAATATGAAATGGGGAAACAAAGTCATCATTCTTTGCAGATGATATAATGATATACTTAGAAAACCCTAGAGAATCAAATTAATAACTTTTTGAAATAATTAACAACTTTAGCAAAGTTGCAAGATATAAAATAAACCCACATAAATCATTGGCATTTTCATATATTACCAGTAAAGCCTATCAGCAAGAGACAGAAAGAAAAGTTCCATTTAAAATAGCTGTAGACAATATAAAACACTTAGGAGTCTACCTGCCAAGAAAAATCCAGGAACTTTATGAATACAATTATAAAATGCTTTATAAAGTTATTTCTAAACAATTGGAAAAATGTCAGTTTCTCATGGGTAATATAATAAAAATGACCATTCTGTCTAAAGTAATTTACTTATTTAGTGCCATACCAATCAAGCTACCAAAAATTATTTCGAAGAGCTAGAAAAATATAATAAAATTCACCTAGAGGAACATGAGTTTAAGAATATAAAGGAAATTAATGAAAAAATGCAAAGGAAGGTGGTCTAGCCACATCAGATCTAAAACTATATTATAAAGCAGCAAACATCAAGACTATTTGGTACTGACTAAGAAATAGAGTGGTAGATCAGTGGAATATGTTAGGTACACAAGACACAGTAGTCAATGATCATAATAATCTAGTATTTGATAAACTCAAAGACTTCAGCTTCTGGGATAAGAACTCACTATTTTACAAAAACTGCTAGGAAAACTGGAAAATAGTATGACAGAAACTAGACATAGACCAACATCTCACACCCTATACCAAGAAAATGTTGAAATGAGTACATGTTAGATCTAGGGATAAAGGAAGAATTTATGACCAAACAAGAGATAGGACAAAATGGACAATTTTGATTTCATTAAATTAAAAAGAGTTTGCCCAAACAAAACCAATGCACCAGGAAAGCAGAAAGATGGAAAACAATTTTTATAGCCTGTGTTTCTGATAGAGGCCTCTTTTCAAAAATATATTTAGAGTGGAATCCAATTTATAAGAATACAAGTAATTCCCAATTGATAAAGAGTAGGAACAATAGGAACAGGCAATTTTTATATGAAGAAATTAAAGCTATCCATGGGCATGTGTAAAAACATCCTAAATCACTATGATTAAAGAAATACAAATTAAAACAACTCTAAGGGGCTCCTCTCACTTATCAGATTGGCTAATATAACAGAAAAGGAAAATGATAAATGTTGGAGATGTGTGAAAATTGGAACACTAATACTTTGTTGGTAGAGTTGTGAACTAATCCAACCATTCTAGAGAGCAATTTGGACCTATGCCAAGGGCTATAAAACTGTGCATATATACTTTTTGATCCTGCAATACCACTAGTGATCATAAAAAAGGGGAAAGGACCCACATGTATAAAAATATTTACAGCAGCCTTTTTTTTTGTGGTAGCAAAGAATTGGAAATTGAGGGGCTGTCCATCAATTGGGGAAGGCTGAACAAGTTGTGGTATATGAATGTAATGGAATACTATTGTGCTATAAGAAATAAAGAGCAGGTAGATTTCAGAAAAAAAAAAAAGTCTTTCCATGCATGGAAAGACTTGCATGCACTGATGCTTGGTGAAGTGAAAAGAACCAGGAGAACATTGTTACCAGCAGTAGCAACATTGTACAATGATTAACTATGATAGATTCAGCTGTTCTCAACAATACAATAATTCAAGAAATTTCCAAGTGGCATGATGAAAAATGCTATCCACATCTAAAGAAAGAATTATGGAGTCTGAATTCAGGTCAACGCATACTATTTTCACTTTTTTTGCTTTTTCTTTCTCATGGTTTTTCCTTTTTGTTCTGATTCTTCTTTTGCATGTGACTGGTGTGGAAATATGTTTAACATGATTGTACATGAATAACCTACAACAGATTACTTACTGTCTTGGGGGAGGGGAGTAAGAAGGACAATCAGAGAAAAATTTGGAACTCAAGATTTTACAAAAATGAATGCTAAACTGTAACTGGAAAAAATCAAATACTGTCAAGAAAACAGTCCCTACTCTCAAGGAACTTACATTCTAATGGGAAAGATAACACATTAAAAAAGGAAACTGTCTTATAAGGATATGTTTTGAGCTTCTTATTTCCTCTCTCTTTTTATCTCATTAGAGGACTCCAATATTTATATATTCATAATCATTTTCCTGAATTCTAGGCCATTATTACCACCTCCCTGTTGGTTGGTCTTCTCCAAGCAGATATTCCACAGGCACCTCGACTTCAAAATTTCCAAAATTTCCCAAAAAAAATAATCATTCTCTTCCCTCCCCTCTCATTCCCCAAATTCAACCCTTTTCTTAATCCCTTATGTCTGTTCCATCCTTTGAGTTACTTAAGTTTTTAACCTCAGAGTCATCCTTGATTGTTTTCTCTCCCTTCCTCATCAAATTGATTGCCGCAGTCCTATCTCCATTATATTTTTCATATCTTCCATCTTCCTTCTATATGTACAACCTTTACCCTCATTTATTGCCTCATCACTTCTTTCTAAGACTACTGAAACAACCTCCTAACTGATCTACCAGTGTCTAGTTTCTCCACTTTCAAATCCATCTTCCATATAATATTGTCCATATCACTCCTTCACTCAAGAATCTTCATTGATTTTTTTTTTATTGCTTCAAAGATAAGATATAAACTTCTGTGGCATTTTAAATTGTTCACAACTTGTCTACAACCTGTATTTCCAACACTCATTGCACATTACTCACCCTGATGTATTTTATATTTCAGTCAAACCAGTCTACAACATTACATATCTCATTTCCATGCATTTGTTTAAACTGTCTCTATTCTCTCAAATATGCTACCTCATTATCTCCACCACTCAGAATACCCTGACACCTTCAAGCTTGGTTCAAATGCTAACTTCTATATGAGGTCTATCTTTATCCCTCCAGTATTTAATAACCTGTCTCCTGAAATTACTTCATACTCATTTTGTATATACGTACACATATTTACACATACACACACACACACACATATATACACACATACAAATATATATGTATACCTATACATATATATATACAACACACCTATATATGCATAAATATGTGTATATATGTTATTTCTCTGCAATAGAATGTCTTTGTAGCTAAAAACGATGCTCAATAAATAAATCAAAAAACACTTGTTAAGTATATACTATATGCCAGTCATTGTGCTAAATGCTGAGAATAAAAAGCAAAGTAAAAAAATAGTCCCTGCTCTCAAGAAGCTTACAGTCTAACCAGGGAGACAACATGCTAACAGCTATATACAAACAAGCTATAATCATAAATCGAAGAGTACATGGTGGTTGGGAGGGTGCAAGGTATCAGTATACTGGAAGGTTAGAAATAGCATGTTATAAAGGGATTTCAATGCCAAATGGAGGGTTTCATATTTGATACCAGAGGTGATAGGGAGCCACTAGAGTTGTCTGAGTAGCGGGGGTGATGGGGAGACATGAGAAGACCTATACTTTAGGAAGATCACTTTGACAGGTGAGTGGAGGATGGGCTAAAGTGGGAAGAGAATTGGGGCAGGGACCAACCAGCAGGCTATTGTTGTAATTTAGGTGTGAAGTGAAGAGATGCTGTAACACGCAGTGTCAGAGGAGAGAAGGACACATATGAGAGATATTAAAAAGATAAAAGCAACAGGCCTTGGCAAAAGATTGAATATGTGATCTGAAAGAGAGTAAAGAGTCAAGAATAGTACCTGTTGCTGGCCTGGGTGACTGGGAGTGTGGTTGTACCCTCACTGGTAAGAGAAAAGTTAGCAAGAGAAAAGAATTAGGAGGAAAACATAACAAGTTCAGTTGTGGATGTATTGAGTTTAAGATATCTACAAGATATCCAGTTTGAGATGTCAAGTTGCCAGTTGGAGATGTGAGACTAGAGGTGGTGGAGATTTTATAGCTAGATAAATCGATTTAAGAGTCATCAAGATAGAAATGATAAGCTGATGATGATTGCTGCTGATGATAAGCTGATAAGAGAAATAGTATAGAGGAAGATGAGAAGAGGACCTAGCATAGAGCCCTTTCAGACAGACACTCATGATTAGGGGGAGGGTATAGACATATGATAGCTCTGTTCAAGTATTTGTAGGGCATGTGCAAGAGGGGTTAGACTTTACTCTGGCCCCACAACACAAAACCATGAGCAGTAGGTGGTTTTTGCAAGGGTCTTATTTAGCCTTGATTTGGAGAGAAATTTTCAGTAATTAGAGCTATCTAAAGAGAATGGACTGTCTGAAGAGTGGGCAGTCATTGGAGTTCTTGCAAGTAGACACTGCGTGAGCACTTGTCAGGTTTATTATAGTGGGACTTGTTTTTCACATATGAGTTGGACTGGAGTACAACTGGCTACTTGAGGTCCCTTCCAACTGTAAAATCTAATGTGTCTATAATTCAGTGAATTGTTGCCTTTTCATTATACTTATTTTAAATAATACTTTTTAAAATTTAAAATATTGCTTTTATCATAGTCACTATTATATTCTCTCATACATAAATATTTATGTTATATAAAAATATTTATATCCTTTTTTATCATTTCCTTTAATTAATGTTTCTTTATATCACTTTTCTTCAATGATATAAATTAATTTTAAAATTGAGGTTTTATTTAAAGCAAAGTCTATAAATAATTGATAAGTATTAAGTGTCAATAAAGCTGAATTTCCTATTTTTTTCTGTGATAAAAAACTTCTAGCTCGTCATTCATTTCCATAGAATTCTTCCATAGAGTATCTGTTTTATTTCCCTTTTGTTCACAACTCAGATTTCTTTAAGGACAGGAAAATGCTAAGCAGGGTCAAGAAGGGTTTGAAGCCACCTAGCCCAAGAGGTCATTGAATTCTTCCCTCAAATAGATAAAGTAAGCATAATAGATCCAAAAGAAAATTGGAAGGCAAAAGAAGAAAGGTGAGAAGATTGGAGACACATTTTTAGAAACAAAGCAATTCAGCAAGTATTTATTGACAGGTTCCTATGTGTTCATAGTTATAATATGCACTTAAGTTAAGCACATGATCTCCGCCCTCAAGAAGTTTACAAATTGGGGGGCGAGGTGGTGCAGTGAACAGAGCACCCGCTCTGGAGTCAGGTGGACCTGCGTTCAAATCCAGCCTCAGATACTTAACACTTACTAGCCGTGTGACCTTGGGCAAGTCACTTAACCCCAGTTGCCCTGCCTTGCCCCTCCACAAAGGAAAAGAAAAAGTTTACAAACTAAATGGAAAAATAAGACAAAAAAGTTAAATAAGAAAAACAAAATTTAAATAAGGTCTAAATCAGCTGGAGATGATGATAGAAGGAATGTCACATAGCAGTATAGAGGTAAGGAACTGGAATGGAGTCTAATCCGGCATTCACTCATCACATGATCTTTGCCAAGCCTCTTCACTTTTCTGTTCTCCTGTCTATAAAATGAAGGGAATCGATACAATTATTTCTACGCTGTGTCCCTCTTCTGTCCTCAAACTGTAACGAACCTCCATCTAATTGTCAGAATAATTACACACATAATGATTGCTGTGGGAATTAAGACACAGGAGAAATTACTTCCAGATGAAGACAGAGAAACTTTCATGGAGTTGGTAAAGATGAACCGTGTCTTCAATAGTATTAGGAAAGACTGAGAAGAAGGTACAGACCATTCCAGATGAATGTAATTGATATAAACAAAACTGGCAGTGAGAAAGCACAGAGCATGTTTGGGCAGAAGAAAATTATTCTGGCAGAAGTGCAAGTTGGATATAAGACTTCAGCTCTCACATAATTATACAGGATCGTGAAATCTCAGTCCCCTGCCCTGACTGCTCTACTGAGCTCTAGGCCTGGGGGAGGGGTGTTTCAGGGACAGTGAAGGGAACAAATTTGTAGGAAGTACGATGTGCCGGCCACTGGGCAGGGCACTTTGCAAATATTAGTTCATCTGATCCTCACAAAAATCATGGGAAATAGGTGATGTTATTATCCCCATGTGCAGTTACTGAGGAAGGCAAAAATTCTGGTAGCCCAAGGGACATTTCCACCTGTTCTTGCTTCATGCATCTCAAGCTCAACATATCTAAAATTAAAATCCTCTTATTCCTTTCCAACTCCCCCAAACTAGTTTTTTTTAACTTCTGACTTCTTAATTATTGGTAATGATAATATCATTTGCCCAGTTACCTAGGTTTAAAATTTTAGAGCAGTTTTTGATTCCTTCCTCTCCTTTATCCACCATAGCTACTCGATCATTGTCTTCTTAGTTCTTCCTTTCCAGGCTTTTTCACTTTCCCCCCTCCTTTGCTTTCCTGCTGTCACCACTTTAATCTAGTCAGACCCTTATCTCATGATCACTACACTTAAGGAAAAAAGAATTGTGGGTGATCCAAAAGTCAATGAAGAGACACATAATGGCATAAGTAAGCTGCAACACACTATCAACAATGACTTGCATTTGGATAAGTGACATAAAACATGCGTCTAGAAAACATCTAATAAGAAAAGATGAGTCAGTTAAAATAAGAAACGAGGAATAACAGGCAGAAACCATAAATACTACAATGACACTCATAAAATATCAAAAGATATAGCGTAGACTATGGCAGAGCTACCTCTTAATTAGTGCCACTACCTCCTCTAGTCTAGGCTATACTGGTATAGTACAGCTGAAATAACTTTTTTTTCAAAAACATTGCTTTAGTCATTGATATTCCCTTTGTAAGACTTTCAGTGACTCCCTATTGCCTGAATAATAAAGTCCAAAATCCTTAGCTTGACAGTTTTGAAATCTTCTATCCTCTAGTGACTTCCTACTTGAACAGCTTTATCCCTCTTCACCATATGGAAATTATGCTAGAGCTAAACTGGTATACTCATAGTCCCCGAACACACCTTTCATTTTCCTGCTTCCATACCACTGTTCAGATTGTCCATTTTCTCTGGTATTGGACTCCCCTCACATTTTGATTTATTGAAATCTTTCCCATCCTTCAAGGTTCCATTCAGAAGTAATTTGATCCACACAACTTTCCCTCATCCCCCAAGTGAATATGCTATCTCCCTCTCCTGAACTGTTATAGCATTCTCTCCTTCCCTTGCGGCACTTAACATGGACTACCTTGTAGTCCATTTTTGTATGCCCATTATCTCTTTTATTAGAATATAAGATCCTTGGATATAGTGACTATATCATATACAGCTTTGTATACTTGATAACATAGTACATGTATCATGCAAAAGAGGCACTCAAATATTGAATGAATGTTTTTATATATAAGTGTGGAAACTTGATTTTGTTTCCTTCTTTGGAAATTTGGAAAATGAATTAAACAGGGATGGATTATGTCTTTGATGGAGAAGAAGGAAGAAAAGGAGAAAGAAGAAAATGAATAACAAGTGAGAATGCATTTCAACGATAAAAATTTGTTAAACCAAAACTATCTTGTAGTATGACAAGAAAATACAAAGAGTTAAAGGAGTTAGAAAAGACACAACCAACAAACAAGAATTCAAAGAACCAAACAAAGAAATGATAAGATCTGGAGTAGACCAAATAAACGTTTATATTGTATCAGTGTAAACAAGACACCCAAACAAATGATTAAAGCTGAAAAATCTTCAATCAGCCAAGAATCTATATGTTTTGTGTCCACATAACACAAAACACCCATTTTAAATGGTTTTGTCAGTTTTTCTACTTATTTGATCAATTAGCTTGCCATTATATAGACATATCTTTGTTTTTCCTAACAAAACAAATGGATAATTCAGTCAATTCAGTGAAAAATAAAAATCACTCAAAATGTTTTTTTGGTGGAGGTCAGAGATACTAAGATATCTTCCTTTGATGGCTTGTACCTTAAAAGCAGACCACTGGTTTAATTATTCACTTCTCAGTCTTTTGTAATTTAATGTCATGGAGATAAGACAAGTGAATGCTTTTGATATTCTGAAACACGTGATTTATTCCTCTAGTCAGTAAAAGGGAAACTCATCCTCTTCTACTTAGTCAAGAAAAACTTCATGAAGGATGTTGAATTTCATTTCTTTATTAAATGGAAGGATATTTAGGATACTGAAGTACTAACTCAATGGACCTTCCCATATAACTGTATATAGTTGGAATAGTAGGCATTCTAGCCTCCTGGTTTTTTTTTTTCTTTCCCATGAGAGCATTATTAGGCCAATCTAGTCATGGTAGAATTAGTTTGCTTGCTTAAGTAGATTGATCTTAGGACGACAGATTCAAAATGTTACCAGTTCCATACTCAAAGCCTTTCCAGCTTGATAGAATTTACTAAAGTTTGTGTCCCATGAGCACAATCTTTTAGTATGTAGAATTCCCTTTATGTCACAATGAGGTATTAAAACAAGCCAGTCCAGAAAGGAAAACCCAAATGGATGGATAATGCCTATGGAATATTTTGAGCTGCCATCCCTACATGTATTGTGAACAAATGGTTACAGATGAACAAGGAACATGATTTTATTTGAATTGGAAGAAGAAAAAATGAGTCGTAGTAAGGAAAAACTGTTTCCTGCCACTGCCCTACATCTTAAAAGTAATATTATTCTGGTAATGCTATATAGCAACACATCATAGAAACCATTATCCTTGAGGAAACATAATTGTGGATGATCCAAAAGTCAACGAAGAGACGCCTGATGGCATAAGTAGGCTGCCACACGTTATCAACAATGACTTGCATTTGGATAAGAGGCATAAAATACACATCTAGAAAACATCTGATAAGAAATGATGGGTCAGTTAAAAATAAGGAACAAGGAATAACACAGACACCACAAATACTACAATGATATGAATATGATGTCAAAAGACATAGCAAGTCCCTAGGATGTGGGGGAGATGCTCTAGTGGAAACCTATAAGGGTAGAAGAAAGAATCACAAAAGGATGAAATGGGATGAAAGGGGATCCACTGGGACTTTGAAGCCTTACTTAGCATATAAGAAGGAGGATTAACTAGGTAAATGAAGAGATTTGTGAATTTATCTAGAGATGGTAAAATGAACATTATATAAAAGGGCCATCCCTTTTTCAAAATTCCTTTTAAAAAAATAAATTTTACTTTGTGGGAATTCAAGAACACAGAAAAAAGGATCAAGTACAATCTGTTTCAGGAAGGAAGTTAGTGTTGAAGAACCTGATCTTCTCTCTCTTCTGTCCACTTCTCTGTATCTTCCTCAGGAACTTCTTCACCTCCCAAACAGAAAAATATTCCATGGAGGGACTTCTTGGACTCAGGAGGGCTTTTCTTGCTCTTTACATTCCCCCCACATCTTGCTCTCCAGGTCTGCAGCCATGATACACTCTGCCATTACTCCTAGATGGAGTGTATGAATCTATTCCCCTTTCAAATCAAAATGGTCATTACTCCCTAATCTGTACTTTCTTTCTAATTAGATTTGAGGACAGGAAGTGTCTTTTGTTCTTGTACTTGTATCCCCAGAGCTTAATATAGAGCTTTACCCCAATTAAGAACTCAATGCATTTTTTTTTTTTCATTTTCATTCTTTCTTATTGTGTTAAGTGAGACAAAATTACAGCCAGAATTAGAGAGACCTCAGTACGATGCTAGGACCCCCTCCACAGCTCCTTCCCCAAGTCTCACTCACCTTAGTAGCTAATATGGACAGAGGGCTGCTCACTACTAAGACTCAGTATTCTGGCTGAGTAAAGAAGGAGGGCTGGGCTTTTCAAATAGTGTCACTCACAGCTTCCATCAGTATGTTTTCCATCAATTATAACCCATGCTTAATTAACTTTTAGAAAAGTATTTACTAAGCTAGTAAGGTCAGGACAATTTCTATAATGCAATCTCCCTAAACCGTGGTCTCACTCTCTCCCCTTGCCCACACAAGGGACCTGGGGAGTTGGGTTTAAACTTAAAGCACGTGTGCAGAGAACACAAGTGACAAAGGAACAAGTAACAGCTTTTGGTGACTTCAAGCCCTTTTCTCCCTTTGTAATGTCCTTATGCAACTCTCCTTAGTTATGGCTTTCTGCTGGGCTCCAGCAGTACTATGCCTTAGTAGAGTCTATAGTGTGTGTTTCTCTTGCCCCACAGGGTCATGTTCCTGAACTTTCATTCCTCAATATATCTATTTGGTCTTCAAGTGCAGTGGATAGAGTGCTAGGCCTGGAGTCAAGAATACCTTACTTCAAATCTGGCCTCAGACATTTACTAGCTGTGTGATCCTGAGCAAGTCACTCAACTTGTTTTGTCTCAATTTCCTTGTCCATAAAAAGAGCTGGAGAAGGAAATGGTCAACCACTCTAGTAGCTTTGTCAAGGAAACTCCAAACGGAGCCGCAAAGAGTCAGACATGATTGAAATGGCTGAGCAATAATAGTGACTCTCTGCTCCAAATGCAGAAACTACCAATGACCCTTGCTTTTCTGGGAACACTGCTACGACACTGATGGGACTTCCAGATCTTTTCACCTTTTGAAGTTGATAAGGTTGATAAGGTTCTTACCCAGTCAAGAAGGGAAGACAGAGAGGAAGAGAGGGTCACTCTCTCCTTTCCCATACAATTTTTCATCATTGCTCAATTGACAAACTGAAAAAGCTTACTGTTTTCACTGATAGCTCAAAGCTGGGTCTGATTCTATCAGCCAATCACAAGATATTCCAAATGTGGCTTCATCTGTCTTTAACCAATAAGTAAAGCATTTATTCCTCTCAAATTGATTAAGGAATTTTTTCACATCTGGTTTACACTTTCGGTTCATTCAGTCTAGCTGTCTAAGACTTTTAATATTTAAATGCACACTCATTCACAGTTGCATGCCCTTGGAGTTTGCAAAAGCACTTTCCTAACAACCCAGTGAATTAAGGAGTAAAGGACAGTGGAATGGGTCTCAGCTGTGAAATCAGTGTACTTAATTTTGAATACCGATGTTTCCGTTTTCTTCCTGTATAGTCTTGGGAAAAATCACTTTACCCTTCCAAGTCTATTTCTTTTTCTATAAAATGAGGTATTGGTGTAGGTGACCTCTAATATCCCTTCCATCTCCAAATCAGTATCCTATGAGCTCTCTTTTGTAGATTAAGAGACTAGAACTCAGAAAGATTAAACAACTTACATTGGTCATACAGCTAGCAAGAGAGGAAGTTAGGTTAGAAACGCAGGTCTCCTCACCCCTGCTCCAACACTCTTCTTATTAGATTAGAGAGTCAGCAAACTACTCCTGAAGTGTAAATCTAGCCAACAGCTTGTTTTTGTAGGACCATGAGCTAAGGACTTTTTTTTTTTAGATTTTAAAATAAAGTTTTATTGCATTTAAAATTGTTAAAAAAAAAAAAAACATTCTTAGCTCTCAGGCCATACAAAAATATGGGGATTTTGCCCTAGAGTCTGCTGCTGCCTGCGTTAAGCTATTCTACCAAATAGTCAACAGCCATATAATTTCCTAAACATCTATGATGAAATAAACTTTTGATGAGGCCAAATAAAGTTTTATTCTCTCTCACCAGGTATAACAATAGTAGCATTTAAATAGCTCTTTATGGTTTCAAACGTACTTTACATATTCTCTCATTTGATTCTTACTACAGCCCTGTGAATTAAGCACTATTATCATCATTCCCATCTTACAAATGAGGAAAATAAGGCTGGGAGAAATCACAGGATTTGTACGTGGTCACACAACCAGTATAAGTGACTGAGGCTGGGAAGATTCCAACTCAAGTATCGTTGACACCAAGCCCAGTGCCCTATCCTCTGAATCACCTCAATAGCAGCTAAATAAACAGTGCCCTCCCATAATTAGCCTTGTTTTTCCTTTATTATGGTGTTGTGCAGACAGTTTTACAAAAGGAATTTTGCCAAAACTGTATCCACTATGGTATCAGAAACAATTATTTAAAGAAATAGAACAGTACAAATCCCAGAAATAGACTGAGGAGATGAAGTGGGGACTGGCAGTGAGGAGAGAGAACAAAACCATTCACAGAAAACTTGAATTGACAATCAGTAACTGGAGAAATGTTCATGAAAAGAGCCCCAAAAGAAGAGATTAAAAGAAATGAGATCTTCCTGTGAAACTGCCATTCCTCTTCACAAGTTGAAATTGTTCCATAGTTTCCAGGGTGTTGATCAGCTTGCCTCCACATCACCCTCCATTCAGTCATTATCTTGCTAAAATTGGTGGTAAGTGAAAGCCACAGAAACGGTTTTTCACTTTTCTTGGACTGAAGTCAGATGATGAACTAATAACAGCCCTGGCCCTCTGAAAACTGAGTGGCTACTTCTGTTCAAGTTATTTCATTCACATGCAGAGCAACCTGTGGCTCAGGCTGATTTTCTTAAAATAGCCTGCTTGATATACACCTCAGGGAAAATGGAAAATAGGGATTTCCTCTCTTGATCAACGCAAAGAGTTCAATCCAAATTGTTTTCCCAATATTTGAACTTAGACAAGATTTTGTTGTAGTTCTTGTTGTTCATTTCTTATAATTAAAATCATTTGGGGGACCATCCCCAGTTGTCTTGATCTATATCTTACCAAAGGACCCAGAAGGCTCTGGGGAAGAAAGTGAGGCTGGCGACTTTGCACAGCGCTCCTTCACTTAAATTCAATTCATTTATAAGTCATGGCATCACCTTCCTGATATCATGGTCCTCTTCAAATGAAGGACAAACAACAATAAGATCTTTAAGAGGACAACTAATGTATCATAAAGAGGAGTCAATGAATTTCAAAAATAAAAATTCAAACTATAATGTTGAGTGAAATAAAGTATGTGTCATAAAATGCAATGTCTTTTATAAAGAAGATGAAAATGAAATGAATTTATGCTATTCTCATTTTCTCACTCAGGCCTACCCCTCCTCCCCATGCCCACATATATGTACACTAAAGGCACACATTTGCTGTCTGATCTCAGTGCAACAAGTGAGGTCTATAGACTAACCTGTAAGAAGACCTACAAATACAAGTTTTAAATGACTTTCCACATACTCTGTCCCTGACATGAGTCTTTCCCCTCCAGTCCAGTACTTGCACCACAGCCAAACAAATCTTAAAATAATACCTTTACATTGTTCCTCTTTAGTTCAGGAGCTTCCAACAGTTTTCTCTCACCTATCAAATAAAGATGAACTTCCCCTTCCCTTGTCTTTATTATGTTATAGTTTTATGATTTCTTTCAAGTATGCATCCTCTGATGTGCAGTAAGGTGTAGATAGTATCTGAAGGCTCTCTCAAATTCATTACATTCATAAGATTTCTCTCAATCCTCTCACTCCTCTTCCTCCACACCTTTTCAAACTTTATTTCTCAATGTTGTGCAATATATATCCTCTACTATAGTCCTATAGGTCTTTCCCATGTCTACAAAGTTAAATATTTATTACTCTTTGAAATGCTTAGATGAGAAGCAGAAAAATACAAAAATAAAATGTCTCCAAAATCATACAGCATGCTATGCATTTATAATTCAAAAACATATAATAATCATGTTAATCATTATTTCAGAAAGGAAATCCCAAAATATAGTCATTTACCAATCAAAAATTCCACACAATATAATACAGTGAAAGAGTACTGGATTTTGGAGTTGCAGGGCAAAGATGCCCATTTAAGCTCTGAAGTGTTAAATTGTTATGACCGTGGGCAATTCATTTCCCCTTTATAATAACTTTCCTTTAGAGAACTAGACAAAAAAAATAATAAGATACATTTAGAGGGAAAATAGTCAAGAATCTCAAGGAAAATAATGCAAAAAGTAAGGAAACCAACCATGATACCAGACTATTTTCCCACAAATAAACAAAAATCTAGAAAACATATCAGACTGAGTCCTGATTGGAAAGTCTAAGTAAAACCTACAATAAATTGTTTTTCTGGCCCAGGTCATTCTTGGGAGATAGAAGGGAATATGAACACTTGATTGGGTTTAGCCAAAAGAATGTCTTTGCACTAGAGTTTTAGGTTCAGCACAGGTGAGCTATGCAGGGATAAGGAACAGCTGCTGACTGGTTCCCTGGATCTGAGTCATAGCTTTAGTGCAGAAGAAGGAGGGAACCTGAACCTATGGGTGGCAAATAAGGATAAGAAGTGGTTGGTGGAGAGAGGCTGTGTTCTGGAAAAAGAGTAGGAGCATGAGAATAAGTGAGAAGTAGTTACATGACTATGACCCTGGATCAGGGTTGCAAATCCAGCCCCCAGTTCAGTCTGAAACTTGCATCCAAACAACCAGGGAATGCCTGTAGACTCATCAACAACAGTCTCTAGTGAAATTAAAACTAAAGGCAAGGACAAAAGTTGTGTTGCCCATACACAAAATTGACTTGGGAACTTGTAAAACTCAAACTAAGAGAGCAGCAATAAAATTTCACCCTGAATCAAAGTACTTTGGGGACACAAAAGGTATTCAGGTCCCCATCCACATCTGTCCTTGAAATCCTTGAAGAGTACTACACTCTACAGCAAAATAACAGCAGGAGGACCCAAAAGAATACAAATTGTGAAGAAAAAAGGCACAGACATTCCATTCAGAAGTACACAGAGATTGGCCCTGACATAATGTCTGAATTCAGGAAATAAGTCTTAGAAGAATGAGCAGAGAACAAAAGAATCCAACCATAAATCGTCATTATTGAGGCAAAAGACAGATAAAATACAAACCCAAAAGAAGAGAAGATAACAAAATATCTACCAAAAAAAGCATCTAAAAAAATACAACTTAGAAGTACAACTGGAATTCCTAAAAGAAACTAGGAAAAAGATATAAAATGATTTTCTAAATTTAATGAGAGAATTTAATTAGATAAAGATTTGGGAAAGAAATGAGAACAATGGAGGTAAAACTAAGTATTTAGTAAAAAAGATACAAAACCTTACCCAAGTAGCAGCCTCCATGAAAATTAGCGCAGACCAAATAAAAATTATTGACTCCATGAGACAACAAAATATACAAAAATATAGCCAAATGTCTAAAAAAGTTAGAGAAAAAGAGAAAATATTTCAAATAAACAAATAAATTTGTCTAGAAAAAAATCATGGAGAAAGTATTAAAGAATCATTGGAATACCTGAAACCTATGTCTAAAATAGAGATAAAGAGAAAAAGAGGAGAGACACTAGACATTATATTTCAAGAAATCATGAAAGAAAACTGCCCATGTCTCTTAGATCCATCAAGGAAGTAAAAATAAAATATAATCACTTCCTGAAAGAAATCTCAAAATTAAGTCTTCTGGAACTTAAGAGTCAAAATTCAGATCACCTAAGTCAAATAAAAACATTGCATAAGAGACAAAAAGACAAAATCCATGTACTAAAGATCCACAGCCAAGACCATGAAAGATTTGACAACCACAGTTTTCAGGAACAGAGAATTGGGGTACAATATTGCTAAATGCAAAAGACATAGGCTTACAATTAAGAACAATTTACCTAGCAAAGCTGAGTATAAACCAGTGGGAAAACAGGCCTTAATTAAATAGTAGATTTCCAAGAATTCCTGCTGAAAAGTCCAGAGCTGAGTAGAAACCTCTAAACACAGTAGTCAAGAAAAACATAAAGGTACGTATGGGTGAGTAATCATAAGGGAATAAATATGGAGGAAACGTTTACATTCTAATGGGGGAGAAGATTTAAATGTCCCCTCATATACAAAATATCATCAGAAGTCATTGAGGAAGAATCAGAGATCCTAAGAGTGATTTCGTTATATGGAAGGAAGGGGTTGGGGAATGGAAATCACTTGAACTGGTCAAAGACTGAAAGAACAGAGAGACACAATTTGGTGTAGAAACATATTTTGCACATTTCCAGCAACAGGGAAACAGGAAGCATAGGGGATAAGAAAAATGGGAGAATAGAAGGGAAGATTTAGGGAAGGATTGGTTGCAATTAAAACAAACATCAACTATGGAGGTTGGATCATGAGGAGGAGCTTAAAAGGAAAGGAAAAAAGGTTAGAAATTGTGATTATGAGTAAAAGAGAAGAGGGGCAGAGGAGCAAAAGTAGATTGCATCAAGCATGAAGGACTAGTGCTGAACATGCTTCTTGTTTACTATCCTCTTTTTCTTTGTAAAAGGGGAGTGTCAAAAAAAGAAGAGGAGAAAAAGAATAAGAGAATAGGATAAAGGGAAATATGCAATTAATGATCATAACTGTGAAACTAAATGGGATTAATTTACCCATGAAATGAAGAAAACAGTAGAATGAAAGCAAAAGCATAATCCAAAAATATACTTATCGGAAACACACTTGAAATATATATTTTTAATCATACTTAAAATAAAGAGCTGGAGCAAAATCCATGACATTTCAACTGACCTCAATTATGATTTCAGACAAGGCAAAAACAAAATAGAGTTAACATAAAAATAGGGATACTAAATTATGCTTAAAGGAACCACAGAAAATTGGTTAATATAAATATTTAGCATAAATGGACAGCATAGCATAAAAATAAATAAAAGCTAAATGAGATGTTGAAAGAAATTATACTGGGGAATCTGGATGTAGTTCTTTTAAACCTATACAGCTTTAAGGGAAAAAAATAAAAATAATAAAAATAATTGAATTTAAGGACCCACCTCAAAAGACTTTAAAATGTAAAATATGATAGACTTTTGGTTATTATTGAATGAAAATAATAGTTAGAATCCATGTAGCACTTTAAGACTTGCAAATCACTTTACATGTTTGATCTCATTTGATTCTCACAACAACCCTGTGAGGTAGATTTTATTATTATCCCCATTTTATCTGAATAAATTGAACCATACTATGGTTAAGTGAATTTCACAAAGTCACACAGCTAGTCAAAGTCTGAGGCTAGATTTAAACCCAGATCTTCCTCCTACTATGCCGCTTAAATCATCAGGCAGTCATCAAGCATTTACTAAGCACTTACTATGTGCCAGACACTACACTAAGTACTGGAGTTACAAAGAAGACAAAAACAAAACAAAATGAAAAAACATCATTCACTACTCTCAAGGAGCTCTCAGTCTAATGGGGGAGACAGCATGGAAACAACCATTTATAAACAGGATAGGTAAGTTGGAGATAGTTTCAAAGGTAAGGAAACCATGATTAAGGGGGACAACCAAAGACTTATTGCAGAAGGTGGGACTTTAGTTTATATTCAGGGGAGCAGAGAAGCTAGGGAAGGAAGGGATGAGGAAGGAAAATGTTCCAGGCATGGGATACAGGCAGTGAAAATGCATGGACTTTAGCAATGAAATGTAGTTTGTTTTTTTTTTTGGGGGGGGGGGAGTGGAATAGCAAGGAGTATAGTGTCAATAGATTGCAGAGTACCGGAGGCTGCACATGTAAGAATCCTGTAAAGGTAGGAAGAGGTTAGGTTATGGTAAACTTTGAAAGACAAGCAGAGAAATATTATATTTGACTCTGAAGGTAAAGATAGGGAGCCACTGGAGTCTATGGAACAGGGTTGTGACATATTCAGGCTTATGCTTTAGGAAGATTACTTTGACAGTGGAATGGAGAATGGACTAGAGTAGGAGGAGACTTGAGGCAAAGAAATGATCCAGCAGACTACAGATGAAGTGATGAGAACTTGCACTAGGGTGATGTCAATTATTAGAGGAGAGAAAGGGGTTTATATAAAAATTGTTATAAAGGAAGAAGTGACAGGACTTGGAAACTAATGTGATATGGAGGTGAGAGAAAAGAGAATGAGGACTCAAGAACGACACCTAAGCTGTAAGCCTGGTTATTGTGAGAATGGTGGCACCTTTGACAGTAATTAGAAAGTTAGTAAGAGGAAAGAGTTGTGGGTGGGGGAGATAAGGAGTTAAATTTTGGACAGGTTGAGTATGATATGTCTATGAAACATCCACTTCTATATGTCCAACAGGGAGGTGTAAGTGCAAGGAGACTAGGAAAGAAATTGGGACTGGAAAATACACCTGAGTATCATATGAATAAAGGTGATAGTTGAATTCATGGGATTTGATGAAATCATCAAATAAAATAACATAGAAGGAGAAGAGAAGAGGGCCCAGGACAGAGCCATGGAGGAAACCCATGGTTTGTGGACATAACCTGGGTGAAGATCTAGCAAGGGAGAATGAGAGAGAGAGGTCAGGAAGGTAGGGGGAGAACCAGGTTAGAAAAGTATCATGAAAATTTAGAGAGAAAAGGATATCAAGAAGAGCATGATTAACGGTGTCAAGCCTGCAGAGAAGTTAAGAAGAAAAAAGACAGAGAAAAGGTTATTGAGCTTGGTGATTAGGTGATAATTAGTAACTTTGTAGAAAGTCATTTCATTTGCCTCATGTAAGAAGGCAGACTTCAGCATTTGAAAACAGGGAGATAAAAAAAATGTTGGCATCAATTTTAGATCACTTTCTCAAAAAATTTAACTACACAAGGGAAAAAACATAGAGGATGATAACGAGCCAGAATGAATGGATAAAGTGGGAGAGGAGGGTGAGTATTGAGAGACAGGGGCATATTTGTAGGCAGTAGGGAAAGAGGAGATCAGTGAGAGAGCAGTAATGAAAGTGGGGGTGGGAAGAATCTGTTCAAGATGATAGTGTGGAAGGGGACTACTTGTGCATGTGAAATGAATTACCTTGACAAGAAGGGCCATTTCTTCTTGGGAGACAGGAATGAAGGAGGATAAGGGTGAGGGAGGCACCTGAGTGATATGAGGTCACAAAGACGTAACTCTAGACAAATGGCCTCAACTTTTTCAGTGAAATTTGGGGCAAGTTTCTCAGGTGATAGGATTGAAGGACAAAGAGTCACAGGAGTTTTGAGATAGAATGAAAAACTTTGAAAAAGACTCTATAGTGAGTGGGAGAATAAGTCAATTACAGAGGTATAAAAGAATTGCCTTGCTACATGGAGGACCTAGTTGAGATTATTTAACAAAATTTGTAGTTGACCCATTGGCAGAATTTCATCATTTTCCCTATCCTCACATAATCTTTTTTTAAAAAAAAAAGCATTTATATAATACCTACTATGTGCCAGGGACTGTTCAATGCACTTTAAAAATGTTGTTTAATACTATGCCAAACCCTGCAATGTACATAGTGTTATTATTTTACAGGTGGAAAACTGATGTAAACAGAGGTTAAGTGACTTGCCAAGGGTGACACGGTAAGCATCTGAGATTGGATTGTAACTCAGGTCTTCCTGAGTCCAGGCCCACTGCTCTATCTACTGTGCCACCTAGCTGCCTTGTTTATTTTCAACAAAATACAGACAGAAAGAGAAACTCCACATAAAATAATGATAAAATGTATCAAATAGTTTTCAATCTAGCTCCCAAGACAGACATAGAAACTATGTGAGTGAATACTACTGTAAAACACTCTTAACACAAACAAAGAAAAATAAGTAAGTGGAGAAGGCTAAGCCAATATGATAAAAATGAAAATACTATCCACATTAATTTACTTATTCTGTGCCATAGCTATCACACTTTCAGAGGATTACTATATAGAGCAAGAAAAATGACAACGTCTGTCTAGATGGGAGGGAGAAGGGAGGGGGAGGTGAAGGCGCTCAAGAAGAATATTGAAAAAAAAGGTGGAAGTGGAACTAGGAGTATCATATCTCAATCTATACAACACAGAAGTAATTATCAAAGTTGTTAGGTGAGTGTAGCAGCAAGCACTCTAGCATGCCCAGGATGGCTAGCACAGGTTCTTTGATCAGCTTTTCTAAAGGAAAACAACTCAAAAAGGGTTAACAATCTTACTTTAATCAAACATACATCATTTACCTAGTTCAGGGGGAAAAGCAACATCCTGAAGTTCAGAGAAAATACAAACAGAAGTTACAAGTAGACAAAAAATATGGACAGAGAAACAGACCAGTAGACAGGGCTTCCAGGTGTCTGACCATTACATCCATACCTAGTTAGTTTCCAGAGATAGAAGCACCAACATCTGGGTTTTCAAAGCCAGGGGGCTCAACAGCTGCCTACAGTCTTCTCTGGCTAAATCACACAGCTCTTCCCATAAGTGAGCCCCAAAGCAAAACCTCACCTCAGGGTGTATATAGCCTTCTCCAGGGTCAGAGAACATCACAACCCTTGTGACCCACTGCCCAATCACAAAGTAACAAGGTGTGGGCATTCCTGAAAAACAAGCCTCACCACAGGCTCCATGTGACCACATGCAGCCTTTTGGGGGGCAGAGTATATTTTCAAATCAGGGAAGGTCCTCAAATTCACTTAAGCCTATCAAGGGGCCAAGTGGCAGGGAAGATCTTCACATTCCCATTACTATTACAGAGAGAAAGGAGGAAAGAATTCAGGTAAGGGGTCTACCAATGTACATGCCTAGAATCAGGAATGGAGTGGTTTGGATTTTCTCATGTAATGAAAAGCAAGGCAAATGTTATTGGATCACAGAATACATGGAAAGGATGTAATCTGTAAAAGACTGAAAAAGTGGAAATATGGGTGGGAAAAATTATAAAGGACTTTGAATGCAAGAGAATTTTTATATATGATTCTAGAGGTGACAGGGAAGAGAAAAGGAAAGAGGACAACAGACATTTATAAGACATTTACTAAGTGTCAGGCATTACCTCACATGATCTACTAGAGTTTATTGAGTAGGGAGTGTGACATGGAGGGAAGAAAAACAAGAGGCAAAAGTCTTTTTAGGCGGTTTCTCTGATAAAGGTCTCATTTCATGTATGTGTGTATGTATGTGTATAGACAGACAGATATGAAATGAGATCTTTATAGATATAGACATAGACATAGACCTATTAGTATATATGTACGTATGTGTGTGTGTGTTGTACACACACATACACACACACAGATTTAAACTGACTCAAATTTGTGAGAATAACAAATATTTGATAGTTGATAACTGGCCAAAGGATATAAACTGCTAATTCTCAGGAGAAGAAATCCAAGCTACCTATAACTATGTGGGGGAAAATTCTCTAAATCACTAATAATTAGAAAAATACAAATTAAAACAACTTTGAGGTTCCACCTCACACTAATTGGATTTGAAAAGGTGACAAAAAAGAAAAATGACAAATATTATAAGGGTTGTGGGAAATGAAGTATATTCATGCATTGTTCATGCAGCTGTCCATTGACCTAGTCATTCTGAAAAACAATATGGAACTGTGCCCACAACATTTCTAAACTGAAAATACTACATAGTTAAAAAATACGAGAGGTAAGATTTGAACATAGATACCTTTCCTGATTCCAGGACCAACCTTTGTGACTACATTAGACTGATGTTCGTACAGTTAATTTCTTCATCTGTAAAAACCTGAAAGTCAGAATATATGGTGTAAAAACCTATTTTCCATCTCTAAATCTTACATTTTTATAACCAAACCAGGAAACAGATTAAGACTTCCTCAACATGAGCATCAACTGCCTCCCAAAATAGATTTTTAGCATCCTAATCACCTAAAGATAATGTGTATAATTGGTCATACAGACAAAAACAAAGAATTTAAACGAGAAATCTCCAATCCTGAGGGGTACAGGGGAAAATTTCTTTTAGGAAAAAAATATTCTTTATATATTGTCCTATCACACAAATCATGGGAAATAACTAAGAGAATTTATAGTAGTCCCTCTTTCCATTTACTTATCTGCTCAGTTGGAGAAAGGGTAGACTTCAAAGTGAAATGAATCAATCCCTTCTCCTAAGAACACACATGCTCACATGGAATTGAAGAATTTGAAAAGTAACATAGTATAAGAAATATTGCCAAAAATAAAAAAAATACATCTGACAAATATTTATGTTGATTTGTAAATAAAGTAAAACATACTTTGTTTAAAAAAGGGTTTTATCTGGGGCAGCTAGGTGGTGCAGTTAATAGAGCACCAGCCCTGGAGTCAGAAGGACCTGAGTTCATATTCAACCTCAGATACCTGACACACTAGCCATGTGACCTTGGGCAAGTCACTTAACCCTAATTGCCCTACCTTTCCCCCTCCAAAAAAAAGGGTTTTGTCAAATTAATAAATTTGTGATGTTTTCCTCAGTCCCAAGCACAATTTAATTTTTTATGAAACTTAAATATGCTTTCTTTGAATGAATCTTTTTTAATCAAATATTATTTTGATTTCCAGAGAAACTTATTGAATTATAATTAAAAAACACTATTGTTTAGATGTAAGACAACCTGTAAAGAGACCGACATAAGAATGCCAACTCTTTTAAAACACTGGAAATTTATGTCAAGACAAAAGATAATCTATTACTCTTGATTTGTGTTCTCTTTCATGTTTAAATCATTAAAAGCAAGGTTCTGTATATCAGCAAGCCTGCTCCTTTATCTCTTTTATTTTCATGTTTTTGAGACTAGGAGGGAAGGAGAGCTAGAAAGAGGAGATAAGAAGCAAATTAATCAAACACGCCAACCTGTGTCACCCTTGAGATGAGAAATTCCTAACTGAGCTGTAGCAGGGTAAGATGATACTACATCATCCCCAATTTGAGGTCAGAACCATTTAAGACTTATCCTTAATATATTCATCAGCCTTCTATTATCTCCCATTTGAGGCTTAGCTTTACAGCTTCCTCCACTTCACTATCCATTAAAATCCATCACTGAGACCTTGAAAGGGGGTACCATTGCCCATGGTGTAAATGAAAGCATTAAATATGCCCTATAGCCCAAGGAAAGTTGTCAAGAATGTCTAGAATAGAATAATGTGGTGCTTGTACTTCCCCTGTAGCAAGAATTTTAAGGTACTTATGCTATTAATTGATACCAATTCATCTTATATGTATTGATGAGTATCGAGTAAAGTCAAGAAGTATTGATTAAACTACCAAGTGCTTAGTTAGCAATGCTAAGAGCAGGAAAGGTTACAAGGGAAATATGAGATATGCTTCTAGTTATTGGATAGTTTTTAGTCTGGTAAGAATGGATAGAGAGAATAGCCATTTGGCCTAGGTTCAAGACCTGCCTCTGACACATATTGACTGCATGACCATGGACAAGTTACCTAACCAATCATTCACTATATTAAGCAACTTTCTAAAACTATTAGTTGCAAGGAGATGCTGATCTACATTGGCAAGGGGACTTACTTCATTGGAAGTACTCTATCCTAATGAAATTTGAATCCCTATTTCTTAATAAGTAAAAAAGATGAAAATTAATAACCAACAAGAGGGTTGGTCTTATAGTCAGGAAGACCCAAGTTCAAGTCTTGTCTCAGAAGAGGCAGCATGATGTAATAATAATAGAGCAATGAATTTGAGTTCCAAGCATGACTTTGACACTTAATTCCTAAGTAACCTTGATCAAATCAATAAACTTTTTCTGAGCCTAACTTTCTTCACCTCTAAAATAAAAAGTTTGAACTAGATAAACTCTAAGGTCCATCTAATGAATGAACTTATGACCATTACTCTACCATGACTATGCATGACTATGGGCAAGTAAGTCATTTAACCTCTCAAATGACCCCAGATGATATTCTATCAGTTTACATTACTGAAAGTAGTTTCCACATTAAGAATTACCCACACCTGACATGAGAAAAGAAAGAAGTCTGCAATTGGGAGGATGGAAAGGAGGATAGACAAAGGACATTCCCAGGACACTGCCAAGAGGGACAGATGGAAGGAATTCACACCTATGGATCATCTGGTAGCTTTCAGCACAATCAAACAAGATTTTATAGACCTTTATTAAGTGTATCATAGTAGGTAGAGAGCTAACCTTGGTGCCGTGAAGCACTGGGTTCATTTCCTGCCTCTAATAAATATTGGCCGTGTAACCTCAGACTTCACTTAACCTCTCAGGGCTCAAGGCAATTCCTAGACTACTGCAGAAAAAAATGATGACAAATTGTTAGGAGAAAGTTTTATCATCTAGGTACAAAGGCATCGAATGCATATAGAAGGAGACCCCCACAGGCTTAGGAAACTGCAAAATAACATAATCCGTGTTGGATGGTGTTTTTATTTATTTTGTAAAACATTTTCCAATTACGTTTTAATATAGTTTTGCAGCCCCTATCCCTCTTTCTCATTTAGTGTCTACTATATTCAAGGCATTGTGCCAGACATAGAAGATGCAAAACTAACACAAAACAATTGACTGCCCTCATGGAGCTTGCACTTTACAGGAAGATATATTTAAATAGATAAATGTATTGTCATTTGAGGAGGAAAAGAAAATTAATAAATAGGAGGATCAGGAAAAAATTTCCAATGAAAATTAGCATTTGAGTTTAACTTTAATGTAGTTAGATGTTCTGAAGGAGAGCATTCATGACTTCATATGTCTAACAAGCATTCTATTGCTTGCCTATCAATGGGTGAGGAAGGGACTAGAAGGAGGGAAAGAATTTGGACCTCAAATTTTTAGAAAATGAATATCAAATAGTTTCAAAAATAAGGAGATCATTCTAGGCAGGAATGAGGAACTGCTTATCAGAGACATGATGGCAAGAAATGGTGTACTGAGTGTAATGAATTGCTGGCCAGTAGGTATATATGATTAGAATATAGAGTGAATGAAGGGAAGTAATGTAAAATAAATGTTCTAGGTAAACTAAAACCAGACTGTGAAGGACACTAAAGGTCAATCTGCGGAGTTTCTTTTTTTTCCTAGAATAGTCACTTACGTTTCTCAAGTAACAAGCTGACATAGTAAGCAAAGTAGTGGTGTGGTCAGTGATCCTGAGTATGACATTGATGGTTTTGAATTTTAGGAAAATGATTTTGGTAGCTATACGGAGAATAGTTTGGATATTGTAGATATTAGAAGCTGTGAGTACACTTAGGAGGTTATTATAATAGTCCAGATGATAGATGATGAAGGCTTGAACAACATTTGTGATGATATGTGTGGAGAGAATGGAATGGATTTGAAGAGGTATTATAGAGGAAGAATCTAATAGTCTTTAGGGCTTTTTTGTCTTTCAAAACCAAGCAGTCCTGTAGTATCCAGTGATACCTCATGTGTTGTATCATTTTCTTGCTAATACTCAATATATTTTCTTGTGATTTCCATTATACATGTAGTTCAAGGACTCTCATAAAAGCTACGAGTTTACTTTCTTGACATATAAATGAAAGTTAAATTTTGACTGTATTGACCACTTGTAGGTCAACATAAAAAAAAATGCTGGAATCACTGAACAGTTGATGTTTAAGACAACTAAAATAACCAAACTATGAAAGAATTCCATCATGTGCTCAAAAACATTTGATACCAGAAATGTTCAACTATAAAAATTAAGTATTGAGAAATGCATACCTGTCAAAACAATTCAACTGTATTTTCAGTTTGCTATTGTGCTGTTTCTGACATGTTCTCCCCTTGAAGACTTTGTTAGATAAAACATTGACTTCACAGGAAAATCTTCATATGATACTTGGACTTTGATAGACTAAAACATTTATAGATTTATGTTTAAGAAATTAACTGTGATACAATATACATTTTTACATTGGTTTTCACATCACATTTATTTCTGGTTGTATCTATTCCCTTCAGCAGAGAGCCTTTCCTTATATGTTAAATATTTTTGTTTAAATATATTGGAATTAGTGGCAGAGTAAAGACAGGAACTCATCTGAGCTCTCCAACAAACCTCTCCAAAGACCTTTAAAAATGACTCTAAACAAATTCCAGAGCAGCAGAACCCACGAAGTGAAAGAGTGAAACAAATTTCCAACCCAAGACAATTTGGAAGGTCAGCAGGAAAGGACTGTTACAACTAGGTGAGAGTGAAGCACAATCCAACACAGGCCATGCCAGCACAGCCCCAGTCACAACAAACCAGGAACAAGTCTTGAAAATGACAGAATCAGCAGCAACAGCAGCAAGGGCTGCTTCTGGAGCTCTCAGTCCACAGATGGTAAGAGGGTCAAACAACTGATAAGAAGGAGATTACAGGGATCTTTTTGCTAGCACTGAAGCAGGACTGTGTTGCTTTGTCCATGTGCAGATACAGATGACAGTCCTGAGTGGCAGTCCTAGGATGAGCATTAGCACACCAAAACTTGTAGCTGCAGAGAAGGGGGGACCCTTCTCACAGTTCCAGGGCAGTAAAGAGTGCTTGTGGTCACTCACAGACCACAGCATGGTCCAGAAGGGTAATAAGTACTTCTCCTTAGAAGCGGAAGAAATGAAAACTTACAGGACCCAAGAAATATCTCTGATATTACCTTTACTCCATTACCTTTGCACAAAATCCCTGAATTTTGAGAAAACATGCCTTTTACTCTGGAAGCAGAGCTCTACCTTAACAAAGAGTTAAGAGTCTAAAATGGAAAAAATAGCTCTTGCTATAGAAAGTTACTATGGTGACAAGAAAGATCAAAACACACACTTAGAAGAAAAATATGAATTGGTCTCAGTCAATGGAAGAGCTCAAAAGGGATTTTGAAAATCAAGTAAAAGATAGGAAAAAATGGGAAAGAGAAATGAGAGTGATACAAGAAAATCATAAAAAAAAAACAAGTCAACATCTTGATAAAGGAGACATAAAAAGTACTGAAGAAAATATATCTTAAAAAAAAAAAAACCAGACTAGGCCAAATGGCAAAAGAGGTCCAAAAAGCCAGTGAGAAGAATGTCTTAAAAAGCATAATTGGACAAATGGAAAAGAAGGCCCAAAAGCTCACTGAAGAAAATAATTCCTTAAAAATTTAAATGGATAATAACAAAATTCATCTGGAAGAACAAAAGGTCCATAATATCAAGGGAATTAATGAAAAGAAATGCTAGGAAAGGTGGTCCAGTCATACCAGATTTTCAACTGCATTATAAAGCAGCAATAATCAAAATTACTTGGTACTGGCTAAGAAATAGGGTGGTGGATCAGTGGAATATATTAGGTACATAAGACACAGTAGCCAATTACTATAGTAACCTACTATTTGATAAACCCAGACTCCAGCTTCTGGGATAAGAATTCACTTTTTGACAAAAACTGCTGAGAAAACTGGAAAATAGTGCAACAGAAACTGGGCATAAACCAATATCTTACACTGTATACCAAAATAAAGTCAAATTGTGTTCATGATTTAGATATGAAGGCTGATACTACAAGCAATCAGGGAGAGTATAAAATCAAGCATGAGCAGCTTTCCAGAAGAATACTACTGTGAACAGCTTTTAAGATTCTGATTACATGGTATAGTAAACACTCTATTTATTCAATAACAAATGAGAGCAAAACATTCACAGTAAATCAAGGTACAGCATTCACAATGTTACAGCTTATCACAGATAATCAAAATACAGCATTCACAACAACTTATCACTAAGATGGCCACATAGTTTTCACCACAGTGGTGACAAAGTTTTGAACAAAGTACAAAGGCTTGCCTCCTTAAGAGACACAAAGTACAATAGTCAAAGTTCTCCATGCATGTGGCACACCAAGTTACAAATCAATTGCTATTCAGTCATCATTCACTATTCAATCATCAGAAAATACACAAGCTCTCCACCCGTAGGTCACTAGTAAATTACAATTTCTCAGTCAGTATATGGTATCCAAGTAAAGTCTTCTTTCACCTTGACTCATGGTGGTCTCTCAGATTACCTGGATCCCCTTCCATGGTCCCAGGTCCTACCTAGATGCACCAAAATGTCACCTGGGTTCAAAGGCAGACAGCTCCCAGGTCCTTGTCCATTTCTCCATGCACTTCCTGTTCCACACTGAAGCTCACAGCATCCAGTCCTCCTAAAATCTTTCACAGTCTCTGTTCCCAAGAAGTTAAGACTCAACAAAGCCACAAACAGGTTCATGAAAAGTACCAGCATCACAGTCATGCTTCCTCAGTCTGTGGCAGTTCCAGCTGGCCCTTGGACATCAACAGCAGCTCCCAGAAGCTCTGGCTGGCCCTTGGATTCAGCAGCTCCACAACAGAAGCTTCAGCTGGTTCACAGAATCAAAATTATTTCACCCAGGTTCCCAAAATCAAAATCATTCTCTCTAGCTTGGCGTGGGGGGGGAGGGAGGAGTGGAATGGGAATCTTTCCTCTTCAGCCTCCCTGGCAGCAGCAGCTTCTGCTTCCATAAAGCTTGCTCCAAGAAGATCTATCTGATGCAGCAGGGTCTTCTCCTTATATACACAAGGCATGAGCACCTTCCTGTTTCAGCCAACTTCTTCCTGTTATGTCAGCAACAGGGGTTCATACCTTCTGTTTCTTTAACAGAGGTTTGATTAATTACTAAGTGCTAAGTATCCATTACCTTTGCCAATAAAAAGGAATCAAATTACATTACTATTACAGAGAGCAAGGAATAGTTTACCCGTCAGATTTATGGAGAAGGGAAGAATTTATGACCAAATGAGATAGAGAGCATTACAAAATGCAAAATGGATAATTTTGATTACATTAAATTGAAAAGTTTTTGTACAAACAAAGCCAATGCAACCAATATTAGGAAGAAAACAGAAAATTGGGAAAGAATGTTTATGACCAGTGTCTTTGATAAAAGGTCTTATTTCTAAAATATACAGAGAACCGAGTCAAATTTATAAGAATCCAAGTCATTCCCCAATTGATAAATGGTCAAAGGTCAATAGGCAGTTTTCAGAGGAAGAAATTAAAGATACCTATAAGCATATGAAAAAATGCTCTAAATCACTATTGATTAAGGAAATATAAATCAAAACAAGTCTTAGGTACCACATCTCACCTATCAGATTGGCTACCATGACAAAATAGGAAAATTATAAATGCTGGAGAAGGTGTGGGAAAATTGATACACTAATACACTGCTGATGAAGTTGTGAACTGATACAACAAGTCTGGACAGCAGTTTAGAACTATGCCCAAAGGATGATAAAAATATGCATACCCTTTGACCCAGCAATGTCACTTCTAGGACTAGATTCCAAAGAGATCATACAAACAGGAAAAGGATCCATATGTGCAAAAATATTCATAGCAGCTCTTTTAGTGGTGTCAAATAATTGGAAATCAAGGGGATGCCCATCAATTGGGGAATGACTAAACAAGTTGTGGCATATGAATGTAATGGAATGCTATTGTGCTATAAGAAATTAGGAACAGATGGACTTCAGAATAACCTGGAAAGACTTATATGAACCAATGCTGAGTGAGGGGAGTAGAACCAGGAGATCATTGTACACAATTATAGAACCATTGTATCTGTAATAACTAACTTTGATAGACTTGGCTTCTCTCAGCAATACTCAGTTCCAAGACAACTCCAAAAAACTCATGTTGGAAAAAGCTATCCACATGCAAAGAAAGAATTGGAGAGCCTAAATGCAGATTGAAACAAACTATTTGCTCTCTCTTTTCTTTTTTGTTTTCTTTCTTCTTTCTTGTGGTTCATTCTATTGCTTATAGTTCTTCCTTAAACACAACTAAAGTGAAAATATGTTTAATGTAAAGGTATATGTAAAACCTATATCAGATTGCATGTTGTCTGGGGGAGAGGGGGACAAGAAGGAGGGGAAGAAAATTTGGAACTCAAAAGTTTGTGCAACCGAATGTTGTAAACTAAAAATAAATCAGTTGATTTATTTTAAAAATTTGAATGGAGCAATTGGAAGTTAATGACTTTATGAGAAATTGAGAAACAAATAAAACTTTTAGAAGACAATGTGAAATATCTTATTGGAAAAAAAACAACTGACCTGGAAAATTGATCCAGGAGAGATACTTTAAAGCTATTATCAAAAAAAGAACGTATAATCAAAAACTCAAAAACAGAATTGTCTTTCAACAAATTATCAGGAAAAACTGTCCTGTCATTCTAGAATCAGGGGGTAAAACAGAATTTGAAAAAATCTGCTGATAATTTCCTGAAAGAGATTCCAAAATAAAAACTGCCAGGCATATTATAGACATATTCCAAGGTTCCTAGGTCAAGGAGAAAATATCACAAGCAGTCGGAAAGAAACAATTGAAGGATGGTGAGGCCACAGTCAAGATAACAACAAGGTTTAGCAGCTTTTACATTAAAACACTAGAGAGCTTGGAATATGATATTCCAGAGGAAAAGGAGCTAGGATTACAGCCAAGAATCACCTACCTAGCAAAATGGAGTATAATTCTTAAGGGGTATAAAGGACTTTCAATGAGATAGAGGACTTACAAGCATTCTTGATGAAAAGACCAGAGCTAAATAGAAAGCTTGAATTTCAAAAACAAGACTCAAGAGAAGCATAAAAAGGTAAATAGGAAAAGGAAATCATAAGGGACTTAATAATGTTAAACTGTTTACATTCCTCCTACATGGAAAGATAATATTTGTAACTCATAAGACTTTCTCATTATTAGGGTAGTTAGAAGGAATATATATATAGACAGAGGGTACAAGTATGAGTTGAATATAGATGAATGATATCTAAAAATAAAATTAAGGGGTAAGAGAGGAAAGTACTGAGAAAAAGGGAAAGCCAGATGTAGAATGGGTTAAATTATCTCACATAAAAGAGGCAAGAAAAAGCTTATACAGTGGAGGGGAAGAGGAGGGAGATGAAGGAGAGTGAGTGAAGATTATTTTTATCAATATTGGCCCAAAGAGGGAATTACATAACCATTCAGTTGGGTACAGAAATCCATCTTACCCTACAGGAAATTAGAAGAGGAAGAGGATAAAAGAAAAGAGAGGGTAATAGAAGGAAGGGTAGATTGGAAGAAGAAAACATTTTTGAGAAGGGACCTGGTGAAAGGAGAAAGAGAAGAGAATAAATGGGGGAATAGCATGGAGGAAAATATGGTTAGTAATAGTAACTATGAAAAAAAATTGAAGCAAGTTTCTCTGAAAAGAGGCCTCATTTCTTAAACATATAAAGAACAGAGTTAAATTTATAAAAATAAGAGCTATCCCCAATTGATAAATCATCAAAAGGTATGATCAGTTTTCAGATGAAGTAGGCAAAGCAATCTCTAGCCATATGAAAAAAAATACTTTCACTATTGATTGAAGAAACACAAATTAAAACAATTCTGAGGTACTACCTCATACCTCTTAGATTACTTAATAGGGCAAAAAAAAGGTAAATGAAAAATGTTGGAGGAATGTGAGAAAAATTAGACATTAATGCATTGTTGGTGGAATTCTGAACTAATTCAATCTTCCTTTAGAGCAATTTGGATCTCTTCCCAAAGGGGATAAAAACTATGCATATCATCTCTGACCTAGCAATATCACTACTAGATCTGTTTCCCAAAAAAGATAAAAAAGGAAAAGGAAAAGGATCTATATATACCAATAGATAGATAGATAGATAGATAGATAGATAGATAGATAGATAGATAGACAGATTTATGCAGCTCTTTTCTAGGGGCAAAGAATTGGAAATTGAGGGGATGCCCATCAATTGGTGAATGGCTGAACAAGGAACAAGTTTTGGTATGCAATTTTGATGAAATACTATTGTGCTATAAGAAAGGATGAGTAGGATGCTCTCAGAAAAATCTGGAAAAACTTGCATGGGATGATGTAAAATGAAATGAACTGTGTACCAAGTAACAGCCATATTATAAGATGATCAGCTGTGAATGACAGCTATTCTCAGCAATACAACAATCTAAGATGACTCTGAACAACTTATGATGAAAAACATTTCAAAAATGAGAGTTAAAGGTTGTTTTTCCATGGGGGAAAATTAAAAAGAATAATTAAAAGTAATATAAATAATTCTAAAAATAAAAATAAAATACTAAAAATATTGGAATTAAACATGTCAATTGCAACTCAAAGAGCATGCAAATTTATGCACATATAGACCTTCATATTTTCAATAAAAGGAGAGACATATTTTCATCTCTTCTCCTGGATCATGTTTGGTCATTATAATTATACAGTATTCAATTTCTGTTATTCTTTCCACTTATACTTTTACACTAAATATATATATTATTTCCATAGTTTTGTCTACTCCACTCTGAATTTGTTCATGTCTTCCAATGTTTCCATGAATCCTCCTAGCCATCATTAATTATTCGGCAATAATATTAGATTTTTTTTCAGGTGCCACATTTTATCTAAAAAATTCTCAATCAATGGGTTTCTACTTTCCTATTCTTCACTTACACACACAATATTTTCAATATTTCCTTTATTTACTAATATGTGAGACCTTTGACCTTCACAGGTTATATTCCTATTGATGAAATCTGTGAGCAAAAGGTTGTAGACAGTTTACTAATTTCTTATGTAGTTTTAGAATATGCCCAAGACAGATACGTTCTTTAGATAGGAGTTGACCTAAATTAGTTCTGAGATTATTTCCAGTTCTGAGTTCTAGAGGTCTATGAAAATTCCCTTTCAAATACAAAGAACTGATTTTAACCTAATAACTTACAAATATAATATTTAATAATTAATTGAAGGATCCACACAAGTATGCACATTTGTCTTTTGTCCTAAAAGAGAGAGTTCATAATTTGGAACAAATACTGATGTGTTCAATATTAATAAGGATGGACTAATAATGGAAAAACATTCTCTTTCTTAAAAAGAAAGAAAAGAGACCATAAATAAGCTTCCTAAGAAAAAAGCACCAGGACCGGATGAATTTAAAAGTGAATTTTAGCAACCATTTAAAGATCAACTAATTCTAATATTAACTAAATTATTTGGAAAAATAAACAAAGGGATATTACCAAACTCCTTTTTATGAAACAAATATGAAACTGATGCACAAGTAAGGAAGAGTAAAAAACAGAGAAAGAAAATTGTTGACCAATTTCATCAATGAATACGGTTGCAAAAATCTTAAATAGAATGCTAGCTAAAAGATAACAAAATATATTACAAAGACTGTGTAATTATGATCAAGTTGGATTTATAACAGGAATGTAGGGATTGTTTAACATAAAGAAAACTATTAACATAATTATTATATAAATAATAAAAGTTTTAAAAATCATATGACTATAGCAAAAGATGAAGAAAAAACTCTTTTTTTTAAAGTTTTTGTTTATTTTTAGTTTACATCATTCATTTCCATGAGATTTTGAGTTACTAATTTTCTCCCCATCTTTCCCCTACCCACCACCCGAAAACTGCGATACCACTGTATATCCCCTCCCCCAATCTGCTCTCTCCTATATCCTCGTCATCCCCTCTGACTTTCCAGTAGGGCAAGATGGATCTCCCTACCCCAGTCCTGTATATCTTATTTCCCAGTTGCATGTAAATAATAATAATGATAATAATATATATAAATATATATTTTTAACATTTTATTTTAGAACTTTAAGTTCTAGATTTTTCCCTTTCCTCTCTCTTGTCCATCCCCACTGGAAAGACAAGCAATTCAATACAGGCCGTGCATGTGTAGTTAGGCAGAACATCTCCACAATGGACATACTGGGTAGGACTGACTGTACTTCCCTCCTTCCTATTCCACTCCCCACTTGTTCTATTCTCTACTTTGTCCCTGTCCCTTTACAGAAGTGAGTGTCTCTAACAACCCT